>CM061268.1:25634122-26069122 GCA_030848825.1 Tadarida brasiliensis | reverse complement strand
AGTACCAATCACTGTGTGTGTGTTTGGACGGGAGTTTATGAACAGAGAAAATGGAATGTCTTATATAAAAAACATATTTTTGGATTCTGGATTGTGCTTGTTTTTATTTCTATTCACTCTTTTTGTTCTAACCTTTGATTCTACTTTAACGGTAATTCCAAAAGAGTTTGTACACTTTTCTGGTATAATTTGTATAGTTTAAATAATGTTCACAGATGTTTAATTAGCTTCTGCAGAGTTACACACCTATTACAAAATATTTAAGATTTGTTCACAAATCTTAGAACATTAAAATAAACCAAAAGAGAGCTTGAAATAGTAAAATGTATAAGACCCACAATGAAATGAAAGGTGCAAAAGAACGTGTTTTAAACATATTTGTTTATCTAACTTGTTTTAAGGGATGTTATTTTTTTGTAAGAAATATGCTTAGAAATTCTCAAGTGGACACCTTTAGGCATATAAAACATATTCCAAGGCTTCAAATAATCAAACATCCATGGTCAGAATAATATGAATTGCTCTTGTATTCCATGAGCTTTTAGCTTTCCTATTTGTGAGCACCACTGTTTAATAACAAAATTCTTTATTATTTTTATTTTAAATAATCATTTTACTTTTTCTTTTGACTAGTAAATGTTTTTAAATAACAAAGGGTTCTTTTAATCTCTTCTTGCTTCCATCTGTAAATAATATAAAGTAAAATAATGTAGTGGATCACTATTGTTATATGGGAATGGAATGGTTAGCCAAAGAAATTAAGGAAAAGAAACTTTCTGAGGAAAAGCAAATAGTTTTTGTCAAGAAATCCTATAAATAGGATAATTATTTGAGATTTTAGCCTAAAACTTAGCATACATAGAAGGCTCAAATCCTGTGAATATTTACCATAAAAATATGAATAATTTTGCTACCTTTTCAAGTTTCATAAGTTACTTATGTAAATATATATTAATTCAAGCCTTACGGTCAGGCAGCATACATCTACATTTAGATTTTTTACATTTTTAAGTGAAGATTTTTATTTTAGAATAGATTTAGTTTTACAGAAATCTTGCAAAGAGTGTTCCCATATACTCCAAATTCAGTTTCCTCTCTTATTAAATTATATCTTACATTAGTGTGGTGCGTGTCTCATAGTAATAAACAGACATTGATATATTATCATTAACTAAAATCCATACTTTATTCATATCTTCTCAGTTTTTGCCTAATTTCGTTTTTCTATTCCAGGAGCCCATCCAGGACATTACATTATATTTAGCCATCATGTCTCTCTAGGGCTCCTCTTGGTTGTGACAGTTTCTCAGACTTTTTTTGTTTTTGATGACCTTGAAAATTTTGAGGATTCTGGTCAGGTATTTTTGTAGAATGTCCCTCAACTGAAATTCATTCACAGAATTCATAGTTTTCAATTGCTCTCATTATTTGATCAGGATTATGAGTTTGGGGGGAGGAAGAGGAGAGATGTAAAGTGCTATTCTTTTTTTTTTATCCTCACCCGAGGACATTTTTTCATTTTTTGTTCAGATAGAGTGGGAAGGAGAGAGAGGAAGAGAGAGAGAAACATCGACGTGAAAGGGACACATTGAGTGGCTGCTTCCCGCACGACCCAACCAGGGCCGGGGACAAACTGCAACCAAGGTACATGCCCTTAGCAGGAACCGAACCCGGGACTCTCTGGACCGCAGGCCGACGCTCTAACCGCTGAGCCAAACCGGCCAGGGCTAAAGTGATATTCTTTTTTTTTTTTTTTAAGAATAGTTTATTGCCCTGGCTGGTTTGGCTCAGCAGTTGGAACATCGGCCCACAGACCAATGAGTCGTGGGTTCGATTCTAGTCAACGGCATGTACCTTGGTTGCGGTTCATCCCCGGCCCTGGTCAGGGTTGTGCAGGAGGCAACCAGTTGATGGGTCTCTCTCACATCAATATTTCTCTCTCTCCCTCCCTCCCACTGTCTCTGAAGAAAAATGGAAAAATATCCTTGGGTGAGGATTTAAAAAAAAAAATAGCTTACTGATTTTTAGATAGAGAGGACAGGAGAGGAAAAGAGAAACACTGATGTGAGAGAGTAACATCCATAGGCTGCCTCCTGCACGCCCCCTACTGGGCATCGAGCCTGAAATCTGGGCCTGTGGTGCCCTGACAGGAATTGAACTGGCAACCTTTCTGTGCAGGGGACAAGTCCAACCAGCTGAGCACACAGGCCAGGGCTAAAGTGCTGTTCTTACCACATCATATCAAGGGTTCACACTATCAACATGGCTTATCACTATTGATATCAGTTTTGCTCGCTGGCTGAGGTAGTGTTTATCAGGGTTTCCCAGTGTAAAGTTCTTCTTTCTTTTTCCCTTACCACATTGCAGTCTTTGAAAGGAAGTCACTAGCACAGCCCACAGTGAAGGAGTGGGGAGTTGTGCTCGATATACTTCAGGAAGAAGTATCACATAAATTATTTGGAATTTTTCAGCATAGGAGATTTGTCTATTCTACCTCACTTATTTATTCATTTGATCATGTTATATCATTATAAATTCATGGATATTTATTTTGTACTTAAGGTATATATAGGAACATTCATTCCAGCATTGTTTGTAACAATCAAAGATTGGATGTAAACAAAATGTTTATCCATCAGGGACTGTTTAAATAAATTATTGTATATCTATACACTACAAGGCAGATATGTAAGGCATGAAATGCTTCTCTTAATACATTATTAACAGAAAAAAAGGTACCACAGAGTGTAAATAACATGCTACAATTAATAGAGAATGAAAAGGAAGAGAAAGAAGAAAAAGAAAGAGGAGGAAGAGAAGAAGAAAGATGTTACGTACTGATAAGCCAGCTTATGAGTGGAACATATCTGGAAGATACGCAAAGAACTATTAACAGTGGTTGCTTACAGGGGCTGGGGAAAAGGTAGACTTCTTTTCTCAATACGTTATTCTATAATTTGATTATTTCTTTACCAAGTGCATGCACGTTATATCATTTTTACCTAAAAAAATGTTGTTCTTAAAAATATTAAGAAATATTATTCATAAAATGAATGGCCATGTAATGTACTTGAATTAGCTCCCACCGATGAGTCCAACCAAAAAAGTTAAAAAACAAACAAAACTCAGTTTAGTATAGCCAGGAAGTGAATTTACGTAAACTATGGTGTAATGTCCAAAACCAGGGAACAAGGGTGAGATCACTGTTTTTCACTGTGACTTTTTTGGACTGTCTAAAATTTTAACCATATGCAAATTTTTTTCCATTCAAAATAAAACATGCCCAAAGTTAAAAAGAAGTTTAAGCTGAGATTGCACAAAATGAAGTTCACATGGAAGCAGGAGTTAAAGCACTGTTTTCTGCAGCATGTTAAAATTCGACCCAAACATTGGAATACATGCTTTTACTACAATCTTCTACAATATATATGCATATATGTTTTTATCCTCACCCGAGGACATTTTTGCATTCATCTTCAGATAGAGTGGGAGGGAGAGGGGGAGGAAGAGAGGAGAGAAACATCGATGTGAGAGAGACTCATCGACTAGCTGCCACCCACACGACCCCAACGGGGGCTGGGGACAAACTGCAACCAAGGTACGTGCCCTTAGCGGGAACCGAACCTGAGTCTCTCTGGTCCGTGGGCCAATGTTCCAAATGCTGAGCCAAACCAGCCAGGGCAGTATTTTTAATTAAATGTTTGTAGAATCCTTCAAGTATAATTTGTAATACTAATTTAAAGCCTTCCTTCCACTTAGCCTGCCCTCCCAATACTCTCCAGCAATTCAGATCCATTATTTACTTCATGACAATGAAAAACTAGACCTCTTCCATACACTCTTTCCTGATTAGTCAGACCTTACATTGAGTAGATCATCCATTCATTCATCAAATATTTAAGAGCCTGTGATGTGTGAAGCATTGGGTACACAGTGAAGGAAAAGCAAACATGTACTCTATACTTAAAGAGCCGCCAGTCCATATAAGGACATGGATTTTTTTTTTTTTTAATAATTTAAATCCAGCTTTGGTCAGTGCCAAAAAGGAAAGGACTGTGAGAGAGATAAACATAGAAGAAGAATCCCTCACCTGGCCTGAAAGGATCTCCCTGAGAGAGGGACATTCACGCTGGCACAGGAAGGATCCGAAGGAGGCAGCCAGGGCAAGAGGGGATGGAGAAGCACTCCAGGCAGAGAGACTGCCGGGGCTGGGGCAGTGGGAGTTTGGGGTGTCTGAGTAAAGGAATAAGGCCAGTGTCGCTGATATGTGGAGTAACAAGGAAACGACATCTAATGAGGCTGCAGAAGCAGGCAGAGGCCTTGAAAGCCATGTTGGGGCCAGTTAGTCCTTGTTCTAGGCACCTCAGCTCTGATTTAGCCATTTCAATGACAGTACATTTTCCTCGTTAATATTTTCACTTTATTTTAAGAATATTACTTTTGTCTTTTCAGGTAAATTACAAGTTTCTAGAGGACAAAACTATACCTAACTATACTAGGGCATTGCCATGTTTCTCAGTTACCCCATCTGTAACATGAGGAGAGCAAAATGACCACTTTTATTTGTGAGAATTAAGTTATTGAATAAGTACAGGGTGGGGCAAAAATAGGTTTACAGTTGGAGTATGTGAAACAGAGTTTATTCTTATATTATTTATTTATTAATTATTGTATTATTTTCCATATGAACAGCTGTAAGCCTACTCTTGCCCCGCCCTGTACATGAGTTAGTAAAGCAAACGCGTGTGCTATTGCTCGCCTCATGTCTCGCTCCCCGCCAGCCTCCAAGCGCCATGAGTGGGAATCATGTTTGTCTTGTTCACTGTCAAAGATGCCTGACACATAGCAGGTGCTTAACACATGTTTGTTTGTTTTTAAATAAAGTATAAAATAAAGAGGAATGGGAAAGAGGAAAAGAGAGGGACAGAGGGAGGGAGAGAGAGAGACAGAATTATAGTTAGCCTCTGTGACATTTTCACTAATAGAAGCCCGAGTATTGTGCCTGGTTCAGACAGCGAATTACCCAGCCTCCTTTGCCAATGGGCATGGCCAATTATATATAAATACAAATGGTGGGACTTCAAGAAAACTCTTTATGCCCTACAACAGTTTCTTCTTCTTGATTCTAGGAATACACATGATGACTAGAGGCCCAGTAGTTGTCCTTGGACCATGAGAGGAAAGCCAGAGAATCCCAGAGACTTCGATCTGATCCTGGAGCTTCTGAACCAATGCCAGCAACTGTCTCCCATCAGACTTCTCATCTAATGATTTAAGCCACAGTTAAGTAGGTTGTCTGTGATATTGCAGTCAAATCTAACACTAATTAATACCGTCTATGAAACGCATGTCATGATTTCTGTAAGTGGAACTATTATGCAATTATATTTCACTCCACTAGTGCTGAGAAGGGGGTTGGGAAAAGAGACATAAATGTGTTGAAGCATAAATCTAGGAAAAATCATTGGATATCCAAGCAAACATATCAACAGAAAATAACTCTTACCACAAGTCAATATCAGATTTCGAAATTGCCAAAAAAAAAATCATTAGTTTAAATGTTGACTTGCTGAAAGTTAAAAGCTAGTTTTTCAGTAAATATTATGTCTTAATACTCAAACATCACCTTAAAAAGTTTAATAAAGCAGCCTTTCATTTGTCATGGATTTGCCACTTAATTACTTAGACTCCCCTTTTTTTTGGCCTTTGTGAAAATTCTCAGATTACAACTTTCTTTTCTATGTCCAGAAAAACCACCCTAGGCTAGGCTTCACTCTTCTAATCCATAATTACTGTAATTGCTTTCTAAATTGTCTTTCCAACTACCCTTTCTTATCCATCTATCTCATCTCATCTCAAATCCTTCCATTTCATTATGTCATTTTCTGCTTATACAGCCCTGACCATAGACTCTCAACCACACACTTTGTACTCTTGTATGTTTTAGTTCTCTACTAAATTGTGACATCAAAGATGACACTATACCCACACTTTTCCATAGTTCTCAATCCTGTCTTCATATTAGAACCATCTGGAGAACTTTAAAAAATAAGTACTGATGCCCCAGGCCAACCTCTAAAGATTCTGATTCAATTAATCGGGGTGAGGCTCTGGCACCCACATCTTTTTAAATACCAGTCAGATCAGCACTGGAGGTACACTAGTGAACAAGCAGACAATAAATCTTACACTACATTCATTTCATGCCTTTATTCAAACGATGCCCTGGGTGTATGTGTACTCATATACACACGCATGCACACACACCTAACAACCTCCCCAAATGTAATTTACCCATCCTTCGAGTTTGAAATCAAGTCCCACTTCCTCTGTGAATCATTCTTTGATGTCAACTATCAACACCGATCTACCTTTCCTCTAATTCCATGTGATGTACCCATCCATCCCCAGTCGCTTCAAGCTCCTTTGGTTGTTATTTTTTCTGTAACACACAATTAGCACTTCACTAGATGCTGTCAAGCTGCTCATCTGTAAAACAAGCACAATGGCCTACTTGACCTCAAAAGTCACTTCCTTTGACTCTACCAATCTATGAATTTATTATTGTTTATACTGCCCAACTTAGCATTTATTATAGATGCTGTTTCTCGCTAATTATTTAATATTTGTATTTTTCTGTTGCCAACTGCATACAGGTCCCTTAAAGGAATGGTTTTATGAATTATGATATATTCCTACCCTCAGCACAATGCTACCTGTGTAAATGTACATGGACTGATATATTAAACCAGACTTGATGTCGTATAAAAGAAAATAGAGATGAGTGAAAACAAATCCTTTGAGGAAGGAGTTTTCTACAAATTAGGAGAGTGGGCTATGAAGACAGACTGACTGGGTTATTCATCCGGCTCCTACACTTACCAGAAATGTAGCAATATTTCTCAAGGAAATTATTTAATATCCTAAGCCTCAGTTTCCCATTTGTGAAAAGGAATTAATAATAGTGCCTTCTCATAAGGTTGTGGTAAGGATTAAATGAGAACACACACACACACCACAGTATGTGGCATGTAATAAGTATTTAATAAATGTTTATTGTTGACTAGATAAAGGTAATAAAATAATTAGGATTGAGGATTAAAATAATAAAATAAGCATTTGATGACTGTGGTGAGACTAAAGATGTAGATTCAGACAAGTTTAGTAAGCAGATTAATATGAAGTTGCAGTTCAAATAAAATTAAGCACCTACTCAGAGCAAGGCCCTTACCTCAGGCTCCGTGGCCTATAAGACAGACAGGGAACCAGGCCAGAGAATAACTCACACATTCCCTTGTCCCCTTTCCCTCTTTGTCATTACACATACTGAAAAGCTTCAATAGTTGGGCTTAAATAAGACAAGGTGGGAAAAATCAACATGACCTGACAGTTCTACACCTGAATCACTACCACATCAACCGACCATGTGAAAAGATCACTGGATCCATCACTGAAACAGGAGTAGGTAAACTTCTTTTTTGAAGGGCCAGATAATAAATGTTTTCTGCTTTGCTAGCCATACTGTTTTTGTTGCAACTACTTGATTCTGGTGTTTCAGTGTGAAAGCCATCTAAACAAATAGATGTTGCTATGTTTCTTTAAAATTGTATTTACAGAAACAGGTTGCAGGCAAGATTTGGCCCATGAGCTATAGTTTGCTAATCCTTGGTTTAAAACCACTAATGTTTATTTCTCTCTCAACCTGCATGTGTACTGCAGGTTGACCAGATACCTCCTATCTCTTCATTCCAGGTCCCAAAATGATAGAGCTGCCACTATCCTTACCAGTTCCAGTGACAGAGAGGGAGAAAGTTCTGAAGGGTTTCAAACAGGAAATAAATGGTCCATTCTAGAAGTGGCAATCATTTCCATTTACAACTTACTGGCCAGAACTAGTCACATGACTCATCCAATCACCAGAGGCTTCTGAATGCAATCATATGATGTCTGGAAAGCAGAGACCCTGACATATTTGGGCAAAGAACATTTATGACTGTCAGAACCTAGTTTAAATCAAAGATTGTGATACCATTGTAATGAACCTAGTTAAAAATAACTAGAAAGGAGCAAAGGGAAGGCCAAATATGACAGGCATGCCATTTGT
Organism: Tadarida brasiliensis; assembly: GCA_030848825.1. NCBI lineage: Eukaryota > Metazoa > Chordata > Mammalia > Chiroptera > Molossidae > Tadarida > Tadarida brasiliensis. The sequence continues at coordinate 26,061,018 of CM061268.1, read as the reverse complement.
GCAGCTTTGCCAGGAAGCTGTCGTTTAACTCTCCCCAGGTCTATTCTCCACAGATCGCTGGGGGAAAGGACTGGACAGGGGAGGAATAGACGCATGCCCTGTAAAGTCTGGGTGACATAGGGAAGGTACTTGCCTGTCAGTCACACCTGGGAATAGGTCACAGAGCAGGTGTGGCCCCTGCAAACATGGGAATATTGGAGATATTTAACCTCCTAAACAAAAGAGCTCACTCTCTTAGCTCTCTTGCCTCATGGTATGTTATGCTTGACTCTTGGCTTGAGAGCCCTCACACTCCTGCATTTGCCCACATGGCTGTGAGCCATGTGGACCCCACACAGTGGACTACAACTAGCCTGATACTGTATTGGACCCAACTCCACCATGCAAACAAAACTTTGGACGCTGGCTTTGCTTCTAGCTCTACTGAATGCCCAGCTTCACATCTTCCAGGACTGAATTAAGGGAAATGGGACTTTGGAAACCCAGAGATGTAACTCCACGAAAATAAAGCTTTCTACCACATCTCATCCTCCCATGGAGGCCTCCAGAAATGCTTATTCCAGCGGTACTCCAAGAACCCCACTCCCACTAGCAACGGAGAAAGGCCATCCATGTTTTTCTCCAATAACGGTTGTTTTAGGAAAAGTTTCCTTTCACTCAAACAAGTTTCATGTGTATAGCACTGACAAATTGTAGCCCATCAAGGTAAGCTTATAGACATTTCAACTGATCTAATAATCATTCTAAATAGATATAGTTGAAAGACTCATGATCTCTCAAAAGATTTATTCTTGTGTGAGAAATTCATTTGGCATATTTCACTTTATATAATACATTAAGAAAGAGTAATTGATTAAAGAGAAAACAAGTGATTGAATGAAAAAAACAATGGTCAGAGTGACAGATTTCCATCATGTAAAATGTGCAAAGTGGCTTAGATATACATATATATAATTATAGATCTTACCATGCTTCTTAACAATTTTTTTAATTATATATTTTCCACACTATCTAAACTTCAGATCCAAAATGATATCTTCTAATATCTATCAACCAGATTTTTCTTTCCTTATATTTTTTGAAAAAAGTAATTATCAGCTTCAGTCTAAAAATTCTAAGATTATGTTAGATGTAAGGATAGATATATTAATTTTTTAAAGAACTATAGACATTTCCTGGAATTGCCATTTATTGTTAAATTAATGAGATTAAGTTGAAAATAAGATTTTCTAGCCACATTATTACCTACCTACCAACATCTATATTAAGATGCTCACAAACTAGTAGCTACCAAAAAGGACTTTCCCACTCTTACATACTAATGACAAATTATACAATTCTAAAGAAATGATGCACATATAAATAGAATCATCAACTCTTAAAAACTGGAAAAGACCTGAGAAATAATCAATCCAACTTTATACACCACTCAATTCTCAAAGGGAAAAATCAAGTGACCCTGAAGATCACATTTCAATGTATGAAGGATAGAGACTAATTTACTTTCAAATTCACATTGCTAGTACAATTTTTAATTTTGAAAAAAAAATTTTTTACAACAGATTTGGGATTTTTTTTTACTCTCCAAAATATGATATTTTTTTGTGCTATGTCAGTTTAGAGACCTCTGAAACATATAAACACATAGCCACAAAAGTTGTGAACTTCTTATGTGAGATAGCTTTTTGAATCACAAGGCATATAAAGAACTTTCACCTCTGAAAAAATTTTCAAGAATTCTTGTTTATTGGGTGCTTCCAGAAACTTTACTTTGAAAGAAAAATGGGGTGGGGGGGAGTTCCAAGATAGCTATTTGGTGGCTAAATATCAAATTTTAAGTATTATTAAAGATCATACATAGCTCTTTTTGACTCTTATGTGTGATGAACGACATTGTACTTAGATCTGTGTTTTGTAAAAAAAAAACCAAGCTATTTTATCAAGACAAGGAGACAACAACAGCAGCAGCTGTCCCTGACGTTACAAAAATTCATTCATTTTCTTAAGAAATATTGTTGGTTATCAATTAAATGCAAGCAATAATCTAAGTGCTGGGAACACAATGGTCTCTGAAGTGAATTTTTTTCTTTCTTTTTATAATTTTTTTTTAATTAAAAAACGGATCCAATGCCCAGCTTCTTTTCAATTCAGGGGTAATTTAGGACATATTCCCCACTGAATGAAGTATTGGTGGAGGGTAGTTCTCTGTCCCTTCCTAGGAAACCAAGGGGAGGACCCTTCCTGGGAGCACAGGGTGCAGACACATGAGTGAGATTCAGTCCCTCAGGTGCCCACACCTGGACTTCCCATCTGGAGTGAGTTACCTAAAGACACAAAAAGCCTCTGCTGTCCCAGTTTTTCTGCCCATTTTACAAGCTTCTTCCTCCATTTTTTGTTGATTCTCTGTCATTTCAATACTTTTTTTGTTTCATTTTGTTTTGATTAAGGTAGCCAGTTGGATTTTGTGTATTATCATCAAGAACTCTGACTAATTCAATCTCTATTAAGCAAATAAACAAATGCTGACTTCACATTCAAGATATATAGTGTGAATCAGTGGAGAAATTCCCAGTTTTTAAGTGTTCTGAGTCATTCATCACCAAGCACTGGCTTCCGAAACTCTGCTCAGCAATCTGCAAGAAGATTTTAGACTCATTCGAGGCAGTCAATTGTGTGGAAAATAAAATAACAAGATGTCAAAACCTGGTTAAGATTTGGATGCCAATCACAAAGTTATGTTTCACACTGAGTTTCGTTGGTTGTCAAAGGGAAAGGAGCTTGGCTGGATTTATAAAATGAAGACTACAGTTGCTCCCCCACCCCCACCCCACCTCCCCCCCCACACACACAAAGACCACCACTTCAAAAATGGGATCATCTTGGAGGAGTTTGGGATGTTTAGCAGGTAACTGGAGGTCGTTAATACACTGAACCTAAATTTTCAAGAGACAAACATCAACATCATTGCTCATTTCAATAATTATATCAAACATTTTAAGCCAAACAACTATGAATAGAAAACTGGTGATAAAATCCCTTGCATTTTTTCATTTGGATGATGCTCTCAAATACCTCCTCACTGGCCTCCCTGCTTCTGCTCCTGCATCCTTCTCCCCAGGAGAGCCAAGCAATCTTCTTGAAATATAAATCAGCTCATTTAACTCCCCTGGTTAAGGTGTTCCCAACACTCTACCGCACACTTACCATAAAAATCACAGCTCCTCCCTCTGACTTACCAGCCTCATCCAACCTGGTCCCTGCCTGTTCTCAGAGCTCAGCCCCCACCCCCTCCCTTACTTAATGTTCTTCTTGTTTCCCCCCAAACACTCCACGTTCATTCCACTTGGGGTCTTCTGCACTGCAGCTCCCTATTTCTGCAGTGTGACTAGAGTATCCTGGTCCTTCAGGTCCTGGCTTAAATGCCACTTCCTCAGAGAGGCCCTCCTTGGACCCGCGACACAGTCACTCCTTGTATAACTTAACTATACTGGGTTTAGTTTGTGCCCCACCACAGGCCCATGAGGCCCACCTATCTGTCCCTTGCCACCATGGCTCTTCAACTACTTGCCTTGTTTCCCTCCCAGAATGGCCCTAGTGGCCAACAGTTCCTCTAGTCACAAAGCCCTGACCTCTGCCACCACTGCAGCCTTCAGAAGCCCAAAGGCCCACAGACAGTGCTGACTAACAGGGAGAGACCACCGCAGCTGGTGACTGGCTGGCCTGGACTCGGTTTGGCTTTGCCAAAGCCTGCCTGGTGGAATCTGCAGGGCAATTAGTAGAGTTAGCAGAGACCAGAGATGGCAAGGAAGCAGCTGATCAATTCCTCAGCCTTATTTCTCCACCCTTCTGTGTGATGCTCTGAAAAGCAGAAACTTCACGCAGCCTGTCTGGAAATATCCTGCAAGACAAGCATCCAACTATATTTGCTGCAAACCTGTGGCCAGCTTGCTATTGCATCCTTTTGAATTGGCTCACCCCCCTTCTCTGTCTTTCTTTCTTTACGCTCACTGTTGCTTCCCTAGAATTGTACCCCCCATAAAGCCCTGTCATGTAAGCTTTTGCTTCCGGTTCTGTTCCTAAGGAGCCCAAGGTAAACCAGTCACACTATTTTAATTCATTTCCTGATCTGTTCTTGTTAACTCATTGTTTATATGTTTATTCCCTATATGTAGCCTCCCTGAGCCGTGGTCCCCCTACTTCAACACACCCAGAATGTGAAAGCTTAGAACTTGTTTCACCACAGATATCTGTCTGTTAACTAGCACTCTGAACAGTGCCCTGATGGATAGTAGGTACTTAATAAATATCTGTTGAATGAATCAAAAAAGCACAACAGCTTCCTCTTCCTGGAAGTGGCCAGAGGTGACCTTTGAAAATGGTTCGTGATTCACTTGACCCAGAAAACCCCACAAAATCACACAAACAAGAGGTTCAAATTTTCGTGTTCACTTTAAGAACACTCATGAAATTGCCCAGACCATCAAGGGTATGCACATCTGAAAAGCCATCAAGTATCTGAAGGATGTCACTTTACAGAAGCAATGTGTGCCATTCCGTCATCACAATGGTGGAGTTGGTAGGTGCACCCAGGCCAAACAGTGGGGCTGGACACAGGGTAGATGGCCCAGAAAGAGTGCTGAAATTTTGCTGCATATGCTTTAAAATGCAGACAGCGTTACTGAACTTAAGGGTTTAGATGGAGATTCTGTGGTCACTGAGCACATCCAGGTAAACAAAGCTCCCAAGATTCAGCGCTGAATTTAGAGAAGTCATGGGCAGATTAACCCACACCTGAGCTCCCCTGCCATGTTGAGATGATCCTTACTGAGAGAGCAGATTGTTCCTAAATCAGAAGAGGAGGTTGCACTTCAGAAGAAACTGAAGAAACAAAAACTTACGGCCCAGAAGTAAATTCAACACAAAATAAGTACTCCTAAGTAAAAAACAAAAAAGCACAACAGCACAGCATCTAATGCCAGCTGCGTGTGCCAATCCGACTGTAGGGGCAACTAGGGATTCAATGGGACTATCTCTGTCACCAAGTATAGTCCCCGGCACATAGCGGCTCTGAAAAAAAAATGTTTGACTTAGTAATGAATTGAAAAGCACTGGCAAGACTAAAGACTAGAAATTATTAGTAAGAACAGGAAAAAGAAGTCATTCAAAGCACCTCATTCCAACCTTTTCCTGAAAGTAGGTCAAAGAAAATAAACAAAACATATATAGCAAAGTAAATAAGAAAAAAAATGTAATCAGAACTTCATGAAGAAAATTGTTATTCTAAGGTTAAAAATACACACTGACAAATGTTTCTTTATTAGAAGGTCAAAAAGAAGTGAAAGAGAATGTCCTGGATAAATAACCATGAACTTCATATAGCAGCACAAAAATAAGATGATTCTTTTGATACGGATTAAAGTCCCAAACTAGTCAAAAACTCAAAATGCACAATTACTGTCCTTCAGAGTTGGTTAAAGTAAAATCACCCATATCAGTCCAACTTCAGCTTCTATGGGTCACATAACCTCCCCCTGTGTTCCACCAAATCGGTATAAAGAATATCATACAGATCACTTATCTAATTTGGTGAAGACAGCAAATACTTTACCCCACGAGTGAGCTAGGAATGTTATTTTAGGAAGAGTTACCATTCCCTGAGGACCTGCATTACGTTCTAGTTCCATGCAAGGTGATTAACATATTATATCATCTAATCTTTCAACGCAAAAGTTTAGCTACATTATTGCTATTTATAGATAAAGGAACTGGGGCTCAGAGAAGATAAAATAACATGTTCAATGTCACATGACTGTTAAGTGGCAGAGCAAGGATTTGAACCCAGATGTGACACTGAAAATCCTTTCTCCCCTGTGCTGTATAATTCCCATGTGAGTGTCTTACCTTCAGATCAATGTGACACCTTTTCAGTCAGTAACTCTACAACTCTTTATTTCACAGCAGGGAATACTGGTAATTACATTATAAGTTGTATGTTCTGTTTATGGACAAAGAAATTTGATTTCATCAAGTGAGTGGGCTTGTGGGAACTCCTGGGAAGAAAAGAGATTCTGGAGACCTTTACTCCATGAGGAAATAATAGGAGTTGTAAAGGAACCAAACAAAAGTGTGATTGCCTCATTCTCATCTGTCAGATTTTTAGCATCACTCCATGTTTGAAGCAAACACTGTAATCAGGGACAACATAAGGAATGTGTTCAATCTATAAAAATTGATAGCAAAAGCTAAGTGGTAGCAATAATTATTCAAGATCATGCTAACCACTGCATACATGCAACTCATTATCAATGTGCAGTTTAATATTTAATCCAATTTTAATCCTAATTTAAGCAATTCCCTATTAATGGACATTTAGGTTATTTCCAAATTGTAACTGCAAACACTGTCATAATGAACGATATCGAACATTTAGCTTCAAATACTTGTTAATATAAATCCCCATTTGGATATATTGTACCAAATCACCCTCCAAAAATTTTGCTCTGATTTACAATCCTACTAAGAATGTATGAAAATATCTATTTTACTCACACTCTCACCAACTCTAGATGGGAGCAAACTTTTAACTTATTATCACACTGTTAGGTAAAAACTTGCATCATGTTTTGATTTTGATTTTTTTAAGTTATCCGTAAGTTTGATTAGTATTGTGCAATGTTTTCATGGCCATTTGTGGGTTTTTTTTCTGTAAGTTTACTACTTATATACTCGGCCCATTTTTCTATTGTCTGTCTACTTCTTATTGACTTAGAAGGGCTCTGTATATTCAGAAATCAGGCCTTTGTCATGTGTGCTGCAAATTTTGTCTCTAGCCTATCATTTGTCTTTCATTTTTCTCCTACTTTAATGAAAAATTTTACTAAATTTTTATCTCAAGTAAATATTATCAAGGAAGATAAAAGAGTGTTCTGGAGGTCCATAGACAATGTCTAAAATTGGTATAGATGAATACTGTGAACTCTAAAAAGGAAATGTTGATTGACGGCGGTACAAGATCAAGATCAATGGGTGAAGTCTATGGGTGTTAATTAGTCTTTTCCCATAGTGAGCATGAGAGGGTGGGGGAAGATAAAAGAGCAAACTCAAATGGAGGCACTGAGAAAAAGAGCCATGTCTGTGAAGGGTTGAGTTTAAAGTGCAGCAAAGAAGTGAAGAAATGAAGGGTGGAGAGCGTAAAGGCTTTCCCCATTCTAGTGGTTCTTCTCAGGTATTGAGAATTCACCATATTAATTCCCATCTATGTGCCTTTGCTTGATCATGCATTTTCCTTCATCTAATATACCCCTTTCACTCCATTCCACCTGTATAATATATATTATTGTAAAGAAGCATGTATTGTACATAAGCAGGGGCTATATTTTAAACTTCATTGTATCTCTTGGCATGTTCAGCACATGTAGGTCCTCTATAAGTAGACAGGCTTCTCAACATAGATAAATGCTATAATTTGATCACACAAATGAGAAACCAGGGACCTACACCCCCCTTTTCCTTATTCAACCAATCACAAAGTCTCACTGACTGACTTTCCAAAGTTCTTCAAATCTCTCTTTGTCTCTCTATCTTCACTCATACCATCTTAATTCAGACCCTCATCAAGTCTCACCTGGATTATTGCAATCACCTTTTGACTATTCTTTCTGCTTCCAAAATTAATCCACTCTGATATATCCCTTTTGTATTGACATTGTTTTCCTAAAAATATATATATAATTCTAACCCTTTAACTTCCTAATTAAAGCCCCTTATGGGAAAACTCCTTAGTATGACACACAAGGACTTAACAGTCATCTGCTTGCCTTTCCAGCTGTGTGTCCCACCTATCATCTTCCTCCACTGAACTATGTCCCAACCTTATATCCAACTATGTCAATTATATATTTAGAGGTTCCCATATGCTCCACTGCTCCGCTAAGGTACTATTCCTTGGCCTACGCTATTCCTCTGGCAGAAATTTCCTCCCATCTTTCCTAATCCTAGTCATGTTTCATAATTTGGCTTAAATATCATACCTTCTAATAAGCCTCCCTGGCATGTATGTATGTGCACGCACACCCACAGAAAATGCATTACTCTGTACTTTGCACTACCATAGCACCTTGGTCAGTACCTACATTACAGCAATCCTTACATCACATGGAATGTATTTATTTACAGAACTTTCTCAACTAAACCCTGATCATCTCAGGCCAGCTCCTGAAACTTCCATTTTTGTATATTTCACTCCTAACACTCTGACTACCTGGTACACACCCAGGTATCAATAAATGTTTATTGAATAAATGAACGCATGAATATTTGTCAATTAGTTGATCTGTTCACCTGACCACGATATGGTGGTAGAATTCTGAAGTGAACTCCTCCTCCAACTATGTGACAGTCCGTTAGTTTCCATGGCCAGTTACAGCAATGAGAAAGACAACACAAAGGAGAACAATCCTGTTTGCACCAAAACTCTGTCATATTCTGGTATACGCATTTCCACCCCAGTAAGGACCTCAAACTAGATAATAAAATACTATATCTGAGTTTGCAAGGGTAATTTTAAAGCCCTGCCAGAGATTCAGATGTGCTTGTGGGGAAGTTATGATGGCTGGAAAACATGAACAACAGAAAGATATTTTGAGTATTCCTTAGGCAATGTTAAGGAGCATAAAATTTTCTAGACACTCAATACATCTCAGGGTCATAGGCCCCACAGAGTAGAATCAAAGTACTAAACAAGGTAAGGTCACACTACATCTAAGTGTTTGGGTCACAAGTGGTGCAACATGACTCCATATATTTTGAAAGTGATGCTTATAAAGTGCTCTTCAAATTTGGGGTTGTAAGACCAGAATGATGGGTTTCTAGGCCTCTGATAAGTAAAAATTGACCATAAGCCCCTGAGGGTGGGTACTTGTGTGTCAGATTTTGTTAACAATAGCTGCTCTTCTCGTTGTGTGCACCAAATCATTCCTACACTCCTCTGACATAGACCCTTTAACATTCCTGGCCAACATACCTAAAATAAGAAAAGTATTACGTGGCACTATTATACATAATGACAGAAATATTACAGACATGAGTGAGATTGAAAAACTGCCCTAGAGAATAACTCGTAGCACCTAGCTTGCAAGATTCTAAGGCCTTAAGAGTAACTGTTGAGGTCCAACCCCACATTGTTGTATTCTGACAAATCAGTGAGGCAAACTCTTGGCTGAAAAAGGCCTCAGCTCAACCTGTTCAGTCTCCTTATTTATAGATATAAAAAACTAAATCTGAAAGCAAAGGGGCATGCCCAGGTTCAAAGATAGCCAGTGGCAGATACTAGTCCCCTGCTTTCTGCTGCTTCCTGTTGATTTCCAAACTTCTTCAAAACCTTTTATAAAAATCTGTCAAGGTATAAAAATAGCCACTGAGCTTCATTCTTTGGAATATACTAAAGATAAAATAGTGCGCTAAGATATTCTTATTAAATATAATGGTTTTGTTTACTGGGGTATCACTAACAACTAGAATAGTCCCTGGCACATGGTAAATATTTGTTAAAGGAACTGAATCCAAAACTCAACAATAAGGTAATACCTAAGAAACTATGGCACATGGATATGGAACAATTAACCATGACCAGAAAACCACAATGAGATACCACTACACACTCATCAAAATGACTAAAATTAAAAAGACTGACAATATTAAGTGCTGATGAAGACACAGAATGACTAGAACCCCCATACACCGCTGGCAGGAGTATGAATTGGTTCAACCACTTTGGAAAATGCCTTATCGGTATCTATTCAAGTTAGACATATGCCGTATGCCCTAGCAGTTCCACTCTGAGATGTATATATCCAACAGGAATAAGTAAATATATCCATCAAAAGACATGTACAAGAACACATATCATTATTCATAATAGTTAAAAACTAACTGGAAAGAACCCAAATATCTATCAACAGCAGAATGAATGGATAAATTGTGGTGTAGTGTAGTACAGTTTATAATGGATGCTACACAAAAGTATAAAAGAATAAATTAAGATACTCAACATGGCCCTGGCTGGTTTGGCTTAGCAGTTAGAGCGTTGGCCCATGGACCAGAGAGTCCTGGGTTTGGTTCCCACTAGGGGCACGTACCTCAGTTGCAGTTTGTCCCCAGCCCCAGTTGGGGTCGTGTGGGTGGCAACCACTCAATGTGTCTCTCACACATTGATGTTTCTCTCTCTTCCTCCTTCTCTCCCTCCCACTCTGTCTGAAGATAAATGAAAAAAAAAAAAAATGTCCTCAGGTGAGGATTAAAAAAAAAGAGATACTCAACATGGAGGAAACTTACTTACATTATGCTGCACACACACAAAAAAAGCCAGGCATCAGAGGGTATATACTATATGATTCCATTTATATGAAGCTGAAAAACAGGCAAAACTAATCAATGGTGATAAAAGTCAGAATAGTGCTTACCTCAGAGGACTATTAATGAGAAGGTGTAAGAAGAAACCCTCTGGGCTGCTGGAAATGTTCTATATCTTAGTTTAGATGGTGATTACAGGGTTGAATTATATCTTTAAATTTTCATAAAGCAATATACTTATTTCCAAACTTCTTCAAAACCTCTTATAAAAATCTGTCAATACTTATGATATGTGTCCTTTACCATATATAGATTATAATTAATTTTTTTAATGATTTTTAGATAGAGGGGAAAGGAGAGGGAGAGAAAACATCCATCGGCTACCTCTTGCACACCTCATACCCAGGATTGAGCCTGCAACCTTTCAGAGCATGAGACAACACCCAACCAACTTAGCCACACCAGCCAGGGCAAGATTATACTCCATTTTAAAGGGAAAAAATAATATAAAACTTAAATAAAAACATAAATTATTTTGATATAAAAATGCATACTGTTTCATAATAAATGAAGACTTCTCCCAAAACATGTATTCCCTCTTTTCAGTGATGGAACATCATGTGTTGGGCGTTAAATATTAGATGATAATTTGGCTATTTTGTAAAAAGATTTGTTTACTGATTGTAATTTTTTTCTTGTATGGTTGCTACAGCTTCTTTTAAAATCAGACTCCCTGAACTAATCCTAACTCACTCAAATCATTCTCAAATCCCATTGGCCAGAATTGGGCTTTGCGCTTCAATAAAGACAATAACTGCAAGGGACTGAAACACATCAAATATGTTTAAATAAATGAGTTTATAACAATACAAACAACCTAACTGGTCATCTTCAGAAGATGACAGAAAACTAAATTATTAAAAATTTGTAAATTAAGAGAAAAAATTGAGAGTTTATCTTTCCTCACCACTGGGTAACCAAATAGTGAAGGCGGGGGAAATGTCTCTATGTAGAATCATACCAATTATTAAATAACAAATAAATTCTTATACCATTTTGCAAAACCTAATGACTTAGGATCTGAGCCTTGAGCATCAACATTTGCTAATATCACAAAGAGAGAAATAATCAGACATATGTGCCTCCTCATGAAAGAACACACTGCCACCCATAATTCTGTCAAAAAATTAGAACCTGACTTTGATAAAGCCTCTGGATCCATAACCAGTTGGTTAAAGTATACCCTGAAGATACAATTAGCAAAATCCAGACTGTAGAAACTTCTACAGTCTGAACTAGGTTGGTCAATACATCAAAAGAAAGGAGGGAAAAAGAAAGGAAGAAGGGAAAAATTGTAGCATAGATTTAAAAGACTTATGAATTTTTACTAGAGCTAAAACATTATTCATTAAGTCATTCATTAAATGCTGTTTGTTGAGCTCCTGCCACATGCTAAGTAAGCATTGGGTCAAGTATAGTAAAGATTTTTTAAAAAGCAAACAAAGAAGGTCCCTTTTCTGTGCAGGAGACATACATCTGACTTTTTTTTCACAGTTTGGTGATAAAGGCAAACTATGCCTTTGTGCTGATGTCTCAACAATATTGCAGCTTGTGCTACATCAGTGTGTATTTGCTCATATATTGTGATATATATGTTCTCATATCAGCATGTGGTTTACTTCTCTAATTGGATTCTAAGCTTTTCCAGGACACAGACTAGAATTCCTATTTTTTTATTTTTCTAATGAATAGTTCTTGGGCAGGGTTCACAGTGAGCAAGTGCCCAATAAATAGGATTTACAAACAAAGTGATAGACTAGTGTCCCTGGAAAAAATAATAGATAGCACACAGGCCACCAGGTAAATATCGCATTGCCCTCTGATGGCCACACCCTCCTGCAGAGAAGGCCATCACACCAGACACTGAAAGCCACTCAACCAGAACACAACCAGAATACCTTACTCCATTGACCACGCTGACTCAACAGAAAGAATCATTTACTTGATACCATACAGGTCTTATGGATGAAATGTTTTGCCCAAATTTATGGTTCCAGGACAAAGGAAAATTATTTTGAGAAAGCTCTCAATGCCAGTTCTTATAAAGACACATGTAGACTTCCGGTCATGATGGCGGCGTAGGTAACCACGGTATTGCCTCCTCCCACAACCACATCAAAATTGCAACTAAACTACAGCCATCATTCAGAACCATCTGAAATCAAGCTGAATGGAAGACCTACAACTACAAAATTAAAGAAGCAGCCACATCGAGACTGGTAGGAGGGGTGGAGGCGTAGAATGGCTGGTTCCACACCCATGTGTGGCAGATAAAAATCAGGAGGGACACCTTGGCTGTGAAAATCCTCCCTGAGGAGTGAGGGGTCCCTGTCCCACACCAGGCCCCCAGTTCAGTGTTCCAGTGCCAGAAAGAGAAGTCCCCATAACTTCTGGCTGGAAAAACCAGCGGGAACTGAGGCTGAGGGAGGCTGAGGCTGCTGGATCCCCAGGCAGATCCTCTTAAGGGGCCCACACATGGACTTACATGGACTCGCTCCCTCTAAGCTTGAGGGGCACCAGAGACATACAGGGAAAAACTGAGCTGTTTGACCTCGGGAGGAGGGCTGGAGAGGCGGCTTTCTCCTGGACAGACATACTGGTGGAGGCTGATGTTCCTTTGGTGAACCCTTCCCTGGGGCAGCACAGGGGTGCCATATCTGGGACTCCAGCAACCTGGCTCACACTGTTTGCCCCACCCTGGTGATTCCCTGAGGCCCCACCCCACCCAACTTTTGGGCCCACCCAAGGTGTTTCCAAAGGCTTTAACATAGCATTGGGCTGTCTTGGATCCTGCTTCAGAGTTTCCTAAAATCTCTCAAACAAGCAGCAACTGGTCTCAGCGAGCCTCATACCTCTCATTAAGTGGCCCCAGGCCTGGCACTAGAAGCAACCACCCTTGGTTCATAACTTGGCTTTACCTGGGCACCTCCAAGCTCAGCACAAGAAGCAGCCATCTGCAGATCACTTTGTAGCTTATGCCTGGTGACCCCGGATAGAACACAGGCAGTGACAGACCTTGCCCCAGAGGCAGCACACCCAGTGGACAGCTTCAGACCACATCGAAACACCACCACCCAACCACCTCCACAAGTGACACACTCAATGAGCGGACTACCAGAGCCCTGATGAATTAAGTGGGTACCAGAGCTCTGATGAATTAAGTCTTGCATGTGTGGTGGGCCCCTACACAGCTGATCCTCCAAGGTAGTCAGAGGCCAGTGGTCAGTGGGCACAGCCAGTCCTTGCAGCTGATCAGCCTGAGTAAATCCCTGCCATTGATGTATCAACAGCAATCAAGACTCAATTACAACAGAAGGGTGCACAGTCCACACTCGGGGTATACCTGAGGGCCCAGCTGGGGTGATCAGGGAGGCTGTGCCATTGGACCCTACAAGGACACCTACAACAATAGGCCACCCTACGAAGCCTAGGAGACATAGCAACTCTACCTAATACATAGAAACAATCACAGGGAAGCAGCCAAAATGAGGAGACAAAGAAACATGTCCCAAATGAAAGAAAAGAACAAAACTCCAGGAAAAGAATTAAACAAAATGGAGATAAGCAATTAATCAGATGCAGAGTTCAAAACACAGGTTATAAGGTTGCTCAAGGAACTTGCTGAGACCTTCAAGGAACTTAAGACCTCCAAGGAACTTAGTGAAAACATCAACAACATCAAAAAGGACCAGTCAGAAATGAAGGATGCACTAACTGAAATGAAGAATAATTTACAGGGAATCAATAGTAGGGTAGGTAAAGCCAAGAAGCAAACCATCGATTTGGAATATAAGGAAGCAAAAAAACACCCAATCAGAACAGCAAAAAGAAAAAAGAATCCAAAAAAATAAGGATAGTGTAAGGAGCCTCTAGGACAACTTCAAGCGTGCCAACATTCGCATCACAGGGGTGCCAGAAGGAGAAGAGAGAACAAGAAATTGAAAACCTCTTTGAAATAATAATGACAGAAAACTTCCCTAACTTGGTGAAGGAAACAGACATACAAGTCCAGGAAGTACAGAGAGTCCCAAATGAGATGAACCCAAAGAGATCCACACCAAGACACATCATCATCAAAACGCAAAAGGTTAAATACAAAGAGAGAATCTTAAAAGCAGCAAAAGAAAAGCAGTTTGTTACCTACAAAGGAGCTCTCAAAAGACTGTCAGCTGATTTCTCAAAAGAAACTTTGCAGGCCAGAAAGGAGTGGCAAGAGATATTCAAGATGATGAAAAGCAACGACCTACAACCAAGACTACTCTGTCCTGCAAAGCTATCATTTAGAATTGATGGCCATATAAAGAATTTCCCAGACAAGAAAAAGCTAAAGGAGTTCATCAGCACCAAACCAGTATTATATGAAATGTTGAAGTGTCTTCTTGAAGGAGAAGAACAAAAATATGAACAATAAAATGTCAATTAATACATATCTATTAACAATTGAATCTACAAACAAAATGAGCAAGCAGAATAGAAACAGACTCATAGATACAGAGAATGTTTTGTTGCTTGCCAGATGGATGGGGGCTGGGGGGATAGGTGAAAACGATGAAGGAATTAAGAAGTACAAATTTGTTGGTAAACTGATGAACCTCAAAGGGAAAGGGGGAGGGAGGGTGGGATGATATAAACCAAAGAACTTCTGTGCATATATGCATAACCAATGGATACCAACAGTAGTGTGGGGAAGGCAAGAGGGGGTGGGATAGGGTAGGAGGGGGACAATGGGGGAAAAAAGAGGGGAACATCTGTAATACATTCAACAATAAAGATGAGTTTAAAAAATAAAGATACATGTAGCAAGTCAATGACTACAGTGAACTGAACTGGACAGTTCAGATTCAGGCCTACTTGGACCAGCTCTTTTTTTTTTAATCCTCACCTGAGGATATTTTTCTATTTATCTTCAGAGTGGGAGGGAGGGGGAGAGAGAGAGAAACATTGATGTGAGAGAGACAAATCGATTGGCTGCCTCCCTCATGATTCTGACCAGGGCCAGGGACGAACTGCAACCGAGCTACGTGCCCTTGACTAGAATCGAACCCTTGACTCTTTGGTCCTTAGGCTGACCACTCTAACGGCTGAGCCAAACCGGCCAAGGTACAGCCCTTGAATGTAACATTAACAGGAAACTCTACTAGTTCTGTCTTTCTCACAAGCAATGAAAAGAGTAGGAAAATAAATACACGGGATCCTTACCTCCAGCACCACTGCAGCCTTCAGAAACCAAAGTTCTATAATATATAATATCATGATTCCAGGATATCACAAGCACTTGCCTTTGATTTAGTGTGGACAATAGTGTTTCTTACTGTGCCACAGAGGTAAATTTGAAATACACTTATGATCGGTAAGGGGAATCATTCATCCCAAACTTACCCACAATTTCTCTACCAGAATTTCTGATGACATCAACTCAACCAATATGAATTTATTTAAATAACTATTATACAGAGTAATTTTTTATTACTCTATATGCTCATTTTAGATCATTTAGAAAATATGGAAAAGCATGAAAAAAATTTAAAGTTATCTATTATTTCATAACTTAGAAAAAAACCACTATTTGTTTTCCTTTACACATAAAAACATGTTTTTATATGTATAACTGAGACAATATACTTTATTCTGAAACTTTACTTTTTAATGTTATATTGTGAGCCTTTTCTACATCATTAAAATAGCTCCGTAAGCACTGTTCTAATGACTGTGAAATTCCATCATGTGCATGTACCATAGTTTATTTAATCTTCCCTTTATTAATGGAGTACAAATCTTTGATTGTCATTTTGGCATTTTTCCTGCACCTGGACCCTTTGAGGAAGTGATGATGCAATGGACAAAGTATGGAGTTTAATATCAGCCTCAGAACTTACTAGTTAAGTGACCCTGAATACTTCACTGAACTACTTAGAGTCTATTTCACCATCTTTAACATTGAATAATGCTTACTTCACTGTTGTTATGAGAACTAATCGATTCGAAGCTATGTGCAAGTATTTGAAGTATACAGTTATGACTCTTACAACTGCATTTGTTATCATCGCCATCAAAATGAACATATATAAGGCCCTTAAGTATTACTGAGAGGCATATGTTACTATTCCTTGCTCAGGGAAGCTATGCAATAATCTGCCTCTTCCATTACAGTTTTAGCTAGTATTTCGTTCACTTACCGATAAGATTATCTCAATGATAGTTCCGGAATTTTACCAAAAAAAAAAAAAAAAATGTCTAAGGGAACAATTTTAAGGAAGGTGTAATCATGGTATTTGCTTAAAGGCAATTTTTGGCTAGCAAATGTATATTTTACTTTGATATGTTATAGAATGATAACAGCATAAATTCTAAAGATGCTTTTTTTACACTTTGAATAATATTGAGAAAATATCAGCAGGTCACATCAAAATATAACATATTCTTATTTGGGGGACGCATGGAGATAGTGCCCACCACTTGCCAGCCTTGTCACTACTTAAGATTCCTGCCCTTATTAATGTCATGTTCTTGGCCTCCTCTCTATACTCTTTCCCATGCTTTCTGGCTTGTTTTTACAGCTCTCATTAGCCAATTAGAGCAGCCCTTTCCTACCAATAGTGAATTGATCAATTCTATCACAACAAGGATAATTTTGGTGTCTAGTTCTTTACAACTATTTTTTAATGCTCACACCTTAAAGAACCATTTCTCATTGCCAGACATGTCTTTTAAATTACAGTTCCTGATGTTTGAGGTTGTCCCAAAAGCTGACCTCTAAATACATAAATTGTTGTTCTAAATTTTTTACAAGAGGTGACTGCAAAAATCAAAGCAACTTATTACTGAAAAATAAACAAATCACAGTAATTTAATGATAACACATAATGCAAAAGTTAATTGGCTGGTGGTTATTTTGGTTTAATGAAGACACAAGCACAATAGAATAGCTAATTTCAAAGAAATTATTTAACTAAAATCTCAACATCCAATTTTAATTATTTTATCCTTCATCAGTGATTCACATTTATTGAGCATCCACTAGAGCAAACTGGGGCTAGACCGTGAAATCTCTCACTTCATGAGATATTATAAAATAGCAGGAAAAGCCTCCTTAGTACTAACGATCACAAACATTCATAAAGCAAGTCACTCTGCAGTACATGCACTCAGAGAAAATGAAAGTTTGTCTCTACAAGAAGTTGGACCCTAGCTCGTCTGAGTCTATCAATAATTCACCATTTAAGGAAATTCGGAGAGGATCAACAAAACTTAAGAATCCTGGACAAAAATAATCAGACCAAAAGCTCATGAAATTTTCCACCAAACTTGGAAGAGGACTTTGTCTCTCAGCATGCCTAAAATTTAACAGAAATATAAGGCAGAGCATCGAGACTGTCACATGGCAGATACTAATTGTTCCGATTAAAGTCTA
The DNA here is from genome assembly GCA_030848825.1 of Tadarida brasiliensis. Classification (NCBI taxonomy): domain Eukaryota; kingdom Metazoa; phylum Chordata; class Mammalia; order Chiroptera; family Molossidae; genus Tadarida; species Tadarida brasiliensis. Next base: position 26,043,197 of record CM061268.1, on the reverse strand, counting down.
ACAAGCTTGCTTCCCTGCTGCTCTGAGAATGTCTCTGACTTTTGATCCTGACATCTGTGTCTTACAAGAATTTCACTCTGCTCTGACATTCCTTCTGATGTTGATCCAGGAATTAATGGATTGTGAAAAAGCTGGCAGGATATCATTTAAAAAATAGAATTCCTAGTGTACAAGTGATGAAAAGGTATCAGACTTCACATACTCTGGTACCAACACAATTATCAGGTTTGGGTGTTCCGGTTTTTTTAAAGTTAGTTCAAAACAGAACTGAAAATAAAGTTTAGCTAAAAAGTTCTCATGACAAAACAGTTATTTCAATGTTCTTTCAGTATGTAGGAGGAATACATGTTTTTGCAAATTACTAAAACCAATTCCATATGAGATCATTTGCTCTGGATGACTGCCTTTAACATGTACAGTTGATCACCTTTGATAAGGAACCTGGTGTCTATCCAATGAAAAATTTTGCTTAGAAAATCTAAGAGCTTTAAAAAATGATATGAAATGACACTGCTAATACTTATGCCATCTCTCTAATAATTTATAATATGTTTGCATACACCAGACCCTAGTAAACTATTGATCAAAAGGAGAACTTTAATTAAGGAAAGTATGTAATTTTTAAGTGTAAAAGAAGTTTAAATTAAAACTGTTTAAAGGTGTGTTTTAATTTAAGGAATTCTCTTCAGGATTGAAATTTTACACATCAGAAGATCCTGCCTTGCATTTCATGGCTCTGGATAATTAGTAGACGTCGGTGGATAACTTAAACATAGCTTAGAGTCATTGGCATGAATGTGTGACAAGCATTACAGAACATATTTAGCGATTTTAAATGAAAAAGTAAAAGAAGTTTTGAAAAACCAGGGGAAATTACCATTGTGGCAACAATATCATTTTTTCAATAAGAAAAAAATTTCTGCTTTATGTTATTAATGATCAGAAATTCAACAAGTTAACACACACACACACACACACACGTCAATTTACTTGTTAGCACTACAATTAATATAAAAATTAGTATGGTTAGATATTTTTTCATCTATTCAAGCAAATATCTAATTTTCACATTAAAAAGAGCATCATTGTTTTAAACTCAGCGGCTTTAGAAAATTTTAGTATCTGTTAGGAAGCCTCCTCCACCTTCACTATTCTTTTTTTTTTTTAATGTTATTGGCTATTCTCAGGCATTTATTCTTCTATATAAAATGTAAGATAATTTTACCCAATTAAAAAACAAAACAAAATAAATAAGTAATAAATATATAAAGCTTCATTGTTTTTAAAAAGCCATGAATTTCTTTTTTTTTTTTTAAATCCTCACCCAAGGAGGTGTTTGCATTCATCTTCAGATACAGCAGGAGGGAGAGAGGGAGGAAGAGAGAGAAACATCAACTGGTTGCCACCCACACGACCCCAACTGGGGCCAGGGACAAACTGCAACGGAGGTACGTGCCTTTAGCGGGAACCAAACCCAGGTCTCTCTGGTCCATAGGCCAACACTCTAACCGCTGAGCCAAACTGGCCAGGGTTAAAAAGCCATGAATTTCTGATGATTTTGTCTAGATTGCTTTATAACTTTTTATGCTTCATCTGTTATTTCAAGAAATAAGGTGACAAACTCATTAAAAAAGTAAAAATGATTGACAGCATGCTATCATTGGCTACTAATAGCCAGCTTAAATTGGTTGGTTTCTGTTATCATCTTATAACAATATTTCATTAGTTAAAATTTTACATATTACTTTTCATGACATGTCAAGTTCCCAAGAGTCTAGAAATTATATGATAACTACCAAATTGAGCATTACTTGCTCTTAACAGAAAGACTTTCTGGCCCCCAAAGCTACTCTGATCAGGCTCTCCTCACACATCCCCTATTAGAGCACTTGCCACACTTCACAGAACCAGATGCCTGTCAGCTGGCTTCCTTATATTATCAACTTAGGCCTACCAACTTTATTCTATATACCTGAACTTAGAGGGTACTTGGTAAGTGCCCAATGAATGAGCGAATGAATGTGACTCCTACTAGTTTATTTCTGATTTTAATGGTTTCTTTGTATTTTATTGTACGCTGACTCAAATACTTTTTGACTAAGTATGCAAAATATATAATATATTGAATATTGTTAGGTTAAAATTAATGTGTTCTTAAAATTAAATAATATATTAATGTAATTAATAAATATGTATCAGCTATATACTTTTTCTATATGGTCATTTTATAAAAGTTGAACCTCTGTCATATTAATTGCCCACTGATAATTTTTAATAATATTACTTTTATGGTCTTTTAAGGACACTTTGATTACCCACCAGTATCTTGATTTTTTTTTTTTTCCATTTATCTTCAGATAGAGAGGGAAGGAGAGAAGGAGGAAGAGAGAGAAACATCGACGTGGGAGAGTCACATCGACTTGTTGCCACCCACACGACCCCAACTGGGCTGGGGACAAACTGTAACCGAGGTACATGCTCTTAGCAGGAACTGAACCCAGGTCTCTTTGGTCCGCGGGCCAACGCTCTAACCACTGAGCCAAATTGGCCAGGGCAACTTGATTATTCTAAGAAAGTATTTGAAGGGATTAAGCAAACATATAGATATATTTGGACAGTGGGTGCACGATGCAGTGTGCAGATGATATTTTGTTGAGTTGTACGCTTGAAATCTGTATGGTTTTGTTAACCAATGTCACCTTGATAAATTCAATAAATAAATACATACATACATACATACATGCATACATACATACATAGAAAGTGGTGTCTGTATTTTAAGAGATATCAAGCCTAGAAAATGTGATATTCAGATTGGAAAGCATCACAATATCCACAATTACCACATACTCCCAGAATAGTCTCATAGAGTCTAGTGACATGTGTCATTTTGACCCAGTACCTTTTACTCACCTATCTTGCTTAAAATAATTCTTAAATAAAAATATATTAAGAAGTAGTATCCAAACTAAAAAGCAAGAAGAGGAGGAGGAAAAAAAGACAATAAAATGCAAGATGAAGTATTAAATCAGAAAAGGTTTGGCCAAATTAAGAAAAACAAGACTGAAATTTGCAAAAGTAAGGCAGGGGTGTAAAAGTATGATATAGGATAGGTGAGGTAAAAATAAGACAGTTGAGAGGAAAGAAATCAAAACAAAGAGAACAAATTAAACAAGCCATTCATTTTGAACCCTTAGAAGACTGCAGCTCCCTACCATGAGACCAGATGTGTCAGAGCTGAAACACCTTCCCTATGCTTCTCGGGCTTTTTCTTCTTCTTGTGCACCTCAGAATTACAAAATGGTATATGGTTTTAAATGTCCAGTTTGCTTCACAATATTCTTAATTTTATAATGTTGATTCTGGACTTGAGAGAAGATTTATGAATACATTCTTGGTATTGCCCCAAAGGTGACAGCCCAAACGTAGTCCCTGACCAGAGTGAGCTGAGCAAAGGATGAGGACAGAGCTGAAGAGTCAGAGTCACTTCAGGCAACCCCAGATCCATATCCAAGAGATAGCTCCACAGGAGTGTAAGAATGTACAGTTACTAAAGGCCTGGAGGTCCTCCTTCTTTTTTCAAGATAATAAGGAAGTGTCCATTTCTCTGTACTATAATTCTTAGCCTTAAGAATCTCGTAATAACATACATAAGCACCATGTAACTGTAAAATATAATAATGTATACCAAAGTGTATCCTAAATAAACATGTCAGTGTCAAAGGGAACAATACAGAAAGGATCAACATAGAACCCTATAGAATTTGTATGATAAATGTAAAAAGGAAAATAAAATACACACACACACACACACACACACACACACACACACACACACAGAGAGTGAAGCCCAAGCAGTGGTTACTCTGTTGCTGACGGTACAGGGATAGTTTGCAGCCACTGGTTACAGACTAAGGTACCTACATAACAGCTAGTCCATCCAGGTTTCCCATACCATCCATTGCCATGACCTGAAAGGACCTTGTCTCAGGTCATAGCATAGACCTCTCACTCCTACACAGTAGCTACTCTGTTGATGTTGAGGCACAGGGTGCCCCAGGGACCTGTCAGGTGCTCTCATATGTATAATCCTGAAGTATGGGAAAGTTGATGTTCCACAGTGCTAACCTTTGACCAGTTGGAAAACGAAGCCATTGGATAAATGCTTCCCTTTGTGTCCTACAGAATGGACAGTACTGAGATGTAGCTCGTGTGGCTGTCCTGGGAGTAGCTCAACAACTTGAGCATTGAGTCATGCTGCATGTTTGCCAGTTCAATAACAACGTTTGCATGAGCTCTTCCTTCTCTGTTCCTCATATCCTTTATTTCTGCTCCTAGCATTATCCTCACTAATAAAAGAACAGTACAGAAGTCCTCTCCCTCACGCTGTATTTCCAGGGAAATCTAAGCTAAGATACAGTCCATGGTGTCAGACAAAAAAAAAAAAAAAAAAAAAAAAGGCAATTGAGTTAAAAATCTGCAATTGTGCAATTGAAAGATAATTTAAGGAAGGGGGAAAAGGCATATGTTTGAAAACTTCAAAGTGCATTCCGAAATAAAGTGTGGGATACCATTCACCTTACCTCTCTTAGCCTTAATCTAGAGTTGCCAGATTTGCGAATAAAAAGTTAAGATTCTTGTTAAATTTCAATTTCAGATAAATACTGAATAATTTTAATGTAGGTATGTCCCATGGCTGAACTACTGCTGTTCCCAGTGGCCATGAATGCTCCCGGGACAGATGAATTTTAGATTAGTTTAACCAAACTTTTAGAATTTACACTCACCTATACTTTAAAGACAAATGGATAAAGAATCATAAATGAATATTAGCTAAAAACTTTATAAGAAACTTGGTAATCGCATGGTGCTCAAGTATCAAGCCATAGGTTCCTTGCTGGTCACAAGGAAAAAATATAACTTGACAACCTTTCCTCACTGTCCATCACTGAGAATGGGATGAGCAGACATTAAGTGCCTCATGATGTGAGACAAAGTGAAATACAAAGTATCAGCTGTGAGTTCTTCTTGCCAAAAATGCTTAACCTGAATTTTTACAAGCTCTAAGATAAGGGAATATGAATCTAAGTTCATGGATTTCTAGAGGGTCTGTGAATAGAATTTAGGGTTCATAACCTTGGATGGGGAAAAGGTGAAGTTTTTATTTATTCTAACTTCTAATTAAAATTTAACATTTCCTTCCATTATAAATGTAGACAACAAATTAAAGTTGGTTTAGCAATAACTGGGACTTCTGTCCATAAGAGAAATCACAGATATTTACATTTGTATATATATTTACAGTTGTATATATATCTAAATATTATTTATACTCAACTTTGAAAGGGAATCAAGGATGGGAGGCAGAGTTTTGTCTAGTTACTAAAAATGTCACAAATAACAAAATCCTACATTACAAAAGACTTAATAATATATGTTTTTATACCTACTGCAATGAAAAGCAGTATAGCACGGCATACCTTGGGAAATTACTTAACTCTGTGCCTCTTTCCTCATTTGCACAATGGGATAATAATAGAACCTGTTAATTATAATAGAACCTATTACAATAGAGTTACAAAAGATTAAGTGAGATAACATATAAAAGCTTTTGGATCTGTGACTAGCAATTAATAAGCAGCATAAGATATATATTATTACTAACACTAAATATTATAAAGGTGTTGATTCTGATTATAAGCTGTAAAAGGTATAAAACCAACCTAAGCAGAAGTTCATCCATGCATCACTTCTTCGTTAAATTCTTTCTTCCCAACTGAAAATTGTGCCACAAGTTATTGGTTGAGCTATACCATTCCTAGCTAATCAGCCCACCTGTATCTGTGCTCACAAACTCTCCCTGTTTTTCTATTATATTAGATGAGTCTTTCATTCTCCTGAAAGTATACAATTGGTCTTTTGCATGATCAGTTTCTCTACTTTTATCTGATTATTGCCATTAGCATGCAAATATATCTTAATATAATTCACTTGGAGAATACACAGGAGTTAGCATTGTCTTTCACTTCCATGCTTACAATGTCCCAATATCTTCCATGAGTAACACGCAAACTCCTTACGACGGTGCACGACACCATTCCTGATCTCCCACTCAGTATCTCACTCAAGCCATGAGGCCGATTTCTTCTATCTCCCAAACGTACCACTCTTTCTTACCTCAAGACCTTTGCAGCTGTTTTCGCTTCTTTTTAGAAAGCTCTTTCCCCACGTGTTCACATGACTGGATCTTTCTCATCATTTGGGGCACTACTCAAATATCACTTCTTTGAGGGTTGCTTTATTAACAAAAATCAACCTCCTTGCCATACTCTGAAACAATATCCTACTTCATGTCCTTGATATCATTTAGCAGTACCTGGAATTATCTTGTTTATTCATTTACTTATGTATTTTCTACCTTCTTCTTCCTCTTTAAGCTCTTTAAGGCAATAACTCAGTCTTGTATACCTCTAAATTCCACAATTTCTAGAGTGCTTGGCACGCAAATAAATATGTGCCATTGAATGTGAAATTTAAAGTGTTAGGGGAACACCAGTTTCGGTGGATACTTGAAAATCCAGAGCTTGAATTTAAGCAAATACTGTCTGTAGCAATATGGAATTTGCAGTCCTCGGCATAAAGGTAGGTGCAGAGAAGATAGTTCTTTCTAAGGAAATATACTTGGTGGGGAGAAAGGAAGGGCAGGATTCTTTTTAAAGGAGAACACAGAAGAATGGTCTGTGAGAAAAAGTAAAATGAGAAGAGTTCACAGAAGCCAGGGAGCAAATGGCTTTCCAAAGTCATTAAAGGTTGGCAATATCACAGAGGGGTTAAAGAGGATAAAAAGGGGGCCAGCGATTTGAAAAACTAAGGGGCATTAGTACCCTTTCAATATTCAGTAAATTGATTGTATTTAAAAGATTACAGAATAAACTTAAATGAAACCTGAAGTCCTGGAACATCTATAACGTGTGGCTGTTGTATCTCAGAGGAGCAGCTATCACACAGCAGGTTTCGGTCAGAGCGAACTGGGGCAAGGGTTCCCAGAGTCTGACTGTGGGGCAGCCAGTTACAGGGGGGAGCCATGAGTAAATGGTGGTGACAAACTTAGGGCAGAGAATAAAAATTCCTATTCTGAGTGCCTCAGCTCTAGAGCGGAACACTGGGAAGACATGGCAAGGGAATGGAGGAATTGTAGGAGAATTTCTGCTAGGATTGAGGAAGAAGCATGAAAGGAATGGAAGTCAATGTATACAGATAGAGCCAGGAAAGTGGGAAAGCCCACCAGAGATGATGGGATGGGAGAGGACCAGAGAAAACAAATGAGGGGGTTAGTGTCTGCCACTCGGGAGGTGCTCAATAAATCTGAGTCCCTCTCCACACCCATGCCCATATTCTTCTCACCAGAAATCAGTTATCCTTCAAGTATATGCAAGTATTTGGTACTCTGGCTGCCAGAACTCCTTGCTCTCTCAGTTTTTCTTGAATAAATCCAACCCAGTGCCCTCCCAAGTGGGGGAAAAAAAGTGGTTATTCAATAGCAGATCCTTTTATATGGCTGAAGACTACGGCATTCAGGACCAATTGTTTCTATTCCCAAGAGGTACTACTTTCCTGTATGAAACTCAAATAGGTACGAAAGAAATGTTTACTGAATAAATGAGTAATGGCTAGCATTTATGGGTTCCTACTGTGGAGCATAAAATGGGCCAAGTACTATTCCAGCTCTTTTTATATGTTATTTCATAAATACTCACAGAACCCTATAGGTATTCTCATTCAATAAATAAGAACTCCCAGGCATTCAGAGGCTATCTTATTCACAGTCACACAGTAAGAGGCAGAGCAGGAATTTGAACCAAAGAAGTCTGGCTCTTAACCTCTGATTCTACTGTCTCTTTGATCCATAAAAAGATAAATATCTCTATTTCTCTGAAATCTGCTCCTTTGACTTATGCAGGCAGGTTAAATAAATTCTTAGGAAGTCTATTTTTCAAGAGGCTTAGTTTGCTTGGTTGATCCATGAGCTACATTGGAAAACATTTATGACTTTTAAACTCTAAACAAACTAATTGTTCTCATCTATACATGCTCATCTCTATGACTCAACGTGCACATTCAAGACTCCATCTCTAGGCCCTGGCCAGGCAGCTCAGCTGGTTAGAGTGTCATCCTGACAGGCCAAGGTTGCAGGTTTGATCCCTGGTCAGGGCACATACAAGAATCAACCAATGAATGCATAAATAAAGTCCATTTTTACCAATCTGACTGAGCTTGAGGTTCAGAGCTAGGTTATTACCCTTACATACTCAAGCTTCCATATTTTTCACAAGACATTATTCAAACTGTCATAACAATAAAAATCTACCATAGTGTAATAATTTTTATTATGAAGAATATATGATGTCTCAATTGGCTGGACTAAGATTTATTTATTCTTCTATTTATTTAAGATCATCTATATTGATCAGAAACAAATATTTATATGCACACAATGGGTCCCCCAAATCAGTGGCTATGCACATTGGCTATTACCTAAATTGGTTTTGTTTTTGTTTTTGTTTTTGTTTTTATTCTCACCCGAGGACATTTTTTCATTTTTTGTTCAGATAGAGTGGGAGGGAGAGAGAGGAAGAGAGAAAGAGAGAAACATCGACGTGAAAGGGACACATCGAGTGGCTGCCACCCGCACGACCAACCAGGGCCGGGGACAAACTGCAACCGAAGTATATGCCCTTAGCGGGAACCGAACCTGGGTCTCTCTGGACCGCAGGCCGACACTCTAACCGCTGAGCCAAACCGGCCAGGGCCTAAACTGGTTTTTAATTACTTGCCCTATTTTCCCATCCTACCTCCACTGTTTTAAGTTGTGGGGCCTTGGGATTTGAAAGTAAATTACAATATCAGATGAATCAAACATGCTTCTTGGATCGATTGGATGAGTTAATTACTTACGGACATGCATAGGTACTTTGTTCTTTAATCAGAAAAAAAATCCAAATGGAATAATTGCTTTCACTGTTTTGAAGGCCCCCTACATACAAGCTATCAGTGATTTTCCTTTTTGTATTTTCTGCTACAGAAATTCTTAATGTAGAGTCTACATGCAGTCACAGTTAAAATTCAATATAAGGTGTTATGGGATACCTAAACTTTCAGAGTATTTATAAACTTCTCTGTTAATTAATATTTTTTAAAAGTTCTACATCACAAATAAATTAAAATAAAAAGCTAAGCACAGTTAATTAATACTTTTTAAAGCTCTACAGCACAAATAAATTAATTTTATAATAGGAAAGTATAGGCTTTTATGCTGCTAGCATGACCAAAAAAATTAGTTCCAAATAAAGATTTAGTTAAAAAATAAAAATACTAGGAGGAAATATTCTTATACTCTTAGAAAGTGAAAATGTTGCCTAGCATGATACAAAACCAAGAAACTATTTTTTAAAAAGTGACAGAGCTAATTAAATAGAAATTTAATTACTATATGTCAAAGACACTAGAAAATTTCAATGACAAATTTAGGGAGAAATGTATTACATTTTTGTATGACAGATAATTTTAAAACACTTAACCTATAAAGAATGTTCACAACTAAGAGAAGATGAATATAGCTAATGGGCAAAATGATGAATGGATGAATTATAAAAGAAATATAAGTGACCAATAAACATGCAGAAATATATTTAATTTCACGAATAATCTATAGATTTTTTTAAATGAGATTACTTTTTAATCTATGAGTCTGGCACAGGTGAATGAAAGTCAAGATGCAGGGAAATGGAGCATTAACTCATCTTTGGATATAATGTAAACAGGCTCAAACTTCTTGTTGAGCTATTAGGCAATATCTGCAAAAAACTAAATGTGGATATTATTTCTTCCAATAATTCTAATTCTATTTATTAAGGTATTTATTCATCAACATCTAAAAGAGTTATTATATCCCCCAAGCCTAATACAGTGAAATACATAAACCATGAAAAGTGGTCTCTCACTCCATAGTGAGGTGGAAAGAGGTCCATGGTATAGTGAATACTAAAACAAATTACAGAATAGTATTTGTAAAAAAAAAGAAAAGTATATAATATTTCTATTTTTTGTGTATGTATACATAAATGTATGTATTTATATGAATATGCTGAGAAAATGTTATTAATAACAGTTATCTCTGGGGGATAGTTTTGGTTGGGAGATTTTCATTTTATGCTTTATAAATTTCTGTAATTTTATAGAAGATCATTTATTCACTTATGGGATGACTCCTACATTTAAAAAAGAGTAATTCACTGTGAAAAGAAGAGCTGTTTTCATGAAAACAGGGTGAACAGGTTACCATATGGGCCTTGATTCTGTTTTACAGTTACCAACAATATGTCTCCATAATTAGAAATGTGTGCATATATAATCCCCAGACTATTACAAAATAAGGTCATTTGCCCATGGATTTTCCAAGGTGAAAACCCTGGAATAATGGTTAATATTTTAACTATAAGAAACTTTGGTGATGAGACATAAAATAGTGAACAACAAAACTTCAACATGTTTAATGTAAAAGTAGATTTAAACACTTAAAATTTTGAGTTTATTTTTAAGTTATTTTTTGAGTCTCATTCATTATGCTTCACAGGGCCAGGACCAATGGGATTAAGTGAGCAGGAGAATGTCAGTCTGCAGGGAGGGGAAGGGAGGGGAGGCGGCTCCTGACCACGCCCTCACTGAGCATTATGCAAATCAGAGAGCCACAGAGGCTCTGATTTCCCCCAAGGATTGATGAACAAGTACAAAATAATAAGAAGTGACAGGAAACAGACGACTGAGGTCTAATTTAATGTCATTTAAAGAGACAATACACCTTAAATTGGTCTTCAGAAATTGCAGGTTACAAATAAGATAACAGAAATGTGTTTTTACCATTTTAGTTCACTAATATAAATTTCCTTATGAAAGAATAGGATATTATTTGCTATATAATGCAGCTAAATTTAAGAGATATGGTAATTTAGGGTAATTTGTTTCCTACCTTTAGTAATATAAGAAATAAATTGCTGTAAACACATGCAATTAAATAAAAGATGCAAATTAATACATATTTAATATCTTAAAATATTTATACTATAAATAAAACTTAAGCAACACATTTCAATAGTTATATATTTGACAGATGGATATGCACAAATATGGGTGCATATTCTTTCATCAAATCCACATCCACATAGGGTTAAAAGTTTCACGTTTAAAAAATTAAATTTGTCTAAAGCAAATTCAAGCATGTCCAAACAACTAAAATGTAAATTTTTGTTCAATACTAGTAATCTAGAGACCATGATTTATGTTTCTGCGTGTATAGATATAATATATAGTCATAACATATATATGTGTGCTGTGTCTGTGTACTCACAAAATCCCTTTAGCCAAAATGTTTTTTATCTTTTTTTAGCTTCCATTTTAAGCTTGTCAGCCACTTCTCTGCCTAAAAATTAAGGCAGTAAATCTCCTTAGAGCAGGTCTTTTTCTTTCTAGAAAAGAAGCTCTGGAGTGGCGCTTGTTAGTTTTATAAATCTAAGGCAAATAGGCAGTAACTGTTCTGGGAGGAGGGTGTCACACAATCTTATCTGTGGCTTGACAAAGCTACCCATCCCATACTTCTCTGCAGAGTCAAGGAGCATCTGGGGTAGCACACGAGGGAGTTCCTGACCCCTTCCGAGGTATTAGAGCAGTTGTACGGCCTCACTAATGCAGTGAGATGGTCCCCACTGAGCTGTGTTACAATAGGCAAGAACATCAAGACACTTCAAAAGGGGGGAATTCCAGAGGAAACCCTGACATTCCTACTAATCTGGGCAGAAAGAAACTGTAGCTATTAATATGAATATTATTTTCCCCTCGTGGCAGGGGAACATAGAAGACAGAAATGGATAGATGATTGGTGGAGGATTAAACCCACAGATGAATTTCCGGATGCTTATGAATGCTTATAAAAGCTTAAAATCGATTATTAATTTATAAAGCATACATAAGAAAGACTTGAAGTGAATTTAAGCTGTAAAAGTCTGTAACACTTGAATTCAGATTTCGCAATCCGTGGATGAGTTGTGATCCTACTCTGTACCCTTGAGAAGAACTCTGACTTTGCTGCAGTGTGGACAGGATCTGTTTGCAGAAGGGGCAGATCTATACCTCAGAGTCCAAACTACTTAAGTACCCCAACCTGGCCACCTAGCCCCCTGCAGACCTCATGTCTGCTGAAATGTCCTAAGTCTGCATCATAAAACCAAAGTGTTCCTGCCCAATCAGCTAAGGCATATGCAGCAGGAACCACCTCCAGCCATCCAGCACTTAACTCATAATCAAGCCCAGAGAGTCCTAGCCACTCAAGACTTCGCATCCCAAGTGGACAGAGGTGGTGTGTGGCCTTTGCTTTTAAAAGACCTGTCCCATTTTCCCTCCCCTGAACCTCATGCCCAAGCCAGTGCCGACTGGGTCTCCTGCTTCCACTCTCAGAGCAATCACAGTGGTCCTTCTAAAGCATAAATCAGGTTGCGTCATGCGCAGCAGTAAAACAACTGCACTCATCTCTCAGTCTTAGGATCTAAATATTTTTTAAAAATTTAACACTACAAGTATATTTTGTTTCAATTAATTTATTAATTAGCATAAGATTCAAAATGCATTTCCTGCAGAAACAACATTATAAATGGGGTGAGAAGGGCAATAAGGAAGAATCCTCCCTGCTGGGACCACCCACTCCCCCTCCACCACACTGAGCCTGCAGCAGGGAAGGGAGAGGATGGGAAAGGGAGAGGGGGCAGCACACTCCAGTGTCAGCAGTTCACAGAAGTTCCCAAAGCACGCAGCTCTCGTGTTCACACAGATCAAGAAATTATGGCAAGAAGCAGGTGAGATGTCTTTACTTTTGATCTGTGCTGATTTGTACATTTGAAAATGGGTAGGTCTAGTTGTAAATGCAAGCTGAAACATCTGCGCTTCGAAATGATTTTAAGTCAAACTATGAAAAAAACTACATTTTCAGATTTTCTGATCTGGAGGGCTGTAAACAATCCAAGTAATTTTGCAAACTTGTCTTAGTGAATGAAATCACAAATGGGCAAAGCATATATGTATACAAAAGAATAGCACAAAGGATTCCATGTGATCCATCTGCTAACTGGAGATATGACAGAAAACCAGAAGTAACCCTGTAAGGTCCACATGCTGTCACCAGAAACTATGTCTTACATAGAAAAATAATGCACTTCTACATGTGTCGTTCCAATGAGTGTGCACTAAAACTTGCCTTAAAACTTTGTTTAAGGCAAGTACACACTCGATTGAAAGGGAAATTAATTACTATGAGACTGGATACTTCAAAATTAAGATGTCAAAAAACACATCCTCTTCTAAATGATCCAACCTGTGTACACTATACAGATTTCTTTCTACCTTTAAAATATAAAAGCCACTAAAGTAATGCCATTTCATTTTTGTAGAAGACAATTAGTAGAGAAATAATGTGAAAGTAGAATTCAAATAATAGTTATTTTCATAATGCATATTCTATATCTCTATCTAGGTCTTCTAACAAAGATTGTGTGTGTTCATCCTGTATTTATCAATTGGCCATTATTTGAAAAATCTATTTTGAAGAAATATAAGCATTACAAGATGCAGAAATAACTGCTCTCTAAAATATGTTCCCACCAAATAGAGAAAGTTTTCTACTGCATTTTTGGCTCTTAGTATTTTACTTAGAAAAAAATCAGTCATGATATAAATATTGCCAAAGCAGAAAATGTACAAGTATGGTTATAAAAAGATAGTTATTTAATTAATGAGGATGTAGGAAGAGAAATAAGAGAAAGCAGTTCTATTGTGCAGTGAAGTTCTCACAAAAGCCAAACACCAGGAAATTAATGCAATTGATATACACATTGGTACCAAAATACAAGATAACAGAATTATCATCACCATTGTTATTCTTCTCCCCAAAGCTTCTCTCTTAGTACTCTTAAGAATAAATTTTTAGTCCGGCCCATGTGGCTCAGTGGTTGAGCATTGACCCATGTACCAAGAGGTCACCAGTTCGATTCCCGGTTAGGACACATGCCCATGTTGTGGGCCTGATCCCCGGTGAGGGGCATGCCGGAGGTGGCCAATTGATGCTCTGTCTCATCGATGTTTCTACTATCTCTCTCTCTTTCTCACTTCCTCTCTCTGTAAAATCAATATAGAAAAAAAAATTTTTTTAAAAAGAATAAATTTTTAAAGGAAAAAGCTTAAAGCAGTGACTTCCTTTTCAAGTCCTATTTTCTATGTTTCTAATTTCCAGTCACTACCTAAATGTAACAAAAGACTGTTTTCCTTAAACGGACTTCACTTTTTAAAAGCTATTGTCATTAGAATGCTGCCTTGATTTTTATATTTCCTGACATCAGGTTATTTGGGCTACATTTACTGTCTAGTGTCCAGTGACATTTACAGAGGGCTTCAAGAACTAAATTCTATCTTTTGTGATATCAGCATAAATATATTTTTATAAAAAGGAATAAGGGTCATGATAAGATATAATAGATGATAGGTTGGAAAAGACTAAAAATTCAGAGTATAACTTTGAATAACATTTTTAGAAATATTTCAAACCTATAACCTGACTTTTAAAGTGTTCCACTTCATCCCCCCGCCCTCACTCCCATCATTTGGTATAGGGATTGTGTGTCAAACCTGGACAAATCCCAATTCTATGGCAGGGTCCTGATTTTCAGTAGAATGTGGTAGGTAGATAGATAATTTTGCTGGAATTGAATAGAAGAGTTTCCTGAACATGTGAGTTGCCACTTTAAAGTAATAAAGCTGATTCTCATGCATGGCTTGAAGAAACAGGGAAGGAGTGATCATAAGGACAAGTCTAAACAAGCTTTAACCTGGAGCCACACTGCTCCAAAGGCTGGCAGTAGCCATGCCTGAGATGATGCTAAAGAAACACACACACACACACACACACACATGCTTTAGAGTAAAAAAAATACAGGAAAAAATTTTTAGAATTAATTTAGAATAAAAAATCATTTGTATGTGAAATTAAATCTGCAAAAGAATACACAACCTGTTAAAAGATTCTAGAGGAGATCAAGTTGTGTTTAAAGGATTTTTAAAAACTAACCTCAAAAAGGTTTCAAGAAAATAGAGAACACTCTCATGATACTTTAAACTAGCTGAGTATCAGAATAATCTCTCAAGCATTTTTAATAAACTAGACTCCTAATCTTGCCTGAGACCAGATTCATATGATTGAGCAGAGGTGACACCTATGTGATTCTGATGCTGCCAAGCTTGGAAACCACTTAAGAGAGTGTCGAAGGTATATTGAGAGCATCCAAATAGATCACTGAAAGAAAGGTGACTAAAGAGTTAAATTTAGTTACAGATTCAGACTTATTCTAAAAGAAACTTTGAACAAAAGTACTCACTTTTTCACTGGTTTGTCAACAAGTATATATTGAGAACCAGCTAAGAACAGGCATGATTGCTCAATAAAGATGGTAACTAACTGAATATGAGAAAAGAGATATGATAATAACAGCAGCTAACATGTATTCAGTGTCTTCTATGTGCCAGGCACTGTTCTAAGCACACACAGATATTACCATTTTTAGGTATTATCTTATTTTTAAGTGTTTACAAGTATTATCTTACAACAACTCTATTATTATCCCCATTTTATAGATGAGAAACCTGAAAAACAGGGGTTAACTAACTTGCCCAAGGCCACAGAGCTGGTTAAACAGTATAGCTTAGACTTGAATCAAGGCAATCTGACTCCAGCACCCATGTTCTTAAGCAGTATAGAATACAGACTTGGACAAAGAATGAAAAATGGCTCTGAAGATATGCATGACCTTTAAGTGAACAGAAAGGGTGAAGACTTGACACCAATATTCCTATACGCTAAGAAATTCATGTCAAAATCAAAAGTGAAAATGATTTTATTTCCTTGACATAAATGACATTGTTCATAGAAAATTCATACCACAGATAAAACACTCAATAAAAATTATTGGGTATAATTGCTTAAACATTTGGAAGATTCTCTGAAATACATAATGGGTAATATTTATCTACAAATTAGTTCCTAATGTAAATCATTAGCCTCATAGTTGTTCTTGAAGTATATCTTCTCTTTATTTATTTATTTTTATTGTTGAAAGTATTACAGATGTCCCCCTTTCTTCTTCATTGACCCCCTCCTTCCCGCTCCCACCCCCCTCCTGCCTTCTCCAGCCTAGTGTCCCTGTTGATTGGTTATGCATATATACATACAAGTTCTTTGGTTTATCTCTTTCCTCCCCTCCCAGCCCCCATCCCTCTGAGGTTTGTCAGTCTGTTCCCTATTTCCATGATTCTGGACCTCTTTTGGTTGACAGCTTTTGTTCATTATGTTCCACAAATAAGTGAGATAATGTGGTACTTGTCCTTCTCTGACTGGCTTATTTCACTTAGCATAATACTCTCCAGGTCCCTCCATGTCATCTCAAAGGGTAAGAGATCTCTCTTTCTTACAGCTGCATAGCATTCCATTGTATAAATGTACCACAGTTTTTTAATCCACTCAATATAGTATAATATCTTCTTAAAGTCATCTCACCACTTTACAATAATCATACCAATCTCCTTTCTAAATTTGTTTCCCATTCTCCTACATGGAACAGAAGTATCCTTCTTATTTCTCCTTATTTTAAAACAATGAATATTAAATAAAATTTTATGACAGTAGTAGTACAAAGAACAGGAGGGATAAATGGAAATAAATGTGGTATAAATTTCTTAGATTATAATAAAGTAATAAATATTATTCAAAAATAGACTATAAAAAGTTAAATATGTATGTTGTAAATCCTAGTGCAACTATACATATACTCATATACATAAAACAAAATGAAGATATATAACAAATAAGCCCATTGTTGATATAAAATGAAATAATTAAAAGAACATTTAATTTAAAAGAGGTAAGAAGCCCTGGCCAGTTTGGCTCAGCAGTTGGAGCGTCGGCCTGCGGACCAGAGAGTTCTGGGTTCGGTTCCTGCTAGGGGCACGTACCAAAAAATAAATAAATAAATGGTAAGAAAAAAGATAAAAGGAAAAAAGAACAAATGAGACAAATAGAACTCAAATGACAAGATTAAATCCAATCATATCAATAATTACATTAAACGTAAATGGTCTAAACACTCCAATTAAAAACAAAAGATTGTCAGATTGGAGGGGGAAAAAACAGGACCCAAATATATTCTTCCTACAAGAAACACTTTAAATGTAAAAACACAGATAGGTTAAAAGTAAAAGAATGGAAAACAATGTCTCATGATTACACTAATAAAAAGAAGAGTAGCTATATTAATATACAACAATGTAGACTTTGGAACAAAGAATATTACCAGGAAAAGAAGAACATTTCATAATGATTTTTAAAAATCAATTCATCAAGAAAATATAACAATCCTAAATGTATATGACTCCACTAACAGAACTTAAAGTAGACAATTCTTATAAAACTGAAAGGAGAAATAAACAAATCCACAATTACAGCAAGAATAATAAAAAATTTAAACAACACAAGCAGTTTGATCAAATTGACATTTATAGAACATTCCCAACCAACAAAGCAAAACATACACGGCACATTTGTTTAGAACATATTCTGAGCTATAAAACAAAGCTCAAGATTTTTCAAAGAAAATTATACAGAGTATGTTCTCTGGCCACAAGAGAAATAAACTGAAAATCAATAACAGAAAGTTATATACATATCCCCAAATAATTGGAAATTTTAAAACACATTTCTAAATAACAGATGAGGAAATCACAAGGAAAATTTTAAATGTTTTGAACTGAATAAAAATGAAAAGACAACATATTGAAATTTGATAGAGATAAAGCAGTGCTTTGAGGAAAATTTAGCATTGAATGTGCTTATATTAGAAAAGTAGAAAGGTTTAAAAACAATAATCTAAGCTTCTACTTTAAGAAATATGAAAAAGGAGAATCAATTAAACCCTACATAAGCAGAAGGAAAAAATGTAAAAGAAAGAAAAATAATGAAGTGAAAAACAGACCAAAAACCAGAAAATCAATTCTATCAAAAGTTGTTTCTTAGAAAATATCAATAAAATTGATAAACTTGTATTTATCAATTTATATGGTCACACTGTTTCTTGAATTTGTTGCTTTCCTTCTGAGTTCACTTTTGTTCTTACTGAAGTTTAACCCTTGTTGAGTATCCTTTTCGAGTATTCCTCCATCTCTATCCAGGAATGCTTCAATTATGTCCACCTAGCTCACTGATTCCAGTGTAAAACCGAGTTCCAAAAATGAGTGTGGTTCTCCTACTCTCTGATGCTATTACGGGCAGTATACTTCCAATCACAGAAGTTTAACAGAAGTAGGTGACTGGCTTAGTTCTGAAAAATCAAACCATATCTTGGTGCTCCTCTTTCACACAATAAGCCTAGAAGTCTCTATAAATCCACTTGTCCTATCAATAGGTCTACAGATTTCTTCAGCCTGTTTTCCTAAGATTGGGGTTGAGAAGATTGGAAACCCTGTCCCTGCCTTCACACAGTGAACCAGGTCTTACACAGAGCCTTTAAGTCCCTGTTATCCTTCAGTAGACACGACAGATTACTTCCAACCAGGTGCCCAGTAGGCTTGTGGCTTTAGTTCTGCTCAGAGCTTTGTTTCTATTCTACCTTTAGTTCATAGCAATGTTCAAGATATTTAACAATCTAGTCCATCCCAGACATAAAACAATTATACAATATGCCAACTTGGAATGGAGGCAAGAAGAGAAGAAGGGAGAAAGGGTGGAAGAATGGAGTGAGGAAGGGAGGGAGGAAGGAAGGGAAGGAGGGAGGGAGGGAGGGAGGGAGGGAGGAAGGAAGGGAAGGAGGGAGGGAGGGAGGGAGGGAGGGAGGGAGGGAGGAAGGAAGGAAGGAAGGAAGGAAGGAAGGAAGGAAGGAAGGAAGGAAGGAAGGAAGGAAGGAAGGAAGGAAGGAGAGGGAGAGGCAGAGGGAGGAAAAAAGACAGGGAAAAAGAGAGAAAGAAATAGAGGACAAAAGTACATGATGCCCAAAACTTACTTTGAAATGCATTAAAAAATTGTTTGATAGAGAGATGAACATATTAATAGCCATTTGATAAATTAAGTATTGTAAAATGTTAATACTAGATTCTAGGTGGTAGGCATATGGGTATTCACTATAAAATTCTTTCAATATTTTTGTATATTTAAAATTTAATAATAGAATGTTGGGGAGATATCTGAATTTATAAAGCCCTATTAAGCTGTACAGGTGATATAGCCCTGATGCAGTATGTTGGTGAGCTATAAAATTAATTTAGTAGGTCCATGTCAGCATTTTAACAGTGCCTCACATGCGATAAGGTTAAATCTTTTTAGAAAAACTCTTGTTTTATATACACATGTGAATGAGCATGTATATAATGCAATGTAAAATGTATTATTTTACTGTGGGTTATGATATGAACTATATTTCTTACTATGGATTTCAGTCGAAGAAGTTTGAAAGCCACCAATGTAGAAGAGGCATAAAGCTCAAAGTTCACCCCTTTTGGTCTCATGGGATTACAGGGAAAAGAAATAAGAAAGAGGTAGAATAAATGTGTGGGATGGGTGGGAGAGGAGGAAGAGCTGAGATACATCAGGTTTAGGCTACTATCTCCCATCTTTATTTAGCCCAGAGAGGGTCAGGTGTGTCAGATAAGTAGGGGAGAAGACTAAGGACAAAAAGCTTCCATCTGGGTTCCCATTTGATGTTCTGGGAGGTGACTGCATGGAGGCTGCCCCCTTCACCAACCTTGAACAGAAGTGAGGGAGATGGAGTGAGAGAAAATGGGTGAAATAGTGTGTAGGAGGCAGGAAGAAGGCCTTAATCTAGCTTTCTTGCGTTGGGGTTTGGATAAGACCTATAAATTCTCCCATGGATCCTGGGGAACTAAAAGGTAGCAAAGATGTAAAGGAGAAGGACCACACGTATTAAGGGCCGAAACATGCACAGTGACTGCAATGCTGAAGCTGTAGGGTGAGCTGGTTAGGCCACGGGCAGGATGGAGAGTGTGGCAGAAACTCAATGAGAGACAAGCTAAGGCCGAAGTGTCAGGGAACCCTTCTGACCAAGCAGAAAGCAGCCAACAGTTCAGGAGTTATGTGGGCTCCAAACCTCAGCAACAGGCTACACCAGTGATAACTCAGTAGTTGGAGACCATGTAATTCAAATTATTCCTTCCATAGCACCATGGAAACTCCAAATATTTTGCTCACTTGCTGTCTAAAAATTTTAGAAAACTATGTACTGACATTTTAGGTTGACATTTAAAATTTTGTATCATCAGCTTAAAAACAGTAAAATTTGGTATCATTAGCTTAAAAACAGTGGCAAAGGATGTCTTTCCTGGCATATTGTAAATACTGGCATTACTAAACAAAATTTTTCTTTTTAATCTACCCAGTGAGATGAAATACCAAAACAATTTTATATCAACCATCATTCATTTTTTAAAATATATGGAAAAGCTCTTCTTTAACAATCAGAAAGGTTACATGTTATTTTCTTCTTCTAAACTTTATATTTCTATCCCATTTCTTCCTTAACAGAAACACATATATAGCACTAGGAAAGATTCAGAGCCCTACAAGAAGTTATGGCACCAACTGTACAAAACATCCCTTTGTTTGGTGCCCTGGACGTTTTTACACGCCAGAATTAAGCACCAGAGTAGATTCAGGATGAGCGTGTGCTTTGCCTATGGAAAATGAGAGACAGGAAAGGAGACCCACATAAGCCTCCACTGCAGTCACATTCTCACGCAGAATAATTTTAATAAAAAGTACAAGTGGAAGTTGAGAAGAATCTAGTCATTCATTCCTTAAAACTACCCACTCTGGCTCCTGGTAGTATATCTGTAGAGTAATAGCCCTAGTTAACCTCCTCTGCGCCCTATAGACCCAGGTGACTACTTGGAGGGAACACAGAAGAACAGAAATATGAGCGCCTGAGCTTCTTTATCCAAAAGGCTGAACATTACCTAAAAGAACTGGTTAAATTATTTGGCCTGAATGAAATTAACTGTTTACTTTTCACCCACTGTCCTGAGAGATACCTTGTATGAAAGGTCAAATCAGATTTAGGCAACATTTAAAAAACACTTCTTTGCGGCCCTGGTCAGTTTGGCTCAGTGGTTAGAGCATCGGCCCACAGACCGGAGAGACTTGGGTTTGGTTCCCGCTGAGGGCACGTACCTCAGTTGCAGTTTGTCCCCAGCCCCAGTGGCAACCAGTCGATGTGTCTCTCTCACATCTATGTTTCTCTCTCTCTTCCTCCCTCTCTCCCTCCAGCTTTATCTGAAGATAAATGCAAAAATGTCCTCGGGTTAGGATTAAAAAAATAATAATAATAAAAAACGTCTTTGCATATCTTGTACGGTGTCTATGTGAATTTGCTTTCTTAAAACCTGTATCTCCTTCCTTGCTCTAGCACATGCTTTCCAAACTCAGTGACTTTCGACCACTCCAGGATCTCAGATGTTTCCATCCTGAGGTTCAGGAAGGAATTTTGGCCTCAGTTTTACATTCACAATGGACCACAAATTTAGCCTTTTTCCTTATCTCCAAATACAGTTAGATATACAATCAAAGACCTACAGTGACAGAATCAACCAAAGGAGACAATTGTTATAAAACTTTTGTTCCAGCACCAGACCAGCCTACCTAATGGTTTATGAATTAATTTTTATAAATCTCGTCATTATCATAGAAATAGAACAATTATGCCATATTGTGGAGGGTTATTGATAGTTAATTTTAAGTGCAATCATGTAAAATATACCCAATGGTTTCAAAATTCTGTTTTTACATTTCTTTGTTATGTAACATACTGTGAACCTCAGAAAAATATGGGTCACTCTCAACTCCTGAGAGGTCTTATCTATACCCACTGCCCTTGCTTCCTCGGCATCTTTAACCCTATTCACTCTAACGCTTCATTGTCTTTCAAAGGTCACAAATAACCTTTTTTGTATCAAGCATACCTGATTGAAAATAATATCTTATTCCCAAATTCACGCCATTGCCTTTTCAAACTCTCCCCGTATTTCACTTGGTGAAGCACACCTAGCCCCATCTAGCAGCAGAAACGGCACTCCAGTCCCTTTACAGCTCTACCTTGCTGCCTCATTTTGGACAGGTATCTCAACTGTCTTGTCTATAATATTAATTCAAAAGGTATCACTTATATGTGGAATCTTTTAAAAGGCAAATTCATAGAAACAGAGAATGAAAAAGTGGTGGCCAGCGGCTGGGTCTGGGAAAAAAAGGAGAAGGTGCTAAGAGGAAAGAAACTTTCAGCTATAAGACGAATAAGGTCCAGGACTCTAATATAAAACATGGTGACTATAGTTGATAACACTGTATCACATAATTGAAATTTGCTAAAAAAGTAAAACTTTAATGTTCTCACAAATATATATATATATATATATATATATATATATATATATATATACACACACACACACACACACACACACACACACACACACACATACATGATGATGGATGCTGATTAATAGATGGTAGGAATCCTTTCACAACGTATACGTATACCAAATCACCATGATGCATACTTTAAATATCTTACAATTTTATTTGTCAATTATACCTCAATAAAGCTAAAAAAATTATAAAGATGAAGATGATGATGATGATGATGATGATGATGATGATAGCTAATACCTACTGATCACTTACTATGTCCCAGGTACTTTGTCAAGAGTTTTATATACATTAACTATATAATCCTCACAATAAACCAATGAGGTATTATTATTGTTGTTGTTACACTTATTATCTATAAAATGAGATGACTAAATTAGATGGCTTCTAAAGTTAATTTCAACCTTAAAATGCTTTCACTCTATTTTTAATCTTTCTTTTATTTAAGTTCCCATACACCATAGACTCTATATCATATATTTTTAGCACTTAATTATATACTGCAAAGTGTATTTCCTAATAGTTTCATGTATGTGTTTTATCTACCAAAAAAAAAAAGAATGTAAGCTTCCTAAGAGCAAGGTCTTGCTTGGATAGTTCTCCTGTATCCTCAATCCTAGTTAACACACAGACTGAGCACATAGGAGTACTCAACACTTCATCATTTGAGTTGGTCTTCTTTGGTTCTCTGACTTTTTGAGGGCGGAGGTGGGTCTTTTCTTACCAAACAAGATAATGTTAATTCAGTTAACCTGGTAGTTACATGGCAAATAGATTGTGACCTATGTGGGTTTGGGTTTTTCCCTCCATTATTTTGTTTTGTTTTGTGAAGATTAGAGTACCTTATCAACTCAACACTGAGTTAAATCCAGATCATGTTAAAAGAGCCTTTGTTATTTATTAGTCATAGAATGTGGACTCCAATGCCAGAAGTATAATTGTGGCATCTAGATTGAATTTCTTCCTTCTAAAACAGCAGTGTCCAGTAGAATTTTCAATGATAGTGTGGTTACTGAGTATTTGAATGTGGATAGTGGAACAGAGAAACTACATTTTCTATTTTATTTAATTATAATTAATTTAAACTTAAAAACCACATGGGAATAGTATATTGGGCAGTATAACTCTAGAAGATCTAGTTCAATTGTGGTTTGCCAAGACTGAAGACTAGGATCTTTCCAGCACTTTTTATTTCTGCTACCACTCTCTTCTCTGAAACTTCCAACCTTTACTTCCCAGTGACATATATTAAGTGTTGATAAATAGACTCTTGCCATATCCCTTTTCCATGCATTATTGGCTTTGTTTAGGAACTTGAAATCTTTTAAAAATGTAACAGGATGCTGATTATTTTTTTGGAAATCATATAGAATTAATTTTCTGACTGAAGAGAGTTGTAAATTGATGTTATTTCCATCTTTTGTTAAATATATAAAATATAAGCAAATAATGAATTATACCATCTGAAAATCAGCAATTTGTTGTTATGATTGATGTATTCAAACTAGTGCTATTAACAGGTGAGAGAAAACCACTATATGTCGCTTAATAAAATAAAACAAAGCAACAATTTCCAAAACATTTACACTTAAGAGTTCCCTTTCATCAATCAGTAGCCAGCCTTAATAATCAAAGATTTTAACTAACAATCACTGACATTGATGATTTTGAATAGAAAATTAGAAAATACGAGTCAATTCTCAAGACAGTTGGTTTTCCTCCCCCTAAGAATATGCCTTCAATACTGTTTTAGTTCTTCAAGGAAAAGGGAAAAAAAATTCATATTCTTGTCCATTCACACAAACCACTCAGTGAGCATTATTGCTTTGGGAGGAGGGGGTGGCAGGCAGGGTGCCCAGGATGTTGACGGAACAGATAGGATGTCAGGTGAAGATAGAATGCTATGCCCTCTCTAACCAGCTGAAGACTCGGCATGATTGGTTTCTTACAAATAATACCTGTGGGTGTTGAAACTGTTCAGGGAATCTATCAAACACACTCTTTCACTTTGCTGCTGTAACTCTATAAAATTTATTCTCATTTCAAAAGAGTCATAGGTAATAATATCTGTAGGTGGTTGAGTAATTTAAAGAAAATTTATCAGGTCTACTTTCACTTACATTACCAGAAAAATTCTATATTTATTTGGAGGATTTAAAATGAAACATTTTCTATTCAATATGATTAAAAATTTCAAAATAAGAGTGCTTCATCTAGTTAAAGAGTTATCTTAAATATAAATAGAGATAACATACTATTAGGATGTTTGAGGACAAAACTTTAATGAGAAAAGGAAAATAAATGTTATAATCATTCCCATTTTTTACAATTATAGAAGTCATTCACTCATAGACATATGAGAACAGAAAGTACCTAAATAATATATTAGAGGGAAATGCTATGTTAATGTATTAATGCAAAATTATTGTTCTCAGAGAAATCTGAAGGCTGAGGTCTATAAACTTATAAAAGCCACCTATTCAAATTGAAAAAATTTGGAAGAATAAATGCAATAACCTTTCCAGTTAGTTAACTTTTCTTATTGTCATCTATATCCACATTAAGTTTACTTTATATTAAGTATTATAGAACACTTAAGTGTAGATTTAAATTTTTTTTTTCTATTATACAATTGGTATTTATTGTCACAAGTTCAGAGGGAGAAAGAGCTTAATAATACTTAATTTAAAAATGTATTTTCTGCCCTGGCCAAGTAGCTCAGTTGGTTAGAGTGTCATCCCCATATGCCAAGGTTGTGGGTTCGATCCCTGGTCAGGGCACAAACAAGCAACCAATGAATGCATAAATAAATGGAACAATAAATCTCTTTCTCTCTCTCTCTCCCCTCCGTTCTTCTCACAAATCAATCAATAAAAAATTTTTTAAATAATGTATTTTCCATACTAGCTCATTCAAAATATTATAAAATTAGATTTTTTTCATTAAAAAGGTTGATTTAAAGATAAAGTCATATTCTTAGATAATCCCTAAATGGAGTTTACTCATTAAAATGTTCATAATCACATTATGAAAGTATATCTTCCTATATCATTATTTTAAAGTACCATTTCAAAGGTAACTTAGCTCTTATTTTTTGAAGGAGTGTTTAATATTAATAAATATAACATTTTGAATTAAACGGTACCCAACTGAGAAGTAAATAAAGCTCCATGGTTTATATAACTTAATTACGATGTTAAAAAAAAAAAAAAGGGAAAATCTTTAAGTTCAATCTTTTTACAAAGTGACTGATCTAACAAATAGTTTTCATAGTAAAAAGTTGAGTTTTGAGCCAGAGATACATATTTGACATTTGGTTGTATAATTCTAAAAGAATTAGAGAAACATATGGATTTGAAAATTTTTCTCATGACCTAACCATGTTTAGGACAAGTCAAAGAAAATGTTCCATGGAGATAAATGTGTCATGGATAAATAATGCAAAATAAACAGTATTTGAATATCATTTCTTGTTTTATCTCACTGTTGTTTCCTTCCCCTTTGTAATAATTACCTATGCACAAACTCTAGATGGCAATATTGCACTTACTGTAGTTTCAAGAAAATTGCCACAGTCGGTCCCCACATAGCCTCTTTATCAACATTTTATGTGCCACAGATCTATAGCCTCTTATTATAAGTGTAATGAAGCAGAAGTTATTGAAGCATTTTATTGATTGCTCAGATCACAAGTTTACTGCCATACTGAATTGGCACCTTACTCGCTGAAGCAAACTGCTGACACCTTTTTTAAAAAGTGACAACTACATCTATTTCATGACCAGAAATCCATTTTCATCTCTATCAAGACAAGAATGCAATTTTCACTTCATTTAACTGATGTTAGGCCTGCTCAAAGCATGACACTTAGAAAAAGACACAAGTTTAAGGTTCTTAAAATACTTCAAGTAACTAGAAAGCAGCCTGGTTTCGGGGGGAAATGCATCACTCACATCTACAAACCACCTCATATTCTAAAAAATTACCCATCAGAACCTGCAGAAGTAGTCTTGATTTGGAAACATTTGCAACACTACTTTAATGTTAAGTTATATTTATATATTATTGATTTTGTTCCAAGGTTTCAAAGGATATCAAGAAGTTCAAATTGAAATATTTTGAGTATTGCGGAAGGGTAAAATCAAGAAAACAGCTCAATTTTTAATGTACATATCGACAGGGATTGAATGCAGAACCAAGTACTGTATTATATACTTGAAAGTTGCTAAGAGAGTGTATCGCAAATGTTCTTGCCACAAAAAACAAAAAGTAATTCTGCGATGTGATGGAGGTGTTAACTAACCCTACTGTGGTAATCATTTTGCAATATATGTTTATTAAATCATTACATTGTACACCTTGAACTTACACACTATTATATGTCAATTATATCTCAATAAAGCTGGAAAAAGGTAGCTGGCATACTAAAAAAAGAGTATATATAAAAATAAAACAGAAATAGTTATTCTTTCAGTAATGTAAAGACCAATAAATGACTTTGATCTAAGACACGAGAAAAACTGAAAAAGATAATCTAAAAAGACAAACTTTCAACACTTTTTTATAGAAAATTAAAATACCAAGATTCCCCCAATACATTTTTCAAAAAACAAGCATATTCTGTATAGTAATTCTATCATGAATGGAATTATATTTTATTATTGATTTGATATTTAAGTATCAAATGTACTGAAAGTGTAGGTAAAATGAATCAACAGTAACTGATAAAAATGTTTTTAACAAAATCTTCAGCTTTGGTAGAGGTTAGTTTCATGTAATAATAAAGTACATTTCAATTTTAAACTGCAAAATCAATATATGCTGAAGTCGGATGGTCATTTCTTCATCTAACTATAAAGTTACAGTACAGTTGCAGTTTAAAAAGTGAAACCTAATTTTGAAATAGATTTACTGTCTGATATTTTTAAACTCAAAGCACCAAATATGGAGAATTTAGAACTAGTGCATAATAGCATTAAAAAAAAGTGCATTGCTTAAATTAATAAACAAAAAGGACCATATACCACAAAAACTTAAATCACTTAGGCAGAAAATTAGACTTTTTAACAAACTTCATTAAGTAATGATCTATTAGAAATAACCTAGGTACATATTTCCAAATTAAAATTATAAAAATAAAACTGAAGCTTTGGATATAATTAGAAATTGTCAGTTTTTTTTTCTATACAATGCCAAAGTTTAGAAAATGCCCCAAGATTGTAAAAAACACTTGAGGGTATTTTACTGTTTGTTTATTTTTTTAAGTAATCAAACAAGCTAAAACTGAATTTCTAAGTTGATCATTTCTGTCCAAAGAGCTGAAAATTAGAAATAGGATTAAAAATTCCTTCAAGTTTATTTATTTATTTTTTTCATGTCTTAGGTATCAAAAGGGACTCTGGCTTTTTTTTTTCATAATTAAGATGGTGGTTGTTAGATATTAGAGTTAAATATCCTTTGTTTCTCTCTGAATTTCAGAAATTACTATGCAATCTGTAACAACTGTTAGGCTATCCTGGAAACACTTTCAATTATTAAAGTATGTTTAGGAGCTCTTGTAAAAACTGTTATTTTAAAAGAAGGGTGCTATGCCTTCACTACGTCCAAGTCTCCAAGAATTTTGTTGGTTTGGGGGGGAAAATCAAAGCAGTATCAAAATTGGGTAGACATTTCCAGAAATGAATGTTTCCCCAAATCACGTTAGATCAGCCATTCCGAATCATTATTTATCTAGCCTCCTGGCCCAGTTCCATGTACTTTTATGCATCACTACAGTGTTTCTGAACAGACTGACATATATTTTGTTTACTGACAGCAACTAAAAGCTCTATGTAGGATCATAAATAAAGAAGATCATGTTTAAAAATCACTAATATCATTTTAAAAGGTAGTGCAGGCTTGTGTTTTGGCCTCTGTTGAGCTGTGTTAGGCCTATGAATGACAGCTTCCCTGCTTGAAGCACACAGAAAGCACAGCCTTCCTCATTCACTGACAGGACTGTGGCCTTTTCACACGTTCCTTCCACAGCAGTGTTTGTCCCCAAACACTGGAACTCCACACAATGGCATTCCTACTGCAACACCCCCACCAACAGCACCACCACATAACAAGAATGCTAATGAGACGGAACAGGCCCTGTCTCCGAAAGTGTTAACTGCATTTTATATGAACTCATTTATGCTACTTCAAAAATTACCAATTAAATAGATTCTGCTTAGCTCTGAGCAATTTCTAAGATATTTCCACTTTCAAGAAAATAAATGTGAAAATGTAAGAGTAAGTGACTTTCTGCTGTCCTAGATATATCGCAGTTCATATACATGAATCAGTATATATTTAAGACCACACAAATGTAGAGGGCTTAACTCTGCTGCATGCTATAATCGCCAAGTTAAAGTTAAAAGCTAAAAAGTGAATAAGTTCATAAACATAAATCCAGTAGTTCTGACTTTTCTTTTAAAGCTATATTATCACAGTTTACTGAACAGAAATTTCCTGATTCCAAAACAGCAATTTAAAGTCTACAATCTTTTGACAGAATCCAAGCAAAATAATATTGTTGTTTTTATATATGCTCTCAGAAGTGAAATACATGGAAATGATATTAACAGTTCATATAACCCTACAACTTATAAGCTTAGATTCATTAAGGAAACAGGAACCTCATCTATCTCCATTTTTCCTACCTAATGATTCCTTAACACAATCTTCTATAAAGCTAAATAGAAAAGGCTGTCCCTAAGGTCAAATGAAGTAAATGCAGTTCAAATAAAGTTCATTAATGCTGAGAGGAATATTTGCTAAGAAGTTCTGACAAATAAAGCTATGGCCTGGCTTACCACTTCACCACTGATGACCTGATAATGGTACCACTACAATGACTTTTCTAAACATTGCAAAATTTTTAACTAAGTCATAATGTAACAATACAAAAGAGACTCAAGAATACATATAATTGTGAATATTTAAAAGAAATAAATTTCATGAAATGCATACTATGCAAATATCTATTTCTTTTTCTCCATTTTTATATTTTAAAATAAAACTTTAAAAAGTATCATATTAAAACTATTGAGTGCAAAGCTTTAAGTTATAACAACTTAGCAAAAGAACAAAGGTTTATTTAGGCATGGTAAAGAACCTAGGTTTTTAAATATTTCTAAATTTTAGAGATGCTAAAAATGTTGTGTTCATATTTACATGTAATATTTATTTTAATAAGTATTTTTCATCAATTTTGAGTCATAAAGAAACTTTTATATTCAAAAGAGTAATTCTTAAAGCATTTTCTTTTCTCACAATACACAGAAGAACACTTTTCAATCTCATACAAATGTTTATCTCTATTTAAATTTTAAATGTTTAGGACAATGGAAGAAAAAAGCATGCCATAACTACTTTCTGAGGGTTTTTTTTTTTTTCCTTAACACCCTCACTTTTAATAAAATTTAGAAAATTTTTACGTTTTTTGTAGACTTGATGTAAACAGTGCTCTTCCTGCACTGGAGAATGGCCTCATGTATTCTTTAACATTAAATAATTTTAAACTGACTAATTAGTGGAATCAAACCAATACTAAATAAAGTATTGTAATTTAGTTGGTCACAATTCATTTTATATCATTGTATTGTAAAAGGTTAAATAATATTTTAGTTAAATTAATTTAATCTAAACACAATAAAATATATTTTACACTAGTTTTTATATATATCAGCTTAACAAAGTATTAAAAATAAGACTGGATTTTTATTTTTTCATATTTATTATTATAAATAGTCTTATCTATAATAATTATTCATTCCCTTTGTGGATTCAGTAAAATTTATTAACTAGGCTAACCAACTGAATTTTTAGACTAAAAGTTTCTCACGGGAAGCTGTTTCTTGCTAGTTCTGGATACCTAAGTTCAAGAATTTCCTTGTCAATAAAAGTTGTTCTTTTCCAAACCAGACAGCAGGAGGTGCTGTGTGAACACTGAGACTGGATCCCATTCCCACCTCCCCTCCCCCTGCACACAGAGAATAATAGCATGATGCTTTCAAAATATTCATTTCTCAGCAGCCTGTGACCTGAGAGAATGAGTCCAGTTCTAAACTGAAACCTCCCAGTTAGAAATGTAAAACTTAGCTCCTATTTAACACGGCAAAATGTATGCTTAAGACCAAACGCAGAGGATTCTGAAACTGTAGTAACTCCATTTTTACTTTTTAAATGGCATCAATCATTCTGCTTTGTCACATGAATTCTACTTTAAAATAAGTCACAGTCCCCATAAATAGTTATAAGAATATCAAAATCTTCACACATACTCACAATTATGGAATGAATACTTAGAGATTAAAGGACAAAGTTTACTTTAACCGAATTCAAATACATTAATTCTATTTCTACACTTTCTGGTTCAGAAACATATAAATTAAATAAGCACAAATGAGTTAAGTTACTCTTGACATGAAGTTAATTTTCAATTTTATTTCCCAGAATATATTGAGTTATATTTTAGCCCCATGTTACAATTGCAATTCTGATTTCATACAGGAAAAAAAAAAAAAAAAAAGGCTGAAAATTTAAACCTTTAAATTACTTAGAAGCCATTCATTTTCTTATTTAAAGTAACTGTCTATAGAATTTCCACATAAGAAGTTGCCTTTGCTATGCACAGTATGTAGCAAGAAAAGATGAGACATATGACATCCCATACCAAAAGACAGATACAATTAGCCCCATTATTGTTGGCTTTGAGATTACAGAAGAAGCATTTTGGCTCCCTAATGGGCACTGAGTTCACAAAATACATGTCACAGTTCTTTTATGACACGATGCCAATCATTGCTTCTATACAGTCAAGTACATTTTAAAACACATAATAAAACAGTTTTTAAAGAGGAACGACTCACCTGTTTATAATATTTTTTTGCAGACTTTAAACGTTGGTACAAGGCCAAAAGAACTCCTTGGATGTACATCTTAGCTCCTGAGGGGCTGAAACCTTCTCCCTTAGAGACCCAAACTGGTCCCCGCAAAGGTGTGATGGAATTTTGCAGGCATTTTTCAAGCAGAGGAACTATGCAAGAAAATGAGGGAAAATAAATTCTTTTGACCCAACGGAAATACACTGCCTGGAACACAGCCCCAATACCAGAGCTAACTCTTAACATCTATTATTTATATCTGACCTAGGTTAAGTCTTAGAGAGGCAATTCCTGCATTACTAGTGGCCACCATGAAGGATGTATTTATATTGAGACACCCCCCATGCAAGACTCGTGAGCGTTGTGAGCACACCTGAATAGTTCTGAAGTGTGCCTAACTAGCTGCACAGAGTGTCATGGTGTGCACTGATTGCCTTATCTTCTCATTTATCACAGATGAGTTGGAACCAACCTTGCTGAAATCTACTTGCATTGTCCTGATAAAATTGTAAGATCCATGTTGTTTCTGTGTATAGCTTCCCGTAGAGGAGTCTATATACCTAAAACATCACATCTGGAAATTATTCATAAAATAGAATCCATACCTTTTATAAGCCATCCTACTCAGCTCTTCATTGCTATTGCTTAAATAACCCATAAAACAGGGTGGCAAGGCTGTTTAAAAGTTAAGGGGAGAATCTTAAGCAAGCATTTTATCATACCTTTTTGTTTTTAAGTTGGGGGATATAAGCTAGTCAAAGATTTAGGAAAGCTATTCCAATACGCACTTTGTAAACAGAAGATATTTACTTGTGAGCCTGTATTGCAACATCCATATGGACTTGACAGACATGTTTATACACTTTTTCACACGATTAGCTTATGAAGTCTTTCTAGTGTAAAATAGTCAAATAACATGGCAGCTAGCTAACATTTTTCAAGATTTAATTTCCCTCTGGAAAACCAGAAAACCAGAAATAAAAATATATTTTAGACACACTTGGGAACCCAGAGAAATGAAAGGAGATATATATATATAATATATGTGTGTGTGTGTGTTTTTCTTTCTTTCTTTTTTTTACTTGATCTTTACTGAAGTATATACATGTGACACAATGTAAACATATAAAATAACGATATGGCTGGGCTTCTTTATTCTGATATATGTTTTTACTAAAAAAGAAATTAAATAGATCATCAGCAAAGAAGACAGGTCCATGCCATTGGTTATGTTATATGTTGCATATTTTATGCAGAGAGGCCTAGTGTAGCAATCTGGAAATTGAATTACAATTAGGTTCAGCTGAGCTGCTGAGCAACTGAGTTATGCTAATGGCCTTTGCTACTGGTATTCTGCTTAATTTTGATCTTAGTAAAAAAGTTCTCCATTTTATGGACTAAGTTCTGCAGCTCTCTACCAAAGCACAATTTAAATTCTTTCTAATATATTCAACACTAAGGACAATATTGGAAATAGAGTTTAAGATTTTCTAAAACTACTATAAATAAAGTTAAAAGGAAATTATAACCCAGTGTCTGTTTAGACATTTTCAGATATGAGCACGAAATTCATTCACCCAGCCTAAAAATAAATTCTTAAAATTCACTTATTGAAACCACTTTCATACTCTTGCAACAGCTGCATTTCTGTATAAATTTGATCAAAACAAATGACGCAAACATTTTTTAAAAATATAAAATCACATATATTATAAAAGAAATAAAAAGTAAAAGAGAAACTTATTTTCAGGACTATAATTCTTTAATCTTTCAAGAAACATGTATTATAAATCAATCTTGATTACAATTTTTCCTAAAGAAATCTAGCCTCAGAATTATCAGTGCTTTTAGTTAACTGCTACAACATTCATATATTACTGTGTATTATTAGATTTTAATTTGTACACTTTTAATTGGTACACTCATTGAGTCTAACACAGTTTTGAACATGGAAAGGCATACATAAATAGCTGTTAAATTAAGTTAAATAAATTAAGAAATAGACAATAAACTTGCATAATTTACATCCTAGATTTAATCTTGAATGTAAACCTGATAAAATTTTATCAGATTCGCTAGAATTATAGCCTTATTCATCTAGGCTTGTAACAAAATAACTTTCAAATTCTTTATGTCAGTCCAAGGGATTCCAAACAAAAATTCCATAGATCTTCTAACACAAAACTACTTTTTTCACAGTTTGTACCTTCCATAAGAATTTTTTTTAAAGTAGAGTTTAGGGGAAAAAACACAAATTATATCAAAATGCAAGCTGTGTCAGAATTGATATTGGATGGGAAATAGCTCCCATGCTCCACATGACTTATGTAATTAGGAATACTATGGAAACCAGAAACAGCAAAGCAAAGAAAGCAGTATTCACAAGCAGGTTTTATAAGGGACTTCAGAATCTGCTCTGAACTTGTTGAATAATCTGTTCAGTCTTCCAGAATCTCCCTGCTGGAAGCAGGGTCCTCATTATAACCCCGAGAGTGCTAATAAAGGTTAGCCTCTGAACTAGGGATTAGAAGGCTCTTTCTTTATGGAAGCTGAAAACTAGTAACTTTGATGATCTTCTTGAAAAGGAAGACAAAGCACACTCCAAGGACAAACAATGTTTCCACTAACTAGGAAGGTACAGAAAACATAAGAAAATGATATGCCTAAATACTTAGAAAGGAAGTATAAATCATCTTAATATATTAAAAAATTTTTTTAAAATAACATTTATTAACCAGTTAAAGAACTCACCATAAAAAAGCATTGGCCTAACATGATAGTTATAAAACATAATAAAAAAATTTATTTAAAAAAATTACTTTACTTTTTAACCCCAATTATAGATTTTAAGGTACGGTTTATTTTTATGCATTTTTATTAATATTCATAATATTCTATACCAAAGAAGACTCACAAGTGGTCTTAACCAATGGTTTTCTCTCCTTTTCTGTTTCGAAAGCAAAATTTTCATTCTGTTAAAGAAGACTATTGCATAAAGATTGGCAAGAAATAAGGGTAATGATTTAGAAAGGATAACAGATATTTTTCAACCCTGGAAAGAGTTCCTATGAGCTAGCAAAACCCACAATATATACATAATGGAAAAAAAACATATTTTCCCCAGAGAATGAACCGCAAGATATTATTTTGTGTGTCCTTCCAACCCATGAGCTTCTCCTTCAAACTGCTATCAGAAATAATGCATCATTCAAGAAGGTTAGCTGGCTCCTATTATCCTATGCTCCTTTAATATTTGTGTGCATAGCTACACACAGCCTTTCCTCTTATATTTGGGGTCTTTCTCGTGGGTGTTCTATCTATTTTCGCCTATTTACATGATGGCAACAAAAACTTTGCTTTTCTGTAATTTCAGTATTTTCATTTAGCAAGTCCTCAACATTTTTTGTAGATAAAGGTTTGGAAATCAATCATTCCTTAAATTTATCAACATGCATAGATCAGTCGAATGTGATCATTACACTGAGATCATTTCCACCACTGGAAAGGTGAAAAGTTATATGGATGATCACTTTATGTTGTTGTTTGGATAATCACTTTTTATCCATTTTGTTTATTCTCAAGTTATGACTATGGAGCAAATTGAAATTAACCCTATAGTTCCAATGACTTTGGAGTTAAGATTGAGGATGCTGGGTAAATGGCTTTGGAGTTAAGATTGAGGATGCTCCTGTGACCAAAAGGAGTAACTTGACTAGATAGAGTTAGTACTGAGCATATTGGGTAAATAGACCAGATGATTAAAAGTAGTAACTATATCAATTTCATAACCATCAACTGATACTTTTCCCACTCATGCTTTTCCATTTCCTTTGCATTTCTTTCTCCTTTTCTTCTACCTGTTAATATATTCTTGTCCTTCAAGGCTCATACCAAATGTTACGTCCTCTGGTAAAATGTCCCAAGTATTTTAGGCTCAATTAATTGCTACCTCCTCTATGTTTTCAGAGCTTCGGTTATACTTTTATTTTTCCCTTATTGATTTGTATTAATCCTTACTGCTCCCCTTCCACTTCCATCCTCCGGGAAATTATAAACCCTTTGGGGTTTGAGGTGATGATATTTTTCAGCTTGGTAAGAGCAGTGCTCAACAAATGATTACTGGATGAATAAATATACTTTAGATATACTGTGGACAGTCTTTTAGGGAAGTTTGGGGACCATGAAACCAACTATACAGGATCACTTCAAATGTGTAACTTTCTAAGACCTAATAAAAATATGATCAAAATTTGATAAATAAATGTAAAAACACTAGAATTTTGAAGCAAATCTAGGGTATGTACAATTGTTTTATTTTAATTTTCCATATAAAATTATTATGAAGACTAGGAGGAAAATAAATATAAGAAGAAAGTAAAACAATTTGGTAATGAAGTATTAAATAGACAGGAGAAGGCCAGAGGTGGGTATTTAAAAAGTCCTTGGGAAATCCTCATGTGCTTTATCCTACCCTGTCATAAATCATGCTACTATGGGAAAGACACACAATGAAACTTAAATAACATAGAATTAATATTAGATTAAGGTCAAAATAGCTATTTTAAATAATAAAGGAAATTCCCTCTAAGAACTCCAAACACAATGAGTTCAAATGCTATTCATAAGAAAATAAACTGTTCAGCCTTCTAGAGGACCTTATACTAAAACTACTTCATCACTGATAAGAAGCTTGAATTTATTTGGATTTATAATGGAAACAGAACAAGGATTTTTGACAAGGAGCCAAAAATCCCTCTAAAGAAAAACCACAAAGCGAATGGTACTTACCAAATAGATACAGACTGGAATGATCTGTCAAGTTCTACACCTAGGGAATATATAGCTCTCTCCAACATCTCATCTTGGAAGAGACACTTTATACATTGCATTTGAATTTACTATGAAAAGCTAAAAAGATGATTTTTTATTAATATAGTTTCGAAAAGCATTGACATCATCAAAGGTTTTAATAACCTGCTTCCAATTATAAATTAAAATTCATGCCAATTAAATATCCAGAATCATAATTTACATAATATTGCAATTTTCACATTTCAGTCAGATACATGAGACTCTGGGGGGAAAAAAATAAAAGAGCACTGCCCAGAGCATAATCATCTGCAAAGGAACTTCTATATGCTTTTTGACAGCAAGTTTTAGATCTCAATCTCAAAAATACACGGCTATTGTAAGCAGGATGTCATTTGGAAGTTTCCCACCAATCCGATTGGAATTTATTTTTTAAATAAAGTTTATCTAAAAAGTCTTTTCTGAATGCAACCAAGTAAGTTTTTAAGAGATGTTAAACTTTCAGTGCCTCTCACTGGAAAGTATGCCTAGAGGGTTGGCGCTAGTGGCAGGTGTATGCGTGTTTTCATGCTCCTTATCCAGCTTCAGGTAATAGTTGAAAAACTCTGGGTCCCAGAGTAACCAACAGATGCCACTCAAAAGCATGGTCTGCTGGGAATATTGACGGATGGAGAGCATACTGTCTCCTAGGTTGCTTGATTTATATCAGTATATTTTCATTCAAACAAAACTGAACTAACAGCTGCTGTGTACTTTTGTTTACATGCTATATGTCAAATCTTATTGTCCCTGAGGTACTTATGAGAAAAGATTTAGCAGTCGCTTTCTTAAATACAAATGCCTATCCAAATTTGGATTTTTCCTCCACTGAACAAAATGACAAGCACACGATGGCTATACTTAGAGCAATCTTTCACAGCTGCTTTGGTTTTTCAGTGATCCTATTAAACTGACGGCCTATTGCCTGTGGGGTCCACAGTGTTATAATACTGCTGTAAGAGACATTGATTTGTATGATAGGATCCAACAAGAACAGGGATGCATTGGGGAGAAGAATTTCATAGGTCACATTGTTTTTACCTGGGTAAAATTTAGTTTAGACATTGCGACCTTTTCAGAACACCTGGCTATTTTAATTGCTGATATGTGGGTGCACGTGGACTTTGGGGCTTAGGAAGTATGAAATGTTAGGAAGGCTCCTCTGCTTTGAAAATGCAGCCCGAGTCATGTCTTTTCTTCAACTGAACGAAGTAGCTGTGCATTAAATATGCTGGCACATCTTCTGCTTGAGCAAGTGGACCGAAATGGTGTGAATTGTTAATGCCTTGCTGCTTTGGTTCACGGCTTGTGATTGATCATTTGTAACTATATCTACTCCTTGTTCCATGAAATCAAGTATGGAGTAATGGGTTCATCAGATTTTGGGGTTAAATTGAGAGTGAAGAGGTACTGTGTGTGGAAATAAGAGTTGCCATGTTCAGGGCTGGCCTTGTAACAGCATGGAATCTAAAGGCGATATTCAAAACCACTTCACTCATCATACGCTTACTGATTCTGAATAGGGCCCATTTGCAGGGGACATTTGGTAGTTTTCCAATACGCTTTATGCCTCTTTCTACTTCCACCACCATGCACATCTTTTTTTCATGCACCCCCCAGTAGCACATTGGTGGAACAGGTCAGCATACACAATTCATTTATTTAAATAACTTGATTTTTACAAATAGAAATGAGCTAGGATTCTATTGTCTAAGTCTTGCCTTTCTCTTCCACAAAAATAATAACGTGTGTGTGCCTTTGAAAATACAAGTGTTTTGAGAACTCAATCTTTTGGGCATTTAGAATATTCGAAATGTAGTCATAATGTAAAATAACTTATTTGAATTGGTATATGTACAACCTTAAGGTTGCTTAAAGGAATGTTGAGAATTAACTATATCTAATCTGTTTTTATGTGTCTCTGGCCTATACCAATACCTAATAATTGAATATATATGACCAGCTTTTGGAAAATTTACAACTCTTAAAATGTAAAGTATTGTCTTAGAGTTAGTTTTAGAAAGTACAATGCATGAAACTTAATAAGTAAAACCAACAAAAATTAGAAGGAAAGGCCTT
The DNA here is from genome assembly GCA_030848825.1 of Tadarida brasiliensis. Taxonomy (NCBI): domain Eukaryota; kingdom Metazoa; phylum Chordata; class Mammalia; order Chiroptera; family Molossidae; genus Tadarida; species Tadarida brasiliensis. The sequence continues at coordinate 26,004,788 of CM061268.1, read as the reverse complement.
TGGAAATGTCATTATATAATTCTTGCTATAACAAATGACACTTTTTTAGATTATTATTTATTTTTATTACTATTCAAAAAATCTTAACCCAAATGGTGTTAACTGAGGCACCAATTAACTTTTGACCCATTAGGAAATGATGTAATAGAAAACATGGTAAAACAGGAACAAAATCAAATATACACAACACTTATATATGTAACATCCAAAAGCAAGCTACTTGTAAAATGTCTCAAAATTCTACTGCTATGCTATAAAGTCATAACTAATACAAATCTAAAAAATATAGCTAGATCCCTTTCTTTCTTTTCTTACCTTTTTTTTTTTTTTTCAGTCTCAAAAGCAGGCATAATGATAATACCTAGCACACATATACCCAATTCAGAGATACCTAGGATAATGTACATAAAGCTGTTTTGGTCTCCTTGAATGCAAAAGTTAAGGAAGCAGATTACTTACATTTAAACATTTTATTTAGGATATAAAACATATATGTCATAAAAATTTATATTTTAAATGTAACAAACTAAAAAAGTCTTAATAGTGCCAACAATTACAATAGAGGGTCCTTTTGACATTTATTTCTCCATATTTCACAAAAATAGAATCTTCTATAATTAGCATTTTACATATTTTTTCTTCATTAATTTTTAGAGAGAGAGGAAAGGAGGAGAGAGAGAGAAAGAAACATCGATGAGAGAGAACATCGATTGGCCGCCTCCTGCATGCCCCCACTGGGGACTGGGCCCACAACCTGGGCATGTGCCCTGACCAGGAATCGAACTGGCGACCTGTTGGTGCCAAAACACTGAGCCACACCAGCCGAGCTATATTTTTGTCTATGATTCCATCTTTCTTCTAAAAACTTTTAGGAGGAAGAAAAACAACCTCTGCTGAATCATGTTCTTTTAGATGGAGAACTTTATAAAAAAAATGTTTATTAACAGGTAGTAAGAATTAGGTTATTTGTTTTCACTGGCAATTATGTTTATTTTAATGTATTTTATAATAATCTTGTAGGACCATAGAGAAGTCATCAGAATCAGAGTAAAATTTTCGGTGTTAGTGGTCAAAGACTGAGAAATAAGAGATGTAAAACCAGAATCTAGAGAGACAAACTCAAGAAGAAAACAGCAACAATTAGGTTTTAAAAAAAATTACATAAATCCTGAAGCAAGTTTAGCCCAACAAAAACTAGCGTGATGATCATATCTTCATGAATATGAAAGAGAATCTATGTGTTCAAGACTTCAAAAGGGGATTTCTAACAGATATTAAAGAGTCTATGAGCAGATTAGACTGTTTTGTGAATGTTCATATCACACAATTCTGCTTTCACATATTTAATAAAAGATGACAGTGATCCAATTATAATGGATTCTCTAACTACCACTAAACAAAGAAAAAACCTTTTAAATCAAGCCTTAACAAAAAGTCTTAGTATTCTCTATAGATCAAATAGTAGAAATATAAATCAGTGATTACTTTACACTTTCTTTTTCTGCCCAAGCAACAAGGGTACCTCAAGTCTGATGCCTGGAAATCACTAAGAGACACTGAGGTCCATGTCTACAGAAGCCTGAAACCAAGGCAAGGTCACAGGGAACACAGTCCCAGGGAGGGTCTGAAGACTTCTGAACGGCATCTTTTCTACACAAAACTGCTCTTAACTGGCTGCCTTTGTATATACCAATCTGTCCTAGAGAGATTTAAGGGCTGATTAATAACCACAAGCACTTGGCATCCTTCTTCAGCAAGAGACATAAGTTTTTTTACATTTCGTAAAATTTGATAAATAAAGGTATATGGGAAAGAGACCAAAGGATTGAAGGGAGGTAAATACACTTAATTTTAAAGAAGATATTTATCCATAAATTTGATCTTATTCCCTGAAGAGCTCTAGAACAGATTATAAAATGAATGGTTTGTGAACCCTTAGAAAAATAAACAGTAATCACTGGGACCCAACATGGGGTAATTTACATATTAAAGGAATATTTAATGACCATGGAAGGAAACTCTTGGGAAAATTCCCTACATGGGTCTTGAGATCTCTAACACCAGCATATAACTATTATTTCTTCCAGTGGGAAGCAGTTCCCAACAGTGGCTAACATCTATTGTCCTCAAGCAAGGTACTGCTAAATCTTTATGCCTTTTCCCAGGTAAAAGGGTATATCTGCAATAAAGTAGGAGAAAATCTTGGGTGTGCAAACCTTCTGGTTAAGTCCCATAGAAATTATGATTGCTTGTTTTTAAATGTTTCCATTTAGAAATGATAGAGAAATATGTCACTTAAAAACCAAAACAAAGCAAAAGAAAGTTATGACTGAATGCTGCCCTGGAGAAAGCAATAAAAAGAATCAGAATGAACACACACACACACACACACACACACACACACACACACACACAGTTGTCCCTGTATGGGGCTAAATTGTGGGTCATAGGCTATACATGCCTCTGAGTTACCTACCCTTAGCTAAGAAAGCAATGCCATTTCCAGGGCCCAACCTATCTGGACCATTACAGAATTCCACATTTAGCAGAGCAGGAGCTGTACCAGAAATACAAGAATAATACTAGGCATTTTTAGGACATAAAAGGAGAGGGAAGCATTTTGATTAAACTCATTCTCAGTGTTCTGAATTTTCCACTAACATCAAAAGGAATGTTTCCCCGAGAAGGGCAGCATCCCTAACTTTCACACTATTTTATAAAATCGACTCTATTTTTTAGATACTGCTCATCTCTGGATGACAAATTAAGTATCTGAAAGATCTTGGCAGGCTAAACTACTAAATAAAAACCTTATAATTAGAAATTTAGTAGGAATTGATGTATATAGTTCTAGTCACACATATAAATAAAATCAGCAGTACAAATACAGGATAAGGAAGAAGTAGCAGCTTAAAAGCAAATTATGAGCAAAAATGGGGGCACTTTTGTTGACTCTAAGTTCAATACAGGTCAAAAATATTGTAAGTTTAATAGAAACAATGATGCAATCGTAGACTATATGATGGCCTGAATAATAAAGAGGAAGTGGGCTACTTTACTGGTCATTGATTGACTTGGAGGATTACGTGCAATGTGAGGTCTCACGAAGAGGAATACCAAAACAGCTAGACAGAATAGGAAAGAAGGACCAGGTAGATGAGGGTCCAGAGAAATAGCTGGAGAGACTAGAGATATTTAACCTGAAAAAGATTTAAATCATACATGTTCAAATATTCGAAAGGCAGTCACAGACTCAGAATTAATTTGTATTATGTAACTCCTGAAGGCAAAGTGGAGACAAATGATAAATATTTAAAAGAACAGATTTCAGTTAGCTACAAGATACTTAAAAAAAAAAAAAATGAAATGAAACAAGCAATGACTGGATGAACATTGGTTGGGGTGATTTTGGTGACAACCAAAGACCCTTCTGATGCTGAGATCCTAAATAAATCAATTAACAACACTATTCTGTAGTAGATGTCAAAGGAGAGTCACTATTATTCATTTTTATACTGCCCTATGTATCTAGTAAGTGAGAATTTTCAAACTTTTAAAGTTCCATGGCAAAATCCTCCTTACTCCGAGTGGTCGGAGAACCAAGTGGCATCGGTGAGAATGGCAGCAGACAGTAGTTACAGAGGGTAATGCCCTGCAAATTTGATTTAACAAAGAATTTTGTTGTTTTAATTCATTCATTCATTTCAAAAGTATTTTTCATCACTTGATGTTTCAGACACTTAACAAAGATTATGCTTAACAACTGTTTATTTGAATATTATCTTTTGAGGGTCCATTATATGCCCAGTCCCATGGTAGATATTAGGAGATTTCTGAAGTGTTGGTTGTTTTTTAATATAAGAACAAAATCTCCCTTCAGTTAGAGAGATAAGCCTTATATACAAAACAGAGATACTATATAAACAAATGTATGACATCTGGTAAAGACATGTGGTATCAAAAAAAGTTATAAAAAAGTATTAGTGGGATTTGAGTAATATTTAAAACTTCCATGCTGACACCTGTTTAAAGCTTCGTGAGAGACCCAGAGTTGGAGTGTCCAGCTAAGCCATGACTGAATTCCTGACCCACAAAAATTGTGAAATAATACATGTGTTGCCTAAAGTTGCTATAATTTAGGGTCATTTGTTGCACAGCAATTGATAACAAATACAGATTTTGGATAGTAGTTAGTGTAGTTTATTCCATTATTTTTCAAAATATTTGCTGCCCTTCCCTGAAGGAAAACTATACTTCCCCTCTTATTCATGTCAGGCTTAGCCATGTGACTTGCAATGCTCTTCCCTGGGGAAGGATTATACATCCCCTTATAAGGAGATGGCATGGGACTTGCTTTGACATAAACTAGAGCAGGTGCAGTCTACCCACAGTGACATGTAGAATGAGTGAAAATAGACCTCTGTAGGAGCCACTGAGAGTTTTAGCATCATTTGTTACCATAAAATAATATAAATCCTGCCTGATGCAAGTTGCTGAACTTTGAATAGATAGAGAAGAATAGAAAGATTATTGAGTGGGCATAAAATAGCGTTAGTGAAGGTAAGGAAGCTGGGCGCCACATGAGTCTTTGCACTGTCTGAGACATTGCAGGGGCTGAGCTAGCTAAAACAGAAGGTGCATGCTGGGAAGTTGTGAGATGTGGGTGGTTAAGTTGAATGGGTAGGGCAAGGCTACATAATGAAGGTGCTTGAATGTCAGCACACAGAGTATGTAGATTGTCTTGATATATAAAGTTTTGAGAGAAAAAAATACAGTGTATATCAGGAAGATTACCCTTTGGCAACATAAAAGATTAAGATGTAGGAATAGAATTTAGCTAACTAGCGAATAAAGATAATGTAATAATATTTATTAATATAAACAGCTAACTGTATTTGGTATCTGTTGCCACAGTAATGCTGCATAACAAACAACCTCAAAACTCAGTGGCATGAAACAATAATCATTTATTTAGTTCAGGAGTCTGCAGATTAGCTGGGTGGTTCTGCTGGTCTTGGCAGGGCTTGTTCACATGTCTCGGAATCAGCTGGCTGTCGGCTGATCCAAGATGACCTTGGCTGGAATAACTGGGGTGAATTGGTTCTGCTCCACTTCTTTTTAAAACAATTTATTGAGGTGAAATTCACATAACACAAAACCAACCATTTTAAAGTGAACAACTCGGTGGCATTCCAAATGAATAACCACCACCTCTATCCTGTTCCAAAATATTTCCATCATTCCAAAGTAAAACCCCTTAGACATTAAGCAATTTCTCCTCACTCCCCTTTCCACCCAGGCCCTGGCAAATACCAGTCTACACTCTGTCTGTGTGGAATTCATTAAAGCATTGTCAGTCCTTCATTCCTTTTCATGGCTGAATAATACCCCCCTGTATGTGTATACCACATGTGTTTCTACTTTCATCCTTTCACAGATATTCGCTTCTACCTTTTGGCTACTATCTATAATGCTGTTATAAATACATGTGTACATATGCCTGCTTGACGATGTGTTTTCAATTCTTTTGGGGTATATACCTAGGAGTGGAATTACAGGGCCATGTGTTTATTTTTATCTATGTTTATCTGTGTTTATCTTTTGGAAAAACCATCAAACTTGTTTTTCAAAGTGGCTGCACCATTTTACATTTCCACAGGCAATACACAAGTAATTTTGGAGAGCAAATAACACAAAAAGACTGAGACTCATGGAGGGGCCTTGACTAAGTGGCTTTATACTTTGATGGTGCTTTAATACACAAGGACTATGTGAGTTTTCTGTGTTATCATTGTATTTTTACCAGAGGGCTCATACATGGAAAATAGGGAGGTTGGCCAGAAATGTTATAATAGGCAAGGGCTATGTAGAATTTTAAGCATGATGGATCGTAGCAGCTAAATGCCCCTGGATTGTTTTCCAATAGCCTTGTCCTTCAGAAAGTGCCAGCCAGGGAGGAGTGGATGATGGCTTCAGTATACCGAGGAGGCCTGTGGAAGCCCCAGCACCCCTGGCTGGCCATGCTTGCCTTACTGTGAAGGCGGCTGCAACTGACTGTTAAACCATGCAGTGAATTTCACCTGTTACTGACAGTGAGTATGAGACTAAGATTAGATCATTTTCGGCACTGGACGATGGAACGACATCTGCTGCTTCTCTGTGTTTTGTAGCCCAATCTGCAGGCAGGACTTTAAAGTATGACGGCAGCTGAGTTCTGCCTGTGCTGCAGTGAGCTTCTGTCTGCAGATTGTCAGTACCAGGCCAGGCTTCATTCTGTTATTTAAAACTGCATCTGGGCCAAAAAGGAACTGTGGATGAGCTAACCTCAATTCCTACAGCCTGTCCACAAGCTTTTAAAGTAACCCCTACCAACCCAAGTTGGGTCTAAATTTATTTATCACATACATTTTGACCATGGTTCTAAATTTCAGAAACCCACACTTCAGCTTCACCCACAAAAACGTAGTGGATTTATTATAAAAAGAACTCTCCATCTTCTTCAGTTATAGTAGAGAAACAACTTGATGAAAGTATTACAAATCTAGGAATAAGATTTGCTAAAGGAATCAAGAAGAACATAAAGTGGTTCAAAAATACATTTCAATCTTACGGACACACAGATACAGAGAACAAACTGATGGCTGCCAGAGGGGACATGGGTGAACAAGGTGAAGGGGAATAAGAGGTACAAACTTCCAGCTATGAAATCCCTAATCCACGGGGGTAATGTACAGCATAGGGGAAGTACTCAATAGTATTGTAATTACTTAGTATGGTGATGAGGATTGCTAGATATATCACGGTGATCACTTCATTAGTTATATAAATGTAACTGTTAAACAACTAAAACTCACTTAACATTGTATGTCAACTATAATTTAAAAACTGTTTTAAAATAAAATAAAATATGTTTCAGTCTTATGATGAGAATACAGCAGTGTATGCTTGAAAACAAATAAAAGACAGGCTTATTTAGCTGGGGAGGAATGAGATTGCTTTGAAAGAAAGATACAATCTGATCTTAACGTACACACTTGAAAGATATGAAAAAGAGACACTGAGATCCTGAAGACCAGGTGTGAGGGTGCAGGAGACACATCCAAATCTAAGTACTCTTAAAGAGGTTATTACAAAAAAAGGAAATGTTTTAATTCTTACAAAATCAGAAACAGTAACTGGGGCCCAGTGAAACCTAGCAGGAATAAAAATAAGGGCTTAGAGAACAAATTCCCAACAATCACCCAGAGGAGCCAGAATCCCAAATACTGTAAAGAGGTGGTATTTATGTTACAAATACATTTACTCAGAGCAACTGGAGAATCTCTTTTGAGGATGGGACAATTATACAGAATGCACATAAAATCTGAACAAATTGGAGATGGGATACTAGGAAGATTAGCATAAAATACTAACAAAATTATTTAGTGAACTCCAAAAATTTATGGGCCTAAGATTAAGAAGAAGCATTGGCAAGATAAATTATATTGCAGGGATCTGGGCAAAACAATAATAGATCAAAGAATCCAGATCTAAATTAGATGTTAGATGGTGGGAAAATACATCCTGGGTACGATTATTTAACTCAGGGAGGTGAAAATGGATAAGACTGGTTTGAACAAAGGATGCTATTGACAAACTTGGAACTTATTGACTTCATATCTCTCACTATGAGAGTCCCTACAAGAAACATATCTAGAGGAAGATGTTAGAAAAACACAAGTGTGGACCAGAAAGCAAAGGGAAAGTAAAAGAAAAAAAAAAAAAAGAAAGAGCTCCACTGCAGCGAACAGAGCAGCCCCAGCCTGCCCGAGAAGGAAACTCTCCTAAAAGGAACAGGAGTACAAACCCCAGAGGCAAATCCTACATGCTGCAACAAAAGAGGACAGAAGCATGAACTCAAGATCAAGGAGCATTCAGAACTGAGGAAAACCCTGTCTTCGGGAGGAAATGGCAGTGGCATTGGTCCTCACTGGACACCTAAGGAGCCTCAACAACATGAACAGCTAATTCAATTCAGAAATTCAGCAAAAGCTGTTCTCCAGTTGACACTGATGTGGAGATGAGGGGAAAGCTGAGCCTGTGAAGTGTGTGTCTTAGGCTTACCTACTTCTCTAACCACAGGCTGTTACAGCAGCCACTGTGTCCCGGGACTGCAGACAGTGCTCCCAAGACAGAGTGGACGCTGTGCCACAGACAGAGCCCACTGTCAGTTCAGCACGGGGTCCAGAAACAAGGGACACAGAGAGAAAGAACAGTAAGATGTTCAGAATACTTTACAAAGGGAACAACCCGTACCTCAAACAAGTCTTTATGACTGGGTCCGCCACCAATGTAAACTTCCAAAGTTGCAAGGATGCCACATTCTCAGTGCCCTCTTTGAGAATAACAATAATAATAATAGCAGCAATAATAATGATGGTATAAAATGCTAACCAAGTGTCAGGCATTTGTTCTAAGGACTTCACATATAATTCACTTAATCCTTACAACAACCTATTAAGATAACTACTATAATCTCTAATTTACAGATGAGAAAACTGACTCTCAGAAAAAGTAAAGAATCTGTCCAAGGTCAGACAATAAGTGGCATAACTGGAGTATGAACTCTGGCCCCAGATTCAGAGCACGTAACCAACACTTCATGCAGCCTCTTGGAGAGAGGAGACAGTGTGCACTGGTCAATTTTCCCCTCAAGATATTATAAATACCTAATATTATAATTAGTGTCTCGATGGGAGATTGCTTCCCAGTGAGTTATGTCGTAGGTCATAGGTCCTGCTCAACAGCATAAATCAACTAGCTTCATGAAAAGAGTGAAATAAAGATGTTTTCTCTTCTTTGCCTTCCTTCCCTTAGTCTCTACTATGGTCTTTACTGATAGTCTCATGGGTCTGGATCATGCCAAACACAGGGTCCTGGAAACATCATTTTGCTAGGAATGGCCACATTAGAAACTGAGGATTGTCTGCTGCTCTGAATGTCTGGGTGTGGGGCTGATGTTGTGATTATCTTTCCGTTCAGTTGGAAGTAGGGCACATGAAAAAGTTGGTGTAGACCCAACTCAACTTCTGAGGTCCGCAGGGATGACACCCACGGCAGGAGCCCAGACGGTAGCTACTGGAGAAATTCCAGCTCAAACCAGGCATCCAGAAGCCATCTGGCTGACGCTGGGAAGAAGAGAAATTAGATAGGACCTTAATTTCTTTGAATTCGTTTTAATTTACAAATGTAAGATTATTTGATTTTGGAATCCACTTCCGTGTAGACTTTAAAAATTTGCATTTTCATTTCTTGGGAATTTTTATTTTTTGAATTTAATTTCTTCAGAATAAATGTATAATGGGCAAGCATTAATGTTCAAATTCAGGGTAACTCTGTGTTATTGAAATTTTGTGATTGAAACATGCTAATCCTGTCATTGCTCTCACTGCAGAATCTCTGAAGCACTGGTCAGAGGATATATATAGCTACTTTGTACACTGTTGCTGGGCATAATTTGGGGTAGGAATGGAATAAGAAATGGATGATCAGTGTGTGATAGAATGACTTTGGCACCAAGTTAATTAATGTACTACTCTAACTCGGTATCTTCTAGGGTAAACTTCATATTACCATCCATGACCGAGAAGGGTCCACAAAGAAGCAGGGTTTGGTTATTGGAATAGCAGCCTCTTCAAGTTCCTAAGACACTGAGATCTTCTTCCTCAAGTCGGGGAGTGACTTCTCTGGTTCATCATATGTAATAAGTAAGCCAAACAAATTAAGAGAACAAGAAGTGGGGCGACGTCAGGGATAATGGGAGTGTTATTATACAACTCCATCAAAATCTGACACCATCTACAGGTGTCCTGCCACTATCGATGTGCTTCACACTCTGAGATGCCTACCCAGGCTGTTTATATTATCTAAATTAACAATTATTTTTAGTTAGCATTCTGGTTTTAAAGGTGCATAGATTTTTTTTTTCCCTTGTTGATTTTAGAGAGAGAGGAAGTGAGAGGGAGAGAGAGATAGAAACATCAATGAGAGAGAACATCGACTGGCCGCCTCCTGCATGGCCCCCACTGGGGATCAGGCTCACAACCTGGGCATGTGTCCTGACCGAGAATCAAACCCATGACCTCTTGGTGCATGGGTCGACACTCAACCACTGAGCCACACTGGCCGGACAAAAGGTGCATAGATTTTTAATGGTCTTCCTCAACTCCATTTTCCCCACAACCCTATGATTTTGGTGGGAGTGATCTTGCAGAATGCAATTTTCATGCATATATCATGTCCCAGTAGAGATGTTGTACTAGCATGTTGACCATATATAGGAATTGGCATCTTTACACAATGGTGGTTGTCTTCTACTATTGAAAGAATAGATCTATACAGGAGCCACAACCAAAGAACTTTTCCCACATGTAACAAAGTAAATTTCTTTGTTAAAATCTATTTAGAAATCTAAAAGCACAAGAAATGTTCAAATCCTATAAGTTGTTAAAAGTTTTACTAGACTTGATAAAGTAAAAGCAGTTTAATGTCATGTCAAATGTGCTCATTTCTCATAGCATTCGAAGAAAACTTGAAAGTATATCTAATTCCAAGAGAAAAGAAACAGATAGAAGATATTGTGTGTGTGTGTGCCTGTTACTTTTAGTCCTTGGTCCAATTGCACTTCTAATCTATGCTTATCAACAAAAAAGTAATTGCTATGATCTTAACATCATATATTATTAAGTGACTTTTTCTGATCTGAAACAGAGCAAGCAAGCAAGCAAAAGAAAAGTTTTATGTCAAATAAGAGTACCAGCATTTATTTATTTAAATTAAGAGATAACTTTCACATAACACTTGACCTTTCCCAAGTTGAGGTTCAGAAGACCATCAAACATAAAAGTTTAGGGAACTCAATCATTTGATGCACAAAATCATACTAACAAAGAAAAAAGAAATGCAAAAACCTAATGTTAAGTGACTAGGGTGCTACAGACTGGAAGTTCCTCCAACAGGATTAGCTTCTTTAAATATTTTAAGTCCAGAGAATCTGTTATGCTTCCACATGTTAGTAGTTGCATAGGCTAATTTCAGCTGGCATAAGCTTTTATAAGTATGCAAAAACACAGGGCAAGGCATGCATTAAAATGTGATAATAGCACACTTCTGGGACACGTGAAGCATGAGGCATGAATCCGAATGCCCCTGGCATCCATGAAGTATCACACCTTGGAGTTAGAGATTTTCTGTTTTGATAAGTAATTTTGTTATACCACATTTGGGATGGGGGGAAAATCAACTTTCTAAATAGAAATCTTTCATCTTAACCAGGGTTCCTTATAGTTTCAATCCTAGCAATGAACTCAAATCTAAAATTTTAGGTGAGCTGGAAGTAATTGAAAGCTAGATAGGGTTTAAAAAAGTAAGTTATTTATTTTAGTAATGAAAGTTTAAGAGTGATTATATAATATTGTTGATCACAAAGACAATTTTAGCCAGCCTGATGGGGGAGGAGATAAAAATGCAAAAAAAAAAAAAACCCCACAAGAAATCAACTTTAATAATGATACTTTCCCCACCCCTCAAAAAAAGAAAAAAACATAAAGAAGGATTCCCTGTGTTACATACATCTTACAGGAAAATAACTATCTAATGCTTCTAGATAATGGGTAAGTGTCTACAAGTACTTTGAAATCTTTAGATGAAAACTCTTAATTAAAAATAATTATCTAACACAAATATTTAAAATAACCAAAAATTGATTTATTTTCTGAATGCACACACATATATATAATCCTTAGCAATCCTTATTGTTTAAGAGTTATAAACAACAAGTATCAAAATATCACAGTAATCACTCAATAGTATTAAGCAAGGATGATAAAGCCAGAAAAGTTTGCTTTTATAGAGTACAAGAAAGGGTAGTATTCCATATAGTCATATCCTAAAATCACTTTCAGTTGCCTTGCAGGTAGACTATGCCACCTCATATTTTGGTCCTCTTCTGGCACATGGAATTAAGGTTTAGATGAAATGATAGGCCCATAACAATAGCACATTTAATAGTGCTAGTAGTAGCACTATTAAAATAATAGTAATTGCTACTAAAGTAATAAAAAGCAAATTCTAAAAAAGTAAAGTAATAGTAGTAATTACTACTAATGGTAATTTAATAGTAGCACAAATGTGGAATTCATAGTATTTTTGCTTTCAGAGGCTAGCAAATCAGTGCCTTTAGAAATAAAGATGGAGGTCTCATGTTTTCACAAAAACATAGAATAAAATTGTTTTAAAGCACATATCATAACTTCTAAAGAACCTGTAGAGGTTAACCCAAACATTTTTAAAATCTCTGTGCATACAGTAGCACACTTTCTCACTTTTCTTTTGAAAGCTTATACCAAAGAAATTGTTAAATTATGAAAATTTAGCAATTACTTTTGTTTACTAGGTTATAGTTTACTAAGGTTAAAATACCCATCAATTTTTTTTTTAATTTAAGCTTGCTCTGTGCTATAGCGTGAATGTTTGTGTCCCCCACCCCGCAAATCCATACGTTAAAACCTAATCCCCATCAAACATAAAAGTTTAGGGAACTCAATCCCCAGTGAGATGGTATTTGGAGGTGATTGGGCCGTGAGAGTCAAGCCTTCCTGAATGGAATTAGTGTCATTATACAAGAGACCCCAGAAATCACCCTTGTCCCTTCTACCATATAAAGACACAGTGAGAAGAATCAGGAAACGGGCCCTCAACAGACACTGAATCTACTGGTACCAACCTCCGTAAATGTGAGAAATAAATGTTTGTTGTTTAAGCCACCTAGTCTATGGTATCTTTATTATAGTAGCCCAAATGGACTAAAACATGCCGAAATAATAGATTCCAAAATATCTTAATGCCCTTTCATGATTTCCCTTTGTATAAGAAAGTTATATTATTCATGTTATAATTTTATAATTAAACTGTTTTATTATATTTCTTTTCCTTTTAAATGTATAAAGTAAAAACAAAACTATAGAAATGCCTTTCATAATATTATCATCTGGTTTACAAAATCTTTGCCACTTACCTTTTGAAATATCTTTAATTTTTCTGCCATACAAATCAAAAAGATATCTGGCTGGTGAATTTAGGTTCATTCTCATTGTGCAAGTATCTAAAACCTACACAGAAAAACAACAAAACCTATAAGCGATTTATCACAGTGAGTTCTGGCTAAATTATACACACATTTAGAGTCCTTTCTATACAACATGGCAATTAACAATTATATTATAAAATGAAATGTAACAATTTATAAAATGTTTCTAACATGAAAAAAGACAGTTAAATTATATTTTAAAAACACACAAACATTAATAAAAAAGAGAAAGGAGATGCAAAAAGTATTAAAAAGTGGTTACACACTAATAAATGGCAGAAGTCTGGGGTTTTTTTTTATATTATTCTTGCTATTTTCTATTCCATTTACTTTACAATGAGAGGATATTACTTTTTCAATTAGATTCTAAGGTACTCTCTTTAGCTTAAATTCTTTCCAAGTGTCCTAAAATAAAGTATAAAGTTGGATCACAGTTCACCTTGATAATTTATATTGTTGAGGTACTAAAACATGGAAGTAATAAACCACATTTCAAGGTTTTCCATGAGCCTGAGTCATAAGAATTTCACTTTCATAACTTTCTAATATGCTCAAGCTCTTTTCTTAATATTGTAATGTCTCCACCTGTTCTTGATGTAACCCTTGTTACGGTGTAAGAATCACCTTTCCAACATCAGGGAAGACTTACACAAGCATCAGTGGGAGTGCAAGTTTTACTCACAAGGTGAGAACAATTAAAGTAACAGGGAGGGTGGAAAGTATCAGGTAACCTGGGACAGGTTTTATTAGGATTTTGGAAGTGACTCCCAAAACATGAAATTCGTCTTACTCACTTAAAAGTACATAGTATATTCCAAATCCGAATTGAAAGTATTCTGTCTTCCATTTTTGCTATTCATTGCTATAATATACTATTGGTTTTGCATACATAACCAAGAACTACTGAAAGACAATGTTAATTATATGATCATATGGTAAGAAGAACATCTTTCCATTGCTGATACTGCCCACCTCCATTTCTGCCCACTTGAATCACTACTTCAAAATTGAAGCCTGCAATCCTAGTCCTAGCCGAACCAACTCATTCTTTGTGACAATGGCCTTATTTAAAGAGTTTAATGTGTACTTTGAGGCAAGTTGTACTTTCTTCTCAGTTTGGAGAACAACTTTCCAAGATTGTGATTGATCTGGTTTATCAAGTGCTCTGATCTTCCTCAAGGGCTGTGTTACATTTAAATGGCAAATATTTAACTGACAAATTTAATTAGACAAATTGGCCTTTGCTGGATTATATCAGATGTTCTCAGCCTCTATTCTAACCTTAAACATGACCAATAATGTTCCCATGTGCCACACACTCTCACGGGCATTCACTGGATTGTGTATTTCTTGCACATCAGCTGCAATCCAGAGCTTTGGGCAGTTCTTCAGAAACTGTGTATTGCTGCTGTTTTTTCAAAGGTATAGGAATTATCTTGCACCCTTTAATTTATGAGGGAAATATTCGCAATATCGATGCTCTGCCTAGTTAAATAACAACATACCTGCAATGTGCTTCACACGTGACTGTACACGCTGTCATGTGGAGAAAATCCAGTGACCTCCAATCTGTCTACGTGGACTGTACCATTACAGTTCACTTTCTGACCAATGTCTCCTCAAAGTCAGACATGATGCTCCTTAACTTGAAACAGCCCCTCTGATATCACTGCCCCTACCGCCCCCAGCCCCCTTGCCCACGGCTGGGATTGGTCCTTGCTACCCAGTCAATGAAGGTAATAACCCTGGTGACTCTCTAAACATTAAACTTTAGTCTTCCTGCCTTCCCTCCCACTCCCTTGGGTAAATTTATTTAGTGACTGCTACATGTGAGTTCACCTAGGATTCCTATCCCACAGACTAAAGCATTTACTAAAGATACTTGAAAAGAATATGCAAAATATACAAGAGAAGGTATCAGGAAAATGAACTGGAGTTTTGTCTGTGACTTGAGACAGAAAAGAGAGTGGAACATATTGACCGACAATGGCATAGGATCCACCCTCATTGGTTTTTTGTTTTTTGTTTTTTAATACTTTAAGTAATTAACACAGTTGGCCTCTAACTAGCAAAATTCTCCTTTGGTCACCTTCTTCCATGTGACTTTGTGCCCAAAGACTGTCCTTTCACCTCCACCACTGCCACCCTCACTGACAGAAATACTTGAGGGAGATAATTCATTCCACATCCTTCCTTAGCCAACCATCTCTGAACACTATGGAGGATCTACAGTTGGTCCATGGACTCTAAACAGATGCAGCCTCTTCCTTAACTTTCCCACATTCTTGATCTTTCCATTCTTCATGTTTAGTTCTCAATCTCTTCATTTTACAAATCTATTATTTAAAAGTGCTGACAAACTTCAGAGGGAAGGGGGGGTGGGACGGGGAAGAGATAAACCAAAGAATTTGTATGCATATATGCATAACCAATGGACGCAGACAACAATGCAGTGAGGGGGGTGGGCAGAGGGGAGGAACATCTGTAATAGTTTCAACAATAAAGATAATTTTTTTAAAAAGTGCAGCACAGTCCGGCTGGTGTGGCTCAGTGGTTGAGCGTCGACCCATGCAACAAGAGGTCGCCAGTTCAATTCCCAGTCGGGACACATGCCCAGGTTGTGGGCCTGATCCCCAGTGGGGGCATGCAGGAGGCGGCCAATCGATGTTCTCTTTCATTGATGTTTCCATCTCTCTCTCCCTCTCCCTTCCTTTCTCTCTAAAATCAATAAAGAAACAAAATTTAAAAAATAAAATAAATAAATAAATAAAAAGTGCAGCACAGCCCTTTTGTACAAATTATATTCCCTAGTTATTAGTGAAGTTTCAAACGTCTAAATATTCTCCAAGGTTATCATTTACCAATTAAACTAAGTAAGATATGAGCTATTTAAAGATTGTCCCATTTACTTCAATTAAAATCTCAATGATTTAAAAAATTATTTCAAATATTGTTGCTTTTAAGTCTTAAAAAAATCAGTCAAGTAAAATCACATGGCTTTCTAACTCAAAGACTCCTCTTTTCATTGTGCTAACACACCAATAAAAATGTTTGTACAAGCCAAGTTTTAAGAGTTAAATGAGCTTAAAAACTGGCGTTAGGAGACCAGATAGTAGAAATTAATAATGTGTCAGCCACACTGTCATTCTCTCTCGTTTTCAGAATATAAGGTCCTTGCAGTGTTTAAGCAATGCCAACCTTCAGTAGTCATTTCCTCACAGTAAATTATCAGTGGTATGAATTATTATCAGTATAAATTTCTGTCAGAAGCCCTGGAATGAAGCCTCTACTTGCAAGGTCGTTCTTATGTTTAACAATTGAAAAATATTTAATGATGCCATCTTGCTGTAATATTAAGGTTAATTAAAATACCATTTCCACTCATCTGTAACTGTTAAACTTGTTAAAATATTACTTTTAGAAATTCACATTCCATTAATTTCTTAGTGTTTAGGTTGCAAAGAACCCTTGTGGTACTGAAATTCAAAATCATCATGCTGCAAAACCAGGCTCTTCTTGACAAACACCTGGGAAGAGATTTTCCACAAACTCTTTTTAGTTTACTCTGCTTTGAGTGTTGGGCGCCACCTCCACCCCCAGGCACATATGATACAGTTTGCAGTTTCTGGAATGGCCACCGTGGAGGTTACACAATCTACAACCTTTGGGTTTGGTTTGCCATGACCAGTCCAAGTGAGAGAGCATGCTTAGCTCAGCATCGCTGAAGGCCAAGCCAGCCATGTCAACAAGCCATCGGATTCAACAATGATGTCCTCCTCAAAGACAGAGAACCTTGATATCTTCTAACATAGTTTTATGAAGCAATGTTCAGAAGTGGAAGCCCTGATCTACACCTCCCCACACGCTCCCTTCAGCAGGGGTCAGGAAACTACACACCCCAGGCTAATTCTGGCCACAGCCCTTTCCATATGGCCTGTGGGCTGAGGATCCTTTGTACATTTTTTATTGTTAAGAAATAATCAAAAGAAAAATAATTTTTTGTCGCACTGTCACAGTATATAAAATTCAAATTTCAGAGCCCACAAAAATAGTTTTCTTGGAAAACAGCCACACTGTTTATTTACATATTTTCTACGGCTATTTTCACACTACAGCTACGGAGTTGAGTAGTTGCTAGAGACCTTACTGTCTGGACCTTTACAGGAAGTTTGCCTACTCCTGGTCTACTGCATCACTGTTCACATAAAGTTTTCTATTTTCTTGTCCTTTATACATTAGCCTCAACTCCTCCACCCATGTCTAAACCCTTTTCATTGTGCCCTCTGAAAATGCTTTTCCTGGTTGACAAAATTGACTAGACACTCAACCTCTTTTAAAAGAAACCAGGCTTTCCCCTGAGTTTGCTAATTTCTCTCAGAGCCCTCTCAAGTGGTATGATTTTATTCTCTCATATCACACAATCTCAAGTTTGGAAGGTGGCGTTACTTACAATAGTATTTCAAGAGAATGTCTCCTCAACCCTCTTATTGAACAAACAAAGCAAACCAACCAACCCTGTCTCCCTGGGGATCCTGTCATTCAAGTGCACCATCTTCCCTCAATCCAGTCATTCTCTCTCATTCATGGATCACTTTTGCCACAAAGTCCTAATTGGGGTGACTCTTACTATCCATGCTCTGTGCACACACCAAGAAGCCTGGTGCTCCTGGAGAAAGTTGCACAAATTAACACATCAGCATTAGTATTATTCAAGGTCACGAACCTCCATGTTGCCTCAGTACAGCCCAGTCAATTATATTTCACTTATTTTGTCAAATCTCTCTTCCACTCACCATAATGAACATTTCAAACTATCTCAGCTCTATTTGCCCCCATCCAGCCTCCCCTCCCCTGCTTCCCTCCTTATATTCAGCAGATGGCATGACCTCCCACATCAGAGAGAAAACTGAAGCATTGTCTTCAAGCTACCAAAGCTACAAGCCTACCTACTCCTGCATCCATCCTCTCCTTTTACCCTCTAGTTACAATTACATGAGTTCCAGTTCCTCTCTAAGGCCAATATTCAACCTATACTTTTGATTATATTTGCTTTCAGCTTTTAAAGCAGTATACATTATCCATCGTTTTTTTTCTCATATGTATATTCAACTACTCTTTCTCAACGAGCCCCACCCCCACCCCACTGGCACCTAAACATGATAAGTTTTTCCTATATTAAATGTTAATCTTTCCATATCCCACATCTCCCTCTAGCTACTCCCCTGCTTCACAACTAAGTCTCTTAAAAGATTTGTGCATGCTCTTTGTTTCCATTTCCTTTCTTCATTCTCAGGCCACCCCAGTCTGGTTTACAGGATCATTTTATTGAACAAACTCTCACAAAAATTACCAAAGACAACCATGTTGACAAATCCAAAGGACATGTTCTTAATTCTCATTTCTTTTGGTCTCTGAATAAAATTTGACCACTTCCTCTTTCTTTAAACCCTCTTTTCCCTTGAATTCTGAAATACGATAATCAATCAATTTTTCTCCTGATTTTTCTGTCTTCTTCAAAAGCTCATCCTTCTCTATTCATTCACTTAAGTTCTTCAAGATCAGTCCTAACCTTCTTCCCGCCTCACCCTAAATTCTTTCTTATAGCAATCTAATCTATTCCCCAGTGTCTTATCTTCCATCTCCATACCTACAACTTGCAGATTGATAGGCCAGTATCTCCACTTAAAACAGCTCAAAGATCCCTCAAAATCAGCATGTCCAAGACTGAATCCCTGAATCCCTGCTCTTCTCCTTCAAGCCCAGTCTTTTTCTCTTGTATCTTAGGGAAAGTACCTCCATCCATCCAGAAGTGGAAACCAGAAACTTAAAAGTCATCCTTAATATCCTTAACACTTCAGTGCCCCTCACCCCATATATCCAAGTTATTATCAGGGCCTATTGATTTTATTGTCTAAAAAAAAAATCTTAGAAACCCATCCACTTTTTCCATTTCTACTACCACACTCTCGTCCAAGCTATTATCATCTGTTGCCAGGACTCCCACAGCAGTTAACTAATAGTCTCCCTGCATCTACCTGGCCCAACCAATTCGTTCTTCACTGAGTACCAAAGTGATCTTTTTCAAAAACATAAATCTGGTTTACCCTCCCCTTCCACTCCTAACTAAACCCCTTACACTTCTCACTGCTCTTTGGTGGAGAAAAAAGGTAAAAACCTCTAAGCTGTCCTACAAGAACATTCTCTCCATCATATACTCACCTTTCAATTCATGGAATTTATCCTGCTCACGCTGTCATTGAGTATTTTCATATACTGAACTCTCTGCTTAAAAAGGTTACCATCCTCAATAGCTCCCATATGTACCCAGATAAATCCTGCTTATCTCTTCTCAGAAGACTTCCTTGTGCCACCTACTCCCCACTTAATTATGTCACTATTTACAAATGTCTTTTTCCACCACTAGACAAAATGCTCCATGAGAACATGGAGGACCATGGCTGATTTTACTCACTACTTTATCCAGTGGCTTGACAGACATAAGTAGTAAAAAAAATATTATTAATTAATGAATGAGTAGAAGTCAATATATATTATATCTAATTTACATTCATTTCACCATAAGTTTTCTATTGTTAAGTCTAATAAACCTAGCAAATAAGATTTGTGATAAAAACTAGCAAATAACATTTTGATTTTATAAAATTATGCTATAACTAAAGTATAGCATATAAAATTATGCTATAACTATAAGTATGTGTAATTCTAGAAAAAAATTTTTTTCAAATAAAACATTTATTTTAGTACCAAAGCACTGGCCAAATACTGCTCTTAGGAAATAAAATTTAAAAACCTCTTCACATTTATACCAATTATCTTGGTTGTCTTCCCAATACCTATTCTCTACCTCATCCTTGCTCTCCTGAATTTAAGGGTTCACCCTTGCCCCTTTTGACTCAAGAAGGGCTACAATCTTCTTGATTGATCTAAGTTAATTATGGTGGTCCCATGTCCCTTGTCAGCTTGGGGGTGGACACATGATGTAGTTCTGGTCAATGAGACATGAGAAGGGGCTTCTAAAAGCTTCTTCAGTCACATGGAAGAAATGATCCTTTTCTGCCTCTGGACGAAGTTGTACCTGGCTGTGTAGTAGCCATCCTGTATTCAATGTATGAAAGAGCATGAAATCCAAAACATTACTGAGACTATAACTGAAATCCTATTGGATTATGCATGGAATTGCCCTACCTTTGGATTTCTTGCTTTCTTTTTACTTGAGTCTTTTAAATCAGAATTTTTCTGTTATTTGCAGATGAAGTCATCTTTACTGATAGAAGGGGGAAAAAATACTTTTTGGCCCAAGTTCCTCAAATGAGAAAATTTTCTTCAGCTAACTTAATATTTATACAGAAAATATAACAGTATTTAGTATATAAACCCAAGAAGCAAACTATTTCATTAAGAAATTACAGAAGAATTTTAGAAGAAATTTAGCAAGCTGAAAACTGAAAATGAATAGATAATTATGAAATGAACTCTTTGTATTACTAAAACTATTTCACCATTACTTGTCCATTAAAAGCTAACTACAATTTATCATGACTATATTGAGAAAGGGAATCTGTTTTTACACATTTTTCATTCTTTGTGGTTTTTTTTTTTTTAATTTTTTTATTTTGCTAACTGAAAGACTGCCAAATATATCATGACTTTTCAAAGAATTAAAATGTAACAAAAGGTACTTGGCATAAGTGTCTGCTAAGACCATCATTTAAAAATGTCTAACAATAAAAATTATGATCATTAGTTTAACCTGAAGATGCCAGGAGATTGGGCTGAATTTATACCCATCTTATTAAGTAGCTTAAAGGTACTTTTCTGCATAAATCCTAGAGATAAATTTACTGGCCTGTTATTTATCTTATTCTCATAAAAGTAGATTATAGAATGCACACCAAATCCAGTTACTTGCTCTTACTAGTAATGAACATGACTATGACTTGTAAAAGCAATTTATTTCCTGTGAATTTGAAATGTAGGTGTTCTGGCATTTTATTAATAAAATGTGAATGAGAAGTAGATAACCAGAGGAGATTTTCTAAATAATCTACTAATACATACTCCTTGGATATTTTATACTTAACTGACCTTTTCCTAAGAATAATTAAGTAGCCCAGATTACTTTTACATTTTTATCATTCTAATCTTGTTATTTTTGTTGTTTTTTAAATCTTTTATTTTGATGTATAATTTATACGAAATAAACTGTATCTATTTTAAGTGCACCATTCAATGCAGGTAGAAAAAAGTTTTCTGTGTAACCACCCCCACAGTCAAGATATAGAATATTTCCATTACTCCCCAAAATTCCTCACGCTCTTTCTCAATCACGATTCAGTACCCCTGGCCCCAGGCAACCACTGTTTTGTCTGTCCTACAGTTTCATATAAATGGTATTTTATATCTGGCTTCTTTTATTTATCACAATGTTTGTTCCTTTTTATTGCTGAATTGTATTCTTTGGTATGAATATATATTACAATGTGTTTATCCATTCACTTTATTGATGAACATTTTTGGATTGTTTCTAGTTTGGGACTATTATTAATAAAACTACTCTGAACATTCACCTAGAAGTCTTTGTGTTGACATGTATTATTTCTCTTGGGTAAATACAACAGGTCCTCAAATACATAATTTTATTCAACATTATAGCATTGATGAGATGCCCTAAGAACTTAACTCTTGTTTCTATCAATCAGCTGATGGCAAAATTGGTTTCACTGTATGTTGTTTTGCTTCAAGTCGCAGGATCGATCAACAACGTTAGTGAGGATTTACTGTACCTAGGAAAGTGTTGCTAGAATGAGTGGTAAGTGTACGTTTCTTTATAAGAAATTGCCGGACTGGTTTGCAAAGTGGCTGTATCATTTTGCATTCTCATTGGCTATATGTGAGATCTCCAGTAGCTCCAGATTTTCACTATCTACAATGCAGACAATATCCAGATTTACAATATTTAGTATTGTCAGTCTTTTTTAATTTTAGCCATTCTAATGTATGTGTGTGGCAATTCAGTGTGGATTTAATTTGCATTCTTTGATGATTAATAATGTTGAGCATCTTTTAATGTGCTTATTGCCAATTCTATGTCTAGACTTTCCTCTGGTTTAAAGACATCTGAAAAAGTCTATTATTTATTTATACCTTGACAGTCATACATGAGTAATTCCTTTAATATTTATGTGATTTTTTTAGTAATAACAGAAAAAAGTCATAACAAAATATGCCTATATACAAATACTAAGGGAATATCTGTTTTTTTCTGAGACTTGCTACACACAGACTACTCCCTGCTAACTCGTAGACATTTTCTTCTTCCTGATTCCTGAATTCCCTACACTAGCTCTAATCTAGCAATCAGTGATCTAATTTCCCATAACCTGTTTTCTCTGTCACACAACTTATCTTTTTCCTAAACCACATGAGTAGTATAGGAGAACAAACAAGAAATCTATGAAGTCCATGAATTAGTAAGTTTGAAGATTTTAGAACATCAGAACAAGAGTTCTCAAACTTTAGTTGGGTTAGAAATCATCTGGAGACATTTGTTGAAATTCAAATTCTCAGGCCCTCACTCAAGACATTCTTAATTCAGTAGGCTTGGAGTGGGGCACAGAAGCCTGAATGTTTAGCACAGAGCAGATGATTCTGTTGCAGGTGTTCTGTGGACCATACCTTGAGAAACACTGCAGACCTTTGCCTGCAATAAGTATATGTTGCCTTCAGGTGACAAAAGGAAGTATTCTGTTCTCATTCAAGTAGCTCAAAACTATGTTATACAAAGTGGGGTGTACAAACCCCAAAGAGACTGGGCAAAACAACCCGCTGAGGTGGGAAGAGGATATTATAATTACCTTTTTATCTTTAACATTTATCAGTGTTAAATAAAAGATGGATGTTTGTCCTGGCCGGTTTGGCTCAGTGGTTAGAGTGGCAGCCCTCAGACTGAAGAGTTGCGGGTTTGATTCCAGTCAAGGACACATACCTCAGTTGTGGTTCAATTCCCAGCCCTAGTTGTGTTGGTGAGGGAGGCAACCAATCAGTGTGTCTCTCTCACATTGATGTTTTTCCCTCTCTCTCCCTCCTTCTCACTCTTTCTGAAAATCAACAGAAAATATCCTCGGGTGAGGATTAAAAAAAAAGATGGACACTTGGCACGTGCACGAGGGAGGGGGAGAGAGAGAGAGAGAGAGAGAGAGAGAGAGAGAGAGAGAGAGAGAGAGAATTAGAAGACACCAATAATAAAAATTCTGGAAGCCAGAGGAAAGATAATTAATAAATGATTTAGCAAACCAGAAATGTCAAAACGTAAGCTAGCAGAAGTAAACTTGCTTTGTATTTCAGAACCCCCAAAGGCTCAGAAAGTTGAGCCATCAGTTTCCTCTAACAAGTAAGGCTGAAAACAAGTTGACTATTTCTATAAAAAGCAGTTAAACCCCCAGAAGCCTTCCCCAACACCAAACATTCAAGGCAACTATACTTCTGCCATCAGAAGAGAAGACGAGGGACTATTTCTGGAGAGAGGCTAAAACAGAGGAACACTGGAATCAGAAGCACCAGGCAGACCAGAGTGTGAGTAGCTTACTTGGGAAATTAAGTGCAAATCTACATACTGAAAGTGCAACTATTAGCGCCCTTCTCCACTTGGCTACTAACTCTCAAATTGGCAGATTCCATGTGGTGAAACTAATCAGCCCCAGAGAAAAGATCTACAAACACTGGCAATTAGGGGCCTTCCCAATCTCCAAGAAAAAGCCTAGTCAAAGCACTCATCAGTGAAATCCATCCCTCCATAAGCACACCTGTGCTCAAGAGCTTTTCAATTAGCTTTTAACCCTTACCTTTATTATTACTTTTTTATTGTTATTAAATTTTAATCCTCACTGGAGGACATTTTTCCATTGATTTTCTGATAGTGTGTGTGTGTGGGGGGGGGGGAGCGAGGGAGAGAGAGAAAGAGAGAGAGAGAAACATTGATGTGAGAGAGACACATTGATTGGTTGCCTCCTGCATGACCCGGACCAGGGCCGGGGACAAAACCGCAACCAAGGTACATGCCCTTGACCAGAATCGAACCCATGAACCTGGTCTACAGGCCTATGCTCCAACCACTCAGCCAAAGCAGCCAGGGTTTAGCTCTTACCTTTAAATATTAATGGAGGATTAACTCATCTGTAAGAAAAGCCTATAACAGGAAAGACCAAAAACAAACAACCCAGTAGTTAGAGAAAACAGAGACAGCCCAAGGAGCAGAAGTAAAAAAAAAAGTCATTGGATTGTAAGGTAAAGATAAGGAAATCTCCCAGATAAGAAAATTAGAAGTTCAATACAGAAGATCCAACAAATCTAAGTAGGAGTTCCATAAAATTAGAACAGAAACTAAGAGAAAAAGAAAAACTGTCAAAAAAATTCAACAAAATAATTCATAAGAAGGTATAAGACTTTTCAGTCTGAGTATCTAGCACATCTTGGAAAAACTTTTGAACTCTGAGAACAAAAAGATTATTTTAAATGTTTTCAGAGGGGAAAAAATTAAACGCAGATCATCTACAAAAGATGAGGAATCAGTATGCCAGACTTCTCAACAATAACACTGGAAATGAGCAAGAAGCAATGGAGCAGTATCTTTCATCTTTAGAGGAAGAATTAGTTTCCAAACATCTCAAAAAATTTATCTGCCATGTTCTCTTTCTCAAAAAACCACTGGAGTCTGGCTCTTGGTTGAGCATCGACACATGAACCAAGAGGTCGCCAGTTTGATTCCCCGTCAGGACACATGCCCAGGTTGTGGGCCAAATCCCCAGTGGGAGGCATGTGGGAGGCGGCCAATCGATGTTCTCTGTCATTGATGTTTCTATCTCTCTCTCCCTCTCCTTTCCTCTCTCTCTAAAATCAATAAAGGGAAAAAAAGTTAAAAAAAATTTTTTTAAACCACTGGAATATGTGCAATAAAGTAAATGAGAAAAAGGAAGACTAGGAAACTGGGAGAAAAGTATCCAATGGGGGGCTGGGGAGGTGACCAATCCCCAAGCTGATGATAGTGAAGGGAGATCCCAGGATAGAGGTCATAGAACAAACAGTTCAAACTGGAGCAAGAGGGCAGGGGTCCTCTTCATTTTTTTCATTCATTTCATTATCTTTCTCATTGTTTTCTTCACCATTGTAATCACATGCCATTAGTTATAGTACATAGAAAACTATACCACAAAACAAGTAAATGTAATTATTAATTGCCGAGAAAAAATAAATATTTTTAATAAAAGAGATGCTATCCTGGATAATACAAAAATCCACACAATTTAATACCACTTCTCTGACAATGATTCTAAGAGACACTTGAAAGAAAATACAACCAATCCACTACAATGCTAAACTTAAAAAGTTATGCTCTGAGAGCAGATATTTTCATTTTCCATTTACTTTCCACAGTGTGCCCTCAAATTTTTCTTAATACCTTTTTTTACCCATGGATATATATGTTTAGCCTACACCCCACAGTGGCAGTTGCTGTATGATTACTAAAACCATACCAAGTAATTCTAAAACTATCTGATTTAAGCTTCAAAGGAATGTCCCATAGTTCTGGTATTCCAAAGTTTGCTAAGGAATTACATCACTTTGGCCTTTATTTCAAACTTCTTAATTACTTAACCTCCTAAAACAAATTGATTTCTTTTTTATTTTGCAGTTATAATTGAAATACAGTCATTTCCCCTTGGCTTCATTCTGAGCTTAGAGGAGACTTCTGAACTTTCGCTACCTTATTTCACCAACCATCTTCACTAATTCTCTCCTTATTCCACTGTAATAACCTTCACCATAGCAGAGTCCTTTACATTCTACTTCATTTTTATATAACTAGTAATATAAAATTACCAAGTAATCGAAATTACTGTTTAAAAATTTAGTAATCTAAAAACAGCTATTAGTCCCAACATTCCTAATGTGTTAGCATAAAAGAGAAAATAATTTGTGTTTCTCCTATGAGTATGCCAACTTTTTGTTCCTATTACTGACTTGGTATTGAATCTATAAATGGGGCATTATCCTGTGATTACAAACAAAGCTTTCAAAATTTAAATTGTATTTACCAAATAATTAGCTACCATTATTTTTTTCCCCTCCAAAAGGTTGTATCGACACCCAAGGCCAACGTTCTGTTGCCTCCTTTCCTTTACCTCATTTTTTAAAGTGATAATTAGACAAATATTTACAAATACAGTTATGACTGAATCATTCCCTGAGTTTATAAATTATAAAAATTCTTAAAATTCTACAAATTGTAAAAAGAAAAGAAAAAGCTGAAGAATTTCTTGATCATACAGTTTTAAATAAATTGCTCTCTAAGGCCAAAAAGCAAAATAGCAGTGACATTTTTATTTACACTCCACCTTTCATCTAAGAACATGTAATCTGTGACCATTACCCCAATTTTTCCACCAAGGCATAGAATTACAGAGACTGAACTGAAGTGAACTTAAGAGGTTATCTAATCTAGCGTCTGTCTCCAAGAATGACTGCATTTTAACAATCCAAGCGATATGTCCATCTTCTTTACTTTTCAAAATCTCCAGGGAAGATGTTCCAACTTGCCTTAGCAATTTGCTCTGGTGTGCCAGGTCCCTTGCTTCACTCATAATCCAAATCTGCAGCTAAGAAGGAGATAGAACTTGGTTTCCCAGCTTCTCATAAATGTTCTTACCCAGTTGTGGTTATAACACAACCACAAAAATAAGTAGATGAAGAATATTTTGATGACAAAAATTTCCAACATCTAGTCAACTATTCACCTGTTTCAAGCAATAACTATTTTTAAAATAATCTGGTATCATAAAATAATTTACATCTATCTTGATTTCAAAATAAATATTTCCCATTAATAAAAAAAATGATTTCTAACTATTAGATGTGTACTTTTGAGTCCTAAAGATAAGAATGACAAATATTTACTGGAAATTCTCAGGGTGCCAGGCATTGTATCCAGGAATAATATCACAGTGATTCATCATACCAATTCTATAAGGTAGGCATTATTGTTATCTTATTTTTTAGATGAAGAAATTAAGGCTCAGAGAAGGTAAGTTGTCCAAGGTCTCATAGATTGTGAATGATGAAGACAGGATTAAAAGCAAGACAGTTTGGTTATATTTTAATCTCGAATATATGTTTAATAATAATAATAATGATAATAATAATAATAATAATAATAATAATAATAATAATTAGGCTGCTTCAAGGTTGGTTGAAAAATTCTTATCTATAAAAAAAGTTATTTTCAAATTCCCATTAGTTCCTCCATATTTTTTTAAAATATAAAAGGTGATCTGGAAGGTATAAGCACCTTCTAAAAAATATACTTATGTAACAAGTAATACTTTAAAAATTGTTTTTTAAAGTTTGCTGGATTGTTGTTACATGATTTGTCTTAGGACCATCAGATTTGCTTTTAAAAATATATATGGATACTTTAACTGAATCTTATTTATTTTGGACTTTACTTATTCTCTTGAGGACCAGGGATGCTTCTAGGTCTTATTTCTATACTAAATGCAAAGGTGCAGATTGGATTTTGAAGTTAGTTTAGATTGGTTTCAATCTAAATATTCTAGGAAATATTGTAACCCACTAGAATGTTTCACCAAATGTATACATAACTATTACCAGGTAAATGACCATCTACATTAGCCACATAATTTCCTGAAATAGTGCTGCTTTACCAAGGTAATTTATGTTGTTAGTACAATAAGCATACTTCTAAACAGCTGCATTTTTACATTCTATATAATGCCTTGTTAGTATTTCATTTTATTAGTTGACAGTGATATTTAGATGGAAATAACAACACATTTCAAAAGCCATAAAACCTTTGAAATTTAATTTATACTTCAATATTTGATACAAAATTACCTTTTTCATTGTTTCCTTTCCCACTGTAATCTCATGCCCATCTTGCCCCATGCCATTCTTAAAGAACAGAATTCGGACTGAGGCCTGTCCAGTAAGTTTCTTCATTCTAATAGAAAGAACAGGCTTGGTTTTCCGTCTTTTGCCTTCAGTAGGAAGCATCAGCCCATTCATTGTCCAAGTTACTTTCTTCATTAACAACAGATGGTCTAGAAGAGAATTTTTTTTTAAGTCAAGTCAATATTTGGCTTCAAACTTGAAAATGGACACATCATGCTTCCCCTCCCCCTATTACCTATATCACATACACTGGCCAGTCTCCATTTAGATGCTGGTTTTCTGAAATGCTACCACCAGCTTCCCACTAACCGTGACATAAGCTGTAGCAAGCTGTCTGCTCTGATAGCCTGCATAAATCATCATTTCTGAAGGGAACAGATGTTCAGGGTATGAAAGAGTAATACCACAATTTAGTCCTAATTAAAATTCACCTTAGCATGCCTCTATCACTGATCAGATGCACTGGGCTGAACGGGTCCACTGAAAGGGTCCAAGGTCCTTTGCTTACTATTCAACAACACGGGTCCTGAACTTTTGTGTTCTTTAGGGTTGAGAAAACACTTTTTCTCTTTAATATGATTTATTATCCATGTTGCTTTAAAGATGATGGCCTCCAAATAATAACCTTATACATCATTCTTCCCTTGTGACTAGAATGAAGGTGACTTTTAGGACATTTTTGGTGAGAGATTCAAACTATTTCACTAAAAATGAAAACCAGTTTTGTATGAACAGTTCACTCTGACCTATACATTTTCAAAGACGTATGCAGGAATTTAAGTTTCAAAACTCCCACTAATATTAATGGGAGTGCAACTGAATTACTATGTATGACTTTGAAAAAGTAAGAGTAAGAACAGAAGGGTGGTATATTGCATACTAAATTGCTGCTGCTACCATTCCTTTCTTTTCAAGAGGCTTCGTTTCATAAATAAATAATTTGCACTTGAGTTATTTATTTGTGCATTCAATTTATTTTAGATTATATTTTATTTTCACATAAATACAAAAACGCAATGACCCCTCTCTCATCTGCTTTTTATATATCCTAATGAGAGAAATAAAATTTATTTGCATATAACTGAAAATAGCTACATTTGTTTGCCCAAATTTCCAAATAACACTTCTGTCTTAGCACTTACCTTGAAAGCAGCATAGCCTCTTTGACCTAGAAGTAGTAGTTTACATAAAATCTAGTATTGATATGAAATATGAGCAAGTCATTGTAAATAGTCTTCAAGTCCCAGAATGGCTACATTAAATATTCAAAAACAAAAACACTTGTCTTTCTATATCTTTCTTGATTTCTCTCTCAATCTCTTTTTATTTCTCTCTCTCTCTCTCTCTCTCTCTCTCTCACACACACACACACACACACACACACACACACACATAATGTATACAGACATACCTGTATACAGACATACCCTGTAGACAGAAATATGAGCAAAGTTTGCATAATAAATTAAACTAAATTATAGATATGCTTAAGCCTTCAAGAAGAGAAAATATATTTTTACAGAAAACTAATAGTATCTCTAAAAATAAAATTTAAAAATCTCTCACTGGGGAACTAAAGTTAATAAATTCTTATAGTTTGATACTTTACCCATAATCGGAATGCCCCCCAGATGCTTTCAAATGTGGAAAGGTTGTAAGCCTTAAAACTAGGTTTGAATCTCAGCTCTGTTACTTAATGATCCTAGATGAGTTATCCCACCCTGCATCTCTGATTTCTCATCTACAAAGTTTCTAGTGACTACTATTTCACCACTTGATGAGGCTTAAGTATTTTATATGTTAAAGTACCTTACACATTGAAGTTACTCCATAAACATTCGTTTCTTCCCCCATGTTCCTGAAATCCTATGCTTATTACGGAGCATTAGAGTTTATTAATCATTACATCAGTCACGGTCCAATCAGAAATACAGAAACTACTCAGAGCATTTGAGCAGAGGGGCTCACTGCAGAGAACTGGTTATGTAAGTGATGGAAAAGACCAAGAAGCAACCAATGGACAGTGAGGCAACCCAGAGATTAGCAACAGCTACAAACCAAGGCCAGAGGGAGGAGGTGATACAAATGACCAGATTTAGAGAATCTTACCACTAAAGGATTTTCTCCTTTGATTGCTTAGAAAAGGGCCAGGGTTAGAGTGAGGCAAGTGAAGGAACAAAACTGCAACATGTAAGGGTGCACACACGGGGCGGTGCAATGATGCAACCCTCAGAGTGCGCACGTCCTTAAATTCTGGCCCTTGGTGCTTCACTCTCTCACCCTCATCCAAACCCTGGCGTTGACTCTCTCTTTTATATGTAAAGCTCCTTAAATTCCATTAAAATATTAACACTTACTATTAGCCAGATGCTGTTTGATATGATTTATAGGTATTGACTCACGTAGTTCTCTCAACAATTTTATGAGGTAGATAATATCTTTATTTTCATTTATAGGTGAGAAAATTGAGGCACAGAGAAGTTAAATAACTTGCCCAAGATCCTGCAGTGTGGTACGTGGTAGCACTGGACTGTGAATTTAGTTCTAGAGACTGTGCCCCTAGTCACTACACTATTCCATCTCCACCATGTATTTTCCGCCACTGTCTCAAATTCAATATATCTAAAACAAAATTTCACATCTTTCCACACAAATTTATGCACACCTCACATTTCTTATTTCTATCAATGTTATCCACTAGCTCAGAGAGTCTTGAACCCTCAACCTCCTATGCATTTCTCTTGAGCCAGTTGCTTATTCATTCAATGATATTGATTGGGTGTCCACTCATCAGTGTACCAGGGTGACAGCTGTGAATAGGACAGAATAGCTTGTGCAGATCACAGCCTCTTGGGGTGAGATAGATCATAAAAGGCCTCTCTAAAGAGGTGATATCTGAGTAGAAAGACCTCTACGATGAGAAGTTAATCATGAAAATCTGGGGGAAGATCATTCCAGGCAGAGTGAAATCAAGCACAAAGTCTCAGAGATGAAAATGAGACTTGGTGCGTTTGAGAAGGAAAAATAAAGTTTGTATGTGGATAGAGCCAAAGTAAATTTGTATGTAGAAAGAGGCCAGATTGTGGAGGCCAGGATACAGGGTTTGGATTTTATGCTGGAAGTGATGGGAAGCTATTAGACGGTTCTCAACAGGGCACTGTATGAAGAAGAGGCTATAGCAAAGTGTAGATGACACTGGTGGTGCCCTTCACCCCTCGTATTCCTTTACCTTGGGCTAATATACCCAAACTCCAGCTGCAATGAGTCCTAGCCACTGACACCTCACAGCTGCACCCTTCTCCTGAGAACTACCTTTGGCTGAAAAGAACCAGCCACCTAGCCAGGAAATGCCTGTGAGGTGATGACCTCTTCCCTCCTACCTAGAGGTGCAGATGACAGTCAATGACTGACTGACTAGGGGACACAACGGCCAATCTCCTTGCCTCAAGGAGGGGCAACTCTTAGGGATGTGTTTCCCACTCCAGATTGGGGCTAGACCTCAGATCAAAACCCGGTTTGGCCAAGCTTCTTCTTCTACTGTACGCTGCTTCCCTCACTCACTTCCAGGAATACACCTAAGAGTATTCCCTCACTAAGTCTTTTGCACAAAACTGCCCACCTCAGGCTCTGCTTCTAGGGAACCTGACCCCAGCCAGAGTTAAAGAAGGGAAAGCCAATTCTCAGCTATTCGTTCTTCACAGTACTATTGAAAGCATCGTTCCTTTCTGGTCCCAGCTGGTCCCACTGGCCCATTTCTCTCTCAGCCTCCTATCAGCTGTAAGAATTTCCAAATTGTATTTAATCCTCCTCTATTACATCTGACATTCTATACTCCAATTACAGCTGAATTTTCCTAAAGCATCAATTTTATCATTGCCTGAAGAGAAAGATATTGGAGCTAGCTTTTGAAGCTTTCCACTAGTCAATCAGTCAGCCTGTCTTTCTGTGTCTGTCAGATAGTCAACAAATACTTATTTGAGATCATCCTTTGTGCCAGACCCTGTGCAAGGAATACAAAAAATACACAGTCCCTTTCCTTAAATTTATGTTTAACAGAAGAGTTTGCCAACAATCTGACACTATACAAACTTCCTGATTTTATCTTACCCTAGTTATCTTCCCTTATTGTTTCAGCCCACAATGACCTGTCATCTCTCTGAATCCTTAGAGCACTGGCAGCCTGTTCCAACCATCAATATGTTTATTTTCTCAATAATGTTTGAGACTCTCCCACATGCCAGGCACTGTGCTATGCGCTAAGGAAAGAACATAAAGTACCAGGAATTTTATGTAAGTGTTGTATAAGTATATATCCTATCTCTGCTTCCATACTTAAATCTTTAGAAGGTAGGAATTAAGCCTGTATTTCTTATTACTTTTCTCCAGGTATAAACAAGTTCACTACACATAATATAAATAGATGTTAACTTTTCCTGTGCATTTAAATGTTCAATTGTGGCAATTTAATTTTATTTTCATTTTCATAACATATCAATTGGGAAAAATAAACTTTATTGTTATGTGTATGTACCTACCATTATTATTCCCTACCTCTCCCCAGTATAAACTTAAATATGATTGATCTACCACGTTAATGTTCATTGATGACCACAGCAGCACAGAATTTCTTCAGAAAAAGAAGAAAACTTGCCAAGGAGAAATTCTTGGCAAACGAAGATCTAGAAGGAGTAAAGTAGACTAGAATACACTCAAAATATATTTAAGATAAATGCTTATATATTCCCGAAGACTTTGTTTGAAAGCCATCTCTCCTAGGAAGCTTTTTCCAGGTTGGACACCCTCCTTTCTGCTCTTTGTGAAGACACCTACCACTGAACTTGGTACACAGTGCTGTACCATCACTGTGTGTACACTTGGCTAAACATGCGATGCTTCCCTAGTGCACGGTGTAGGTGCTCAATCAGTGCTGAATGAATCAATGAATAATGCTACCTTTATTCCAATAAAACTTTACTCTAATAAAAGGACTACCTGATAACATTTAAAGACACTTAACTCACTTTAAAAATATGTAGTCTAGAATAAAAATAAATCAATTTCTGAAGTTCCAAGTAGGTTTTCTGAAAGAACTTTAAACAGATCTAGTTAAAGCACATTATAAATTTTAAAACAAATCTGAAAACACTTATAACATAAATTATATAGTTTTTTTTAAAGGTGCTCCTGCTTTCCAGATCTTTGTTGATATTGATAAACATGGAAAGACGATTAAAATGTATATAAAACTTTTTATATAAATAAATATTTTAAACCAATTAGTAAAGCAGCCTAATAAAGTAATACTAATGATGACTAAAATGTATTAATTAATATACTAGATAGGCAGCATAGCCTAGTGGTTAAGAGCTTAGGCTCTGAACCCAAACTCTCTAGATCTGAATCTTAACTTTGCTTTTTAATAGCTCTGCCATCTTGGAAAATTAAATCAATTTCATTTGCCTCAGTTTTCTGATCTTAGAAGTGGGAACAATAGCAATTCCCTTATTTGTTGTATGGAAGAAAGGAATTTGCACAAATAAAACACTTGTGTGTAAATATGAATTACAATAATATTGGTGACATGATTATCCTCATGATTTTCATCAAGAACTTAGCATATAGAAAGCAGTGTGCTAAGTGCTTTATATACACTAATCCATTTTATCTTCACAACCTTGGGGATTTTGTCACATTATCATCTCCATTTTATTGATGAGGGAAACGAGAGCTGGAGAAATGAAGCAATTACATTTCTATCATGCATCCATTAGGTAGATCAGAGATAAGATCCAGGCTGAATGATTCCAGAGCCAGTTTTCTTAACCATGACACTGTGAGATCCCTCATGTGCCTAAAAAGCAACACAAAACTTCTCTAACTTAAAATGACTGGATAGCCCAAGCTTCTTAATACTGTCCCACATTCCACCATAGTCCTACCTTAGTACTATCTAAAAAGCAGCAGCCCTTAGTGCCTATATTTGGTCTAAAGGTCTTTATACATACAAGGTTTCTAAACCTGGCAAGTATTGGCTTTCCTTTATTCTTTGTTGTGGGACTGTCCTGGATATCGCGGAATGTTTAGCAGCATCCCTGGCCTCTACCCACTAGATGCCAGCAGCATTTTCCCAGTTGGGGCAACCAAAGATGTCTCCAGACATTGTCAAATGTTCCCCAGGAGTTAAAATTACCCCTAGTTGAGAATCGTTACAATAAAGGAGTTTGACACCATCCCCATCTGCCGACGTGCAGGGAGCTAAAATAAGCTATTGACACACACTGTGTTCCAAACTTTGATCATGCCTTTCCCCCTCCCTCTTTGCTAGGCTATCTCCTTTCCTTCTCAACTCAGTGCCACCTCTTCCAGGAAGCTTTCTTTGATCTATCCCTCTTTAAGCTTCACAGCTTCATCTCTGTACCCTTCATCTTATTGAACTTCTCTATTTTGCATCTGTGCCCCTGTTAAGCTTGGCAATTCAAGGGCATGAAATGTGTTTTCATCTGTGAGCCTCCAGTATCTGGCACATTGAAAACAAATGTCCTTACTGGAGGTTTAACAAAATAATAAAAGTTAATCATACATCTTCAATATAAGTGTTTATTCCCTGGTGTATAGTCAGCACCTCAAATAGTATTTGTTACATAGTAGCTGCTCAATAAATATTTGTAGAATATTTGTCAAACATGTCAGATGAGAACATCACTATTACTTCATTAGGTAGATAGTAGGTAATATTTTCATTAGGTAGGTATTAACTTGACTTATGGTTTCTCTGTATTTTGGAAAAAGATTATATTTTTATATTCATGATTAATTAGCTTTTTCATTACCATGTCCCTCATTGAATTTACTCAGAAACCAGGTATCATGGTGGACAGCTCAGAGAGGGAAGAAGCAAAAAAGGTATAGGCTTAGTGTATTACTATGCATTGGCTTCAGAATTGTAGAAACTTGGAATTGAAAAAGACCTTTAAAATGATTGACTCTAACCATCCATTTCATTTACTCAGTTTATTCATTCAACAAACAAGCTCTCAATGCCTACCACATGTTCCCTGCTAGATACGCTGCACAGAAAGGATCTCAAAGAGTTCTTGGTCTGTTTGGGAAGGCAAGAGAGGAAAACAACACATGATGTAGCATGTGCTAAGTCAGAGGTGTGCCCGGGAATGGGGGGGCATGGAGCAGGGACACCTGCCACAGCTTGAGGTGGTCAAGAAAGGCTCTCTAGAGGAGGAACATGAGGTAGTGATCTGGGCCCCGAGGCTAAGGCGACTAGATTCCCTTTTATGTAGGCCCCTTGCTTAAGGTGACTAAATGACTCCATTTTTATCATCACTAGACCTTCCTTGATATTCTTCCAATAATAGGTTAATTACCCCGAGATGTAAAGGAATTTTGCCTAAGATTATAGTTACCCCATGTATTGGGAGGCATTTGCAGTTTCCTGAATATAGGTATTTGCAAGTGTTTGCAAGTACTTGTGCTGTGGGTGAATAATGCTAATTTTGACTTTTGTAGTCTCTGTCATTCCCACTATTGTACTGGTTCCCTGAGGGGAGGGGGGCAAAAGGAGGAGGGGGCCTCTGTCTTTAAAATGGGATGAGCAAGAAAAATCAGGGCTGTTGATCTGAGGGGAGACTATGCCCTCCGCAGCCCGCTGGCGAAATAAAGAGCTCCTTTACAATTCGGCTGTGCGTCTCTGGTTATCTCGCTGTCACGTTACAACAGTAGGACTTGAAGGATACATAGAGTGGGCGAAAGAGAGAGACCATAATCCAGGTAGAGGAAACAATGTAGGTGAAGTATGATGGAACATTGAGAGGAGACTGAGTACAGAGTGGTGTGGAGGGTCCAGAATGAACCATCCCAAGAATATGCCTCAGTGGTATGCAGATTACTTTGAGTGAAAGGCAATTTTAGCTTCAGGCATAAGAGAAATTTCAGTGCCCTGACCTTAACTACCTAAAAGAATTTGAATAAAAGGCCTTGCTCATAATAAGAGATGATCAGAAATAACTTCTGTAAGTCAAAACCTATTTCTAGAGCAGGGCAAACTTCTATTTACTAAATGTCTGTTATCATTCTGCGATGACTCTTTGAAGCCCCCAAGGTGCCTTACCTCATCCCTAGCTCAGGATGTCTTATATATCTCAATCCTCCTTTCTGTCTCGGAACCTCTCATGTATGCAGGGTCTCTGACTCTCTCGTATAGGTGGGGTTCCTGTGTGCACAATACTAAATTTTATTTTCTCCTGTCAATCTGTTGATTTAATTATTCAGCCAGCCAAGAGGAGCCAGAGGAGGGAAAGGGAATTTTCCCCCCTTCCCCACAGTGGTCATGAAACAAGGAAAGCAGAAAGTAGCCAGATCAGAGCCTTGTGTACAACACTGAGAAGTCCCACACCTCCCAAATCAGGCCATTACATCTTTTGGACAGGTGAGACTATGGGGAAAATCTTCCTTATGTTATGGCAAAATCCATTTCCCAATGAAACAAAGCTATTGGGATAAGCGAGAAAAAGGACAGGTCTACTACAGCAGCACATTTCAAAGTGTGGGCAATGGGTCTCCTATATGAGAACCTGCTGGAGAACCACGGACACCAGGTGACTCTTGTGTACATCACAGCTCTAGGAACATATACGTTCATATGAATAAATGTAGTTGAGGGCAGACAACAAGGGTAAGCATTATTACATCCAGGGGTGAGAAGAAAAACAAAATCCGATATTTCCATGCCAACACTGAGAGAACCTGAGCATGCTCAGCAAAGACCTGAGTAGGTTTTAGCCCTGGTGAGGAAGAGGAGTAATCTCAGAGGCTGGGAGAGGGTGGAATGTAGAGTAATCAAAGTACGTGGGGATTGTAGGGTATGTGGGGCAGGGAGGCAGGCTGAGTATTAAAAAAGAAACTTAGTGCCATCTAACCCACTTTGAATTTCTAGGAAAACAACTAACCATAGCTAACAAATGCTTTCTACACCCCTGTTTTTCATTAACTTTCAAATCTCAAAACCCTAGCATCCTTCCCAGGGCTGAAACTATCTGGTACCTTTGTAAGAATTAGAAAACAGCCTCCCCACCAACCCCCCAGGGTGAAATTAGCTCCACAGTCCCTCAGCTGTGCACGACAGTGAGCAGTGCCCTGAGCCTTCCCAAAGGTCACAGGATCTCCTTTCTTAAGTCCTTGTTTTCAATAACAGTTAATAAGCACCTACTATATGCAAAGTACTATAAGAAATACATAGATTGAGGGGAGAGAATGGGCAAGAAAGTGCATTCCTGAGAGTTTGTGGGAAGGCTAAAAATCTCAGATCTATAGGTTCCTGGGAGAATCATTTATTCCAGCACTCCACTTCTGACCATTGTCTGGTCTCAGACAAGCATTAGCATAACCATTAGCCTCTCTGCAATGTAATTATTCTTGGGCTGGCTTACTCTGGCCCCCTGCCAGAGGGAAACATTCACAAATCTACATATGAATTTGGAGTAGGGGATTTTTAATATACTCCTAAAAGTCCACTCACTGTTTGCTGGCAAGCAGGCTGCTCTAATGAGGTCTATTCCCTCCCCTCTCACCACCAACTCCTTGGGATATGCATGGTTCACCATGGTACCTATTGCATTTGGTTCCTCATTCATCCATTGAACATTTGTTGAGTGTCTATTAACTGTCAGGCCCCGAGCCTGGAAAATGATCGTCAATAAGGCAGCTATGGTTTCTTTCTTAAGCAAACTTGGTCCAGAGGAAACAAGAGACATTTATTTCACCAGCAATTACAAAACGGGACACTGAGAATGCAATGGGTGCTTATCCATAGTAGTGGGAGCTTCCACAGACAATGGGACCAAATACAATGCCTACCTGTGCATGAATCTCGACAACAGGAGCCTTGGAGTTCCCCTTTGGAGAATTCTTGAATCTCTACCTTGCTGACAGTACTCTAAGTAAAGTCTCTGTCCTTATGATACTATTGTAATTAACCTGGTTATTAATAACAGGAAAGGCACAAAAGAAGACCAGATAATATAGGCATGCCATGTGTGCAGCTTCACCAGGAAGTTGCAGTTTAACACTCCCCAGGTCTATTCTCTGCAGATCACTGGGGGAAGGGACTGAACAGGGCAGAGAACAGACACAGGCCCAGTAAAGTGTGGGTGACATAGGGAAGTACTTGCCTGTCAGTCACACCTGGGAATAGGTCATTGGCCAGAGTAGGTGTGGCCACTGCAAGTGTGGGAAGATTTGAGATATTTAATCCCCTGAACAAAGAAAG
Source organism: Tadarida brasiliensis (assembly GCA_030848825.1). NCBI lineage: Eukaryota > Metazoa > Chordata > Mammalia > Chiroptera > Molossidae > Tadarida > Tadarida brasiliensis. Next base: position 25,966,398 of record CM061268.1, on the reverse strand, counting down.
TCATGCTCTTGCACTCTCGGCTCCTGGAGCTCTTGGTTCCCCTGCATTCGCAGTAAGCCATGCTGACTGCACACAAAGGACTAAAGGACTGCAACTAGCCTGACGCTGTACCAGACCCAACTCCACCATGGAAAGGAAACTTTGGACACTGATTCTGCTTCTAGCTTTACTGAAGGGATATAATACCAGGGAAATAAAGCTTTCCACCATATCTCATCCTCCCATGGGGGCCTCCGGAAATGCTTATTCCAGTGGTACTCCAAGAACCCCACTCCCACTAGCAATGGAGAAAGACCACCCACGCTTTTCTCTGATAACATTTACACACCCAGCTGCCACAAAAGGGGTCCTAGTCTCAGCTTATCACCACATCCGCTCCTTTAAATTTGCCAGCCACACCTCGTGGGTTCCAAAGCAATAAGGACTAGATCTATCCTAGTTTTCCTCTCTCAGGTACTTCTTTTTAGAAAGTTAAGAGCCCATTGGGTGAAGATGGGATTGGGGGTTACAATCTACTGAAGTTCTAAGGCTTAACAAAAACCTTGGAAAACAGTTCCCCAAAAGCTCATATCCCAGCTGCTCAGCGACTGCCAAGTCCCCTTGACTGTCCATACCGTTACTCTCCTGCAGCACTCAGAAAACGTCGTGCTCCAACCATAGCTTATATTTTATTTTGAAAAATCCACATTCCACTTTATTGTCATGATTTTGTTTATAACTGAATCATGGAAAAGATAAAAGCACTTTCTAACTTGCTTCTGTGTCAGAAGGTCTATTAAAATATCATTACATTTCCTTAGTCTACTTCAAAAAAACCAGTGCCTCTCATAAAAGTAAATAAATCTGGTGCTCCTTGATTTGTTATTTTCTATTTTGTATGTATCAGGCAAAAAAGAATATTGCTGCCTTCTGTCACCAGAATGAAAGCAGCAAACTTGCAACTCCAAATGCACAAGCTTATTAAAAATCTTTTTTTTAAATGCATTCTCTTGTAGTTGCTAATACACTTGAAGACACATTAATGCTGACTGTCAAGTAGGTATAATGACATTAAATATGAACAAACACGTCATCTCATGGGTGCAAGATGAACTTATAAAATATAAATGCTCTGACAGTAAGAAAACATACTGCTATATTCAATTATATCATCTGCTCAAAATACAATTGCTTCTATGTTTGGTAAATAGATTAAATCCAGGTCACATTCCTGTGTTCAACTGAGTTTCTAGTCACTCCCTTTTCTCTAAATACTCGTGTTCTTTGTTTCTGCATGTTCTTAAGTGTCATCATTTATTGCTATAGGCATGATGGCTATATTTAACTAATAATGACAGTAGTTGTCATTAGATTTTAACTCAGTAACACTAGTCTGACATATCATTTGAAGTATGTCTTCAATTTAAATTTGATTAAAATTACAAACGTTCCATCTATTGTGTCAATCAAAATGTTGCCACTCTTGCCCTGAACTTTTCTATGAACTTTCTTGAAATAAGTTATGGCAGCTTAAAGTTAAGGCTAGCCTTGGGTCATACACATATTTTAAAATATAACTCTTGGAGCTCCGGTCGGGTGGCTCGGTTGGAAGGAGCATTGTCCTGTACACCAAGAAGGTTGTGGGTTTGATTTCCTGTCAGGGCACATACCTAGGTTGCCGGTTCAATCCTTGGTCGTGGCACATCTGGGAAACATCCGATGGATGTTTCTCTTTCTCTCTCTCTCTCTCCCCCTCTCTCAAATCAATAAACATCCTCAGGTGAGAATTAAAAAAAAAAAACAAAAAACACAAAAAACTTAGAATAGACCAAAGCAAGGCCATTTGGGGTTCCTTTTATAAAAGGACTTGATTTTGACTTACACCCCAGAAAAAATCATCAAGGCAAAAAAGCACAATATAGTAAGAGTTCAAAGGCTCTAACTCAGATTTTTATACAATGCTGTACACACACAAGTGTTTGGCAGGCATTTTAATTGGGTTGAATGTGTTTTAAAAATCTCAGACATACCAAATATCTTTGGTAGTAAAAACAGGTACTTGTAACAACCTGTATGAAAAGCTGGTGGAAATACAATGTTGTAGACACCTATTATAAATAGTAGGCTTTGACATACATGGTCTTATTTACTCCTCACAATAATGCAGTGAGGTATGTAGCATCATGCTCAATCTGTGGATGAGGAAACTGAGGCTTAGAGAGGTTATGAGAATTGCCCAGCTTCACATTGTGGTTTGCTTCCTTGGCAGTGATGAAGAAAGCAGAGGCAAATGCTTGTCATTGTTGTTTTCCTAAACCCCACCAGCTATTCAGGGAAGGTAGGAGTGAACACAAAATTTTGATTAATAGCCTTGGGATCTTAATAGCATTTGGAGTCTTAGTTATGCTTATAAAATGCTATTGTTAGTATACTCTTTAGACTAGGGATTTATAGACATTTTCAAATAATTTATTTTTTTTAGAAAAACAAGACAATATCCAATAATCCTTTAATTACCCCTATTTTACAGGTAAGGACATTAAAGCATAGACCAATCTGTCCAAGGTCATATAACAGACACTGGAATCTTGCAAGACCATCTGACCTCCAGTCTAGTGTTTTGTCCACTAAATAATAATGCATTTCTCATGTCTCTCCTAACAGATGTCTGAAAACGTCAAAAACAAATGGTTTGAAAGGCAAAACGCTCTGAAGCAGTAACTGTAAAATATATAAATGAATTCTCAGGTAAAGTAACAAGCAGGATAGACAGACAACGGCCTAAAAGATTTTATTTAAAGGCTACTGCTCATGTCTGCTTCATTTTTAACATTTTCTCCTTGTTTCCATGATGTTACTTGTTCTTATGATACCATCCTTTTTATTTCCTTTATAATACTTACCACGGCCAATAAATACCTTACTTAGTTCTTTATACACTTATTGTCCACTGCTCCTTCCACCTCACTAGAAGCTAAGCTCCAAGAGACCTAAGGCTTGGTGCAATGCCTGGCACATTGTATGGACTCAATAAATGTTTGTTGAGAAAATGATTGAATAAATTAATAATCTCTTTTTAACTCTTCTTCTGCCTACTTGGACATGGAAACAATTTTTTTTTAAATCTCCCACACACTCTTTCAGCTCTAGTCAGAGATATTCTCTCTGTCTGCTCTTACCCACACAGCAAACAATTCAAGGTAAAAAATACAGCATTTATAATCCTTCTGAGTTAATATCCTAGTAAGAATTAAAATTTATCAGATATCTTTACAAGTGTAACAGAAGACCTTATCCAAAATCCTTAAGTCAGTTGTGATTCTACGAATAGAAATTTTTAGATTTCAAAAAACTTCATATGGAATGGTGCCTATATCACATACTATACTCCCAGCAAGGTCCAGGGTAGCAGCCCATAAACAAATACATGAACATATCAAAAACTTAGATGTTTCTCAATGACTGGATATTTTAACAATATAAGGAGATACTGCCACATGTATGTTCTAGACTTTCTTATTAACTAAGGACATTTTTTAAGGAGGTGGTGTGTCTCTCTCTTGCAATTATCTTTGGATCCATATCCATTATAGTGAGGATACTCTACATACTTATTTACAGATCTAAAACTTCTGGAATCAGAAAATACAAAAATATACACCTAGAGTTTTACCCTCATTTGTAGAAATAATAGAAGCACATACTATCTCAGAAGAAAGTGAGTGTTTTCTCTATATAATGTCATTTTCCTGTTTTGTGTATATGCAGCTGAGTGGGAGATAAGATGGACTGACAAATAATCTCACCTACTACCTATACTATTCAAATAATATGATAACCAAGAATTTGGGAAAGTCCACTCTAACTTCTGCTGTATCTGCTTGAATTAAGTAGTCATCGCTTCATAGGTGAGAATCAAGAAGCCTGGTATCAGCTTTAACAGGACCAAAGCAGCTATTGGTCCAGCTATTGGTGTCAGCGGTTCAGTAGCACCCTGAGACCAGTAGCAAGAATAGCAAGGTGCGATGTAATGTGGACAGTGGGCACTTCTTGAAACTTGTGCTTTTTAAAAAAATCCTCACCCAAGGATATTTTTCTATTTATCTTCAGATAGAGTGGGAGGGAGAGAGAGAAACAGCAATGTAAGAGAGACACATTGACTGGTTGCCTCCTGCACGACCCCAACCAGAGTGGAGGATGAACCGCAACCTGAGGTATGTGCCCTTGACCGGAATCGAACCCGCAACTCCTTGGTCCGCAGGCCAACACTCTAACCACTGAGCCAAACTGGCTAGGGCGAAACTTGTGCTTTTAACACAACCATTTAAATATCAACAAATTCAGGAAACATAGGAGAGAATATAATGCATGAATACAGGTTCATTAAACTAATGCATTTTTTTTGAAAAACAAATTATGACAGAATATTTCATTATTGACTCAGATACGAGAAAAAGTGTTATGCTGCTATTTATAATGTGTCTCGTGTGTCACGGAATTGAAATATTTCCAAATCATCAATAATTAAAATGATGAGAATCCATCATTTCACTGACATTTACTTCTACATGAAAAGGTAGCCTATTTTACATGTGCTCACACATATTCTTGTCAATCACAAGCTGTCACAGCAAATTATTTCATTTTGTAGATCACATGACAGCAGAAAATCTCCAGGTTTAAATTTAGATCTTAGGTGTAATATCAAGAACTCTTTTGATGGATTTTTTTTTCTGTGACTACATCTTCACAATGCAGTATGTAAAAGATATAAAATCTTATTCATAATACTCAGTTACATTTCTGGTTAACAAAACTCAGGACTTAAATGAATCACTGTAAATGATAATTCTAAAAGCCAAATGGTAGGATAGGACAGAGAGGAAAGAATGAAAATATAAAACTTAAAAAAAAAAAAAAACAATCAGAGCTCCATACATTGGAGGTTAGACCTAATGAATTTGGTCCAAACAGGTTTTTTCTCCTCATCTTCTTTAAGACATTTAAGCAACTTCAGGGCATGAACCATTTCTTATGCTAGGTTTGCATTGCCTAGCAGTTATAAAGGAGCTGAACTCTTATAAACTCCATGAATCTGATGCAAGAATTTTCACTGTGTACCATTAAGCAGAAGATTTAGGAAACTGAATACCTAAACTGCATGCTCATAAATCTGAAAACTTTTAAATGCCTTTCAAACAATTCGTTAACTGCATCTTCACAATTCTATCAGAATCATTAATAAAATTTAGAATCTCCAAATGCCAGAATTGTAAGACCTAACAAGGCAGTTGATTATCATCAACATTCTCCATAAAAATATTTCTATTTTTCTCCATACACAATTAATCTTTCTGCTTAAGTATTAAACTTCAAAATGCAAGAATTATTCTAATATTGCATTTCAACAGAGAATGCTTCATGTCAGTTTTGACCTTGGCCTGACCTCTATATAAAAGCTTTGTGTTTTGAGGTATGTGATGAATAGCTCTGTGGCTTTCTATTAAATCCAGTGCTACTGGTTGTCAACAGTGATGCTCAGAAGGGGTAGTAAAGTAGTTTAAAAATCAGCGATGTTCTCTAAATTAGTTAATTAAATATTATGTCTGGGAAAAAAATCAGAGATGTTCTGTACATATTTTTCTACCTTAGCAAATCTGGAAATAGTTATAGTGACTATAGTAAGGCAATTTTTACTATCTATTTTGCTTTTCCAAATAATAAGAAAACAATGAAGCATGCAAATATAATTAGCAAAACATACATAGGCTTATTTGGCCTTCTTGTGCAAGAAATGAAGTAAATTTTCCTCTGGAGGACCCATTTGATTTACATTGTTGAACAATGTTCTCAGTTTTTAAGGATTTATAACTTATTTACCCAGTTTATGGTCCTTAAAGACCAGGGCTTCTGTCCCTATGCCAGGACTACCCATATAGTAGATACTGAATAAATATTTATTAGCCTAAATTTAGATTAAATTGGATTAAATTGAATTTTAAATCGGAGCTGAAAGAATAATGATAAGAAAGAAATCAGACTATAAGCCCTTTTTTTCACCTGTCTCTGATCTATCCTAGTACCTGGCTCACAGTATGCTCTCAATGAATGTTTGCTGAATGAAAATCAGTATATAGAAATAATGACCAGTTGCTGACCCTAATGCTTGTTGGTTAATTATATATAAAAGGTTCATGCTCAATTAGAAAGATAATAGTAATACCTAATTCAGCCAACTGTTTTACCCCTATTTACCTTTAGAATGTTTGATTTTCCAACTTCTGAGAATGCCCCCTTACCCTAAATTTATCTACCACCTTCAAAGCTATTCAGGCATGTTTTATTTTTATGGTACATTCAGGACAACTAGCTGGTAAATTATTGATTTATATACAAGACAAATGCAAGAAAGGTAATTTTAACTTAATTTGAGAAAGTGTATGTGACATATTTCATATATATGAAATATGTATATATATGATATACATACATATATATGAAATCTCCCCACATCCCTCTCAAATTATCTAAATCAAGTTATACACATAGATTATCACACATACTCACATATGTATAATATTTATTTATATTTATATTCTTAATATTCTGAAAGAAATCAAATACTGGTCTTTAGGCTTATCTATGAGCTTAACTTAGATGAGTAGCGTTTCCCCCATTATACTTATCCTAAGTCTTTTTAATGGACATGTGATATGCTAGTCTGTGTCCAAGCTCACCTACAATTTCTTTTCTCAAAAGACAAGGCACATCTGCCACCTGCTCTACTCCGTGTCCCAGCAACAACTGTCGAGCAGCATAAAGATTGATTATCAGTCAAAAACCATTGCACAACACCAGATTTTGGTGGGTTAAGCTTGCTGATCCAGCAAGAGATGGTGTGAAATTTTCAGGAGTGTGTGCCAACATTTTGGTGCTAAAAGAACAGCAGTGCATGTCACAGTGAAACACAGCCAAAGATATGCAGACAAAGCACAGAAGTTTTTGTTCTGGACTTGGCTTTAAAAAGGATAAAAGAGAAAACAAAAACTAGGAGGAAATTAGTTTGTACATTGAAAAATCATCCACCAAGCTTAGTCATGTGTGTAACACTGGTATTTTAGGCATACATGTCCAGGAAATTTTCTAGGAAGCTTAGCTGTAAATAATCTTTATATATCTCTTCCATAATACCATTATCATGCGAAAGGCAAGTATTTCTTATTAATAAAAATAAATCAAGGATCTTAAGAAAGCACTAATTATATAAATATCTGAATATTAAAAACACACTCAGAAACATTTACCCACAAAAACACATGCTTATATGCAAGCGGATGATTAATGAATACAAAATAAAAGCAGCCATATTTAAAGTTAAAGCAAAATTTGAAAATTATATGGGTCTACTCTATTGTATAGGTAATTTTTACTGAGTATTACAGCAACAAGTTTCTTTACAAGGACCAAATTACCTTGAACTTTCTATTGAATTCAATAAATTATTTCCTGACGATCAAGCATTATGAAAGAGATAGAAATCTTAGTATTATTTTATATAATAACATTAATAGAGAAAGAATTTTCATCACCTCATCTGTAATGAACTCCAGAATTACTTTTCTTCTACTTATGCAATTACTGCCTAGACTTGCCTTTGGTTCGCTAGCTTTATAGCAGTTGCAGGGAAAAAAAAATACTTCTAATATGGTATAAAAAGCATAAGGGAGTACAGCAATTAGATACACTGAATTTGTATGGCAAAGTTGTGTCATTTAAATGTGATTACCATATATAGGACTTGATAACAGACTCTGGATGTGACATGCTTGGAAGAATATTCTTAGATAGCGGTACTTTCATTTATCCCTTAAAATGTATTCTTTACCACTAAAGAAAGAAAAAATTTTTTTTCTATTTTAGAAAATTTAAATGCACTTTTAAAAAAGAGATCTTACCTGCAAATATCTCTAAAATATATATGTTTATATTTCATATATAATTTATATTATCATTTTTATTATGCATATAAGTAAATATACATTTCAAGGTAAAAAAAAGTCAAGCTGTAGCATTTACTTTATGAAAAATTTTATTAGAAAAATTACATGTATATAAAAATTATGTGTTCATTACTGGCCACATTTTTATAATTATGTTAATGCCATTTGAAAAAAGACCAAGAGTGTGAAGGAATAAATGATACTTGAAACTTTGAACTATTTTCTAAGAGAATAAGTCTAATGAATTATGTCTGTTGGGTGTCACAGAAACTAAACAGTAAATTCAATAATCTCTGATTTAATTTATTATATTTTCACCATTTAACCTCCTGCAGGCTCCCTAATGTCTATTCAGATCTATATTAAATTAAGCACCAATGCTAATGAAGGGCAATAAACGTGGCTGTCAGTGGATTTTTCTTTCATTAACCACATTATCCTCTTACTGAGCTGTAAATGCGTAAACATTAGTTTTGTTAAACCATGCAAAAAAGACAGGATGAAAATCATTTTTTAATTGCATCCCTCAAGCAATTTACTGTATGTGGGGGTAGGATTTTTTTTTTCTTTTTTTACCTTTAATTTTTTTGAATGGATCTGAAAAGGGCTCTCCCATTGAAACATAAACATCGGCTTCATGGGGTATATCTTCAGGTCGGAGGACTTCAGTGCCGTCTGCCAAGAACACTCGCCGTGCAGCCCTGTTCAGATTCAGCTTCTCCGTGCACTGCTCTAGCAACTGGAAGAAGGCAAGAGGTAAGAGAACGTGATTCACAAAAGGAAAGGAACACATTTCCATGAAACAAAAGGTGCTAACAACAAAATAGAAACTTGAGTCAATTGCCAGAGTTAACTTGAGTAACTCGACCAATAGAGTTATTTTCTAGCAGTGGAAAATATACAAATAAAAGGTAAATTATAGCACTAAGAATATCTAATGATTGTCTAATTTTAGTCCTTAAATGTCCTGTCAGTTAAAGGTTGTTATAACTCTACAAGATATAAAGCCATTGTATGTGTTTAACTAAATATACTATTTGAATATTGGTGGAAAAGGAAAGAAATGCCTGTGAGTGCTATGTATGCATAAGCAATTTACAGATTCATATTCCTGAAGAGAAAATCTTAACATAATAAATGTCATTTTTCTCATCGTTTATGTTATAAAGAGAGTAAGAGAAGAAATGAAGCACGGAAAACTGTGAACACTAGTTACCAAGGTGATGGTTGGTACAGTAACTTTGGCAAAGACTGTTCTAGATCCATTTTTGTAAGCTGTTACTCTAATCACTCTGGGTTGAAGTTTATGTCTTTGAGAGAGTCTGTGCCAATTCTGGGCCGACTGAGATTTTAAAGAAGAGAACTCTGCAACTCTGAAGAGGAAAAAAAAAGTAAAAATTGGTGCTTGTTAATTAGCTGAAACATTCAAAAAAATATCATCTTGAATATTTTTTAGAGAGATAAGCCCCAATGACTCTTTGTAAGTATTCTTAAAAAAACAACAACAACAACAACAAAAAAACTTTTTATAGGGTATAATTGCATATAACTACTTAAATATTTAAAAACACTTCATACAGGATAAGTTTACCAACAGTATGCATGTAAGACACATATCTCAGAAAAAAACTTTTTTATCATTTTACTTATAAAACATCACAACACTCATTTTAAAAAATTAAATCTATATATTATGTTCTGATAGAAAGCCCCCACCCCCAAAAAATAGCAATATGGTCTTAACATCATAAAACAGTAAATGGCAAAATTTTTCCTTTAAGTTTTCATGTTTATCAAAGTTCTTTGATTTTTTAAAAGATTTCAAGTTTAACTAGATTATAACTAAATTTTTTATTCTAAAGTTAACTGTATTTACTTTCATTTCCAATTGTTTGGAGGCAGTAAGGAAAGATTTCTGAGTTTTGTCTTCAGTCAGAACCAGTGTCAATCCCTATTATTTTCTCGGCAAAATTACATGCAAATGACTAACATGTCCAGTGTTTTACTTCAGACTTCTCTAACTAACCCTGTTAATTCTTAATGCTACAGAAGGCAAAATAAACATTTTAAAATAAACACTTTAGGGAAATTAAAGTCACAATATATCCACCTATTCCAACAGATGAAAATAATGGGAGTAGCAGTTCCTTGACTTGATTTTGTTTCACAAACATTTTATCCTATCCACAGACTCTTAGGTTAAAAGTTTATAACAACCCTGATGTGGAAAATACATAAAACAGTTTTACAATAAGTTCACTGTAATTTAATTTTATTTTGAAATATTGCTTAAATACCAACAGTATGCATTTCTATTTTTAAACAAATATCTGGTAAGCAAAGATATTTCATGGTCCGAGACTGATTCTGCTTCAACTGTTTTTTTCAGAGTTTTATATTATCCAGGTTGAAGTGTACCTCATGTTTTCCATAAGTGTAATTAACAACATTCTACTTCTAGGCTTTCAAAGAAAAATAAAATAAAATAAACAAAAACAGAAACAAAACCCTAGAGATAGAGATGTGTTACAGTTGACTGTCGGAAATAGTCAACCGAATCATTATAAATTCTGCTCAAAGGAAACAGCTTCAACAGTTGGTTAAAAAGAACAGAGGACAGCTTTGATTACCTCAGTTGACCCACTGGAGCACTGACAGGTCTGTTTCTCTTGGATGCTGATATGAAACCAGAATTGTTTTCACTGTTTGATTTGTAGCTATCTGGGTCTGATATTTCCTCATGGCTATGATCTGATGCTGTTTGATGTGTGGAGCAATCTTGAAGTCCTGACCCTTCTGATATTGCTGCTGAAAGCAACAGTCTGTTGGGGCCAAACTGAGGCTGCAAATAATCTTCAGTAGTTTTAATAACTGCTTTTGCCTGGGATGACATACACTCCCTGGAAGAAACAATGCATGGAAGAATACAGTGAATTGATTTGTCATCACTTATCAACAACTACTACATAATAACTAGTTTTGTGCTATGTGCTAGGCAAAACACTACACACTTAGCCATTATTTTGTTTAATCCTTGCAATATCCTTGGGAAGTGGGTACTATTTTTATTCCCATTTTCCAGATTTAATAAACTGTGGCTCAGAGAGGCTAATTAACTTGCCCGAGCTCAAATAATCAGTTATTTGGCCAGGAGGAATTGAACCCAAGCCTGTCCTAAGATAAAACCCAAATTTATAACTATTAAATTTAATTACTTTCTTAAAGAATAAAGCTGTGTAACCTTTGAAACAATGTAAATAAAATTTTTAAATTCTTAGATTAATTTATTAAACACCAGTACTCTGCTAAGTATTAAGAAATACAGAAGTTAAAGAGATGTGTTTCCTACCCTTGAGAAACTTGCAAACTAACCTCTAATACAGAGAGAATATATATATGTTAAATAAACTGCTTAGAATTGTAGGGGTGTATTAACTTTAAATACAAAAGAAAACTCCTTGAAGGCAAATTTATGTAGGCTGGAATAAAGTTGGTAAAGGCTTCACAGCAGACCTGAGATTAGGGTGACTAACTCATCCTGGTTTGTTCAGGACTGTCCTGGCTTTGGCACTGAAAGTCACACATCCTGAGGGTTTCAGGTAATACAGCTGACAACCAGAATACACAGAAAGTTAGGAAAGTAAAGCCACTCCAGGAAGGCACAAAGAGAATTGGAAAACCATTCACTGCTCTGTAAGATACACTAGTCACATAAGAACAACTCTAGTAGACTGCCACTTTTTTGCTGTTAATCCTCACTCAAGGATCTTTTCCCATTGATTTTTAGAGAGAGTGGAAGAGAGAGAGAGAGAGAAACATTGATGTGCGAGAAGCATATGGACAGGTTGCCCCCCGCCCGACCCTGACGGGGGCCAGGATTGAACCTGCAACCCAGGTATGTGCCCTTGACTGGAATTGAACCCATGACCCTTCGGTCTGCAGACCAACGCTCTAACCACTGAGCCAAACCAGCCAGGGCTAGACTGCCACTTTTTTGACTCAGCAACCTCATCTCTCCTGCTTCCTCTTGTGTCTATCTACTTCCTCTTCCTGTATCATTATCACCTAACCTACCTCTGTCTTCCTCACTTCTCATGGAAATGCTAACTTCCTCTATGTGTCTCCCCAATTCTACACACTACTTTCTGCAGACTCTCTCGGCATGTCTCACATTCAGTTCCCCCAAAAGTTTAATTTCATCAATAGCCAGTAAAGGACACTCCTGTTGGGTAGAACTCTCAAGCTAGGTGACCTCATAAACCACTGGCAAGACTGTGGATAGGAAACTAACCATCACTCGCCCAAAAAACTGTGGATAGGAGCGCAGGATAATAAGGAACAGAGGAGTTAGAGGAAGATGGGCTCTCAGATGCCTCCCAAACGAAGAAAGCATACTTGGCAGGGACTTGCATGGCCTAGCTAGTACACTGAGATAAGCAGAAACACTATACATCGATTGATTGAAAAATTACTCACTAAAATACATCACACAATTTAACTACCACATGTTTTTTCATTTAACAACTACTCAAAGGCTACTCTGACTCTTCTGATTATTTTAATATTAGTAGTTCACTTCTAATCATAAACAGAAGAATGCATGTAATGTTGCAATTGTAAGCCTAGTCCTGAACCATCTTGGCCCAATAGTTTGTTGTCAGTGTTGATCCAAAGGGATGTGGGCTGCAAGGATGGACTGTCCTTCTTAATGTCAACCTTCAGGGTGAGCAAATAAACTGTCAACATGATATCCCCATCATTATAATACAGGGCTTTATTCCCCCCTCAAAATCACCCCAGTTTATTTTCTGAGTCCCCAAAATGGTACATTATAAACTCCTAAAAGTGTCCCCAAGTTCCTATAAAAATCTGTTGGTGGGAGTCACAGCTGTGTCATCTCACCACTCCACTGCTGTCACTGCCCGTCACAAGAACAATGAGGTCCACATGAAGGTGCTGCCTTGTTGCGTTCCCACAGATCCCAGTGCAGGCATGGGGAGAAGAAATACCTCTCAACTCTAGTATATGAAGTCACCTGGACTGTGTCGCCGCTCAGGCTGTAGGCAGAGTTCCAATGAGTCTTCCTTGAACAGCTCCATCAGTTTTTAAGCCCTTACTTGATCAGTTACAGGTACTCTAACCCAGCCCACAGGCCAGACAAAGAATAAATGGTATATCATATTGATAATAATAGTAACAATATTAATAGCTAATACATAGCACTTATAGTGATAGCCACTGTTCTAAGCACTTTACTTATAGTTTCATTTAATCCTCAAACAGCCCTATATTATTTTCCCCATTTTACAGATGAGTAAACCGAGGGCTTAAGTAACTTGCCAAAGGTCACACAGCAGGCAGGTGTCAGAGACATGATTCCAATTCAGGCAGTTTGGCTCCACAATCTCTGCACTTAGCCATCACCCTATAATGTTATTTTCATTAACACTAAAACATCCTTACTTACTATTAGTTAGAAAATTGAAATTCCTTTGCAAAAGAGTTCAGGAAAAAGGAGAGCTACAAGAAGGGGATTTGAAATTTAGAATATGGTAGGGCAAAGGGGAGGTGGGCAAAGGACTTAGATGTACGTTAGCAGTGGTAAACCAGTAGCGCTCTTTAATTAACACAGCTTTAATATCTATGTGGTATTGAAGTCACCATAGTTGTATTCTCCCTGTTTTTCTTTCTTTCTTTTGTGTCTCTCAACTTTTTTTCTTTGAAAAATCCTTTTTCCCCCTCTGCAAAAATCTCTTAGAAATCCCATGTCACTCTGTTTTATTAAAGTGAACTTCCCTCTACCTCCAGATTTACATATAACTTCAGAGATTTTGCCTTTTGAGAATTTAGCCTATTTACATGTAGTAGATATTCACACAGTAATCTCCTTCACCAAGACTGTTTTGTCTTTTAACTGAGAATTTAGCTTGTTTACATTGAATATATATTCACAGTTATCTCCTTAACTAAGATAGTCTTTGTCTTTTAATTGAAAACTTAGCCTATAATCTTACTGTTTTCTATTTTTCCTATCTGTTCTATGTCCCTTTTTGTTCCTATTTTTTCCTAAGATTAAATAATAATTTTATATTATTTAATTTCCCTTATATTAGGTTGTTATTCTACATTGTTTAACCTTATTTTTAGTGGAAACACTAGATATTACAATATGAATCCCACGTAAGAACCTTAGAACACATCATATCCATTTATTGAACTTATCTTTCACGGCTCCTGGTTTTATGCTGGGAGCTCAGCTCTAAATTTCTGCCTTGCATGCCCATCCTTAAGGCTTTGTAGCTGTCTTTCCTGCACTTCCTATGACTTATTGATCATATAAATTTTACATTATAATTTATTTTAAGATCTATATTTTGTTATAGCTGTCTTTTATAAAATTCGATGTTATATGATAGTTTTCTTGAACTTTGTTTTTTTTCAATTGATACTAAATTTAGTTTTAGTTTACTGCTGTGGTTACTTTTATTTATTGGCTCATCTGAAGTCCCCATGGATGGGTGTAAGAATTCCATGTGAATTCCTAAAACCAATTATTTTAGGAAATGGTCCTTTATTCTAAAAAACAATAATAATAACCTTACTTTGTCCTCACTTAATGATGAACCTTTCTACCACATTCTGGAACTTGAGCTAATTTTATAACACAGATTTTATTTTTAATATTCTATGTCAGTCTTATTATCTTGTCCTGGAAGTCTATGCTATGTCTCTATTGTAAATCTTTTATTATATGTGCAAATAACTCATATATACACAGACTTCAAGTAGTTCCTTCTTCAGTAAGATTATACCTTCGTATATAGGAATGTACTTCCTTCCTGTGCACTGACATCGGTGCTGGTAGATTTGATAGCTGGAATCATTATATCTCATTAGTTATTTCCTACCATCTAAAATGCTAGACCTTACTTTCTTTCAAGTATTCTAACTTGTCATTGTATTATTTCTTTTACCACTGGTATAAAAGCATTTTTTTTCAGCCTGAAAACTAAAAGCCACTATATATTAATTAGGTTGACACAAGAACATCAACCACATTACTTCAAAAATATACCTTTAAAAAAATCTATTTACTATCAATCAATCATCTATCTATCTATCTATCTATCTCTATCAGTTTTCTATGGTTGTGCAATGAATTACCACAAATATAGTGGCTTAGAACAGCACCTATTTATTACTACACAGTTTTCATGTATCAGGCGTCTAGGCAATGCTTAGCTGGACCTTCTACACAGGATCTCAAAATGCTGAAATCAAGGTGCCAGCTGGGGCTACAGTCTCATCTGATGCTCAAGGTCTTTTTCCAAGCTCATTCAGCTTTTGCCAGAATTTGGTTCCTTACAGCTACAGAACTCACAGTGACTATTATCTTTGAAGCCAGTAGGAAGTCACTCACCTCTCCGACTTTTCTGACTCTGATCTCTAAACTCTCATTTAAGAGTTGATCTGATTAGGTCAGGCCCATCCAGGATAATCTCCCATTTGGTTAACTAAAAAAGAACTGATTATGTACCTTAACCACATCTGCAAAACTCTCCTTTGTCATTTAATGTAACCTGATCATGGGAGTGACGTCCTATCATATTCACAATCCCATCCACACCCAAGAAGAGGGAATTATATCAGGCGTATATATACCAGAGGGTAGGAATCTTGGAAACCATATTAAATTTCTGCCTTCCATACTAGCTATATAATTACCCAGGTTTTACTATCCAATTTTTAGATAATGGATAATAAAATTTAGATCTAGATACTTTATTTTCTGGAAAATTCTAATATAATTACTTAAGATTAAGTTGTGACATCATTTAAGATATTTAAAAGAATGTGTCACAGATGCTGTCGGGAAAATCTAAAGTAGAACTTAAAAAATGCTTTGAGATGATAATGTATTATTTTAAGGTGGTGGGGGGATTAGGGGAGGTATTCACTTGGATGTAAATGTTCTGGTATGTTTCTTCTAAAAAAAACAACAGCTACATTATCGTTGAGTTAGTTTATAGTCAATTATTGAAAAAAGATTATTTCTTTTAGCAATCTGAATAATTTATTAGAAATTAGATCATAAAAAAGATCAAAGAACAAATGTGGTTATATGCATATAAACTACATAAATAATTTTATGTGTGCTTAGGAAAAGATGAATTAAAATGTCAAAATTTAACCTTAAATAAGTATGAATTAAAGCTATCAGTTAATTAAAAATTATCAAACTTTAGGTAAATACATCTTTTAGACAACTTCTACATATGACACAATGGATATGACAAATCACAGAATTACAAAGTCATATTAATAAATTATCTAAGCATTTATCTTTTTCTCAAACGGTACTATAACTCATCTGCATGTCAGCTTTCTACTATAACCAAACAGATTATCAGGGACAGATCTTATATATTGTGGAATTTACAAGCCCCTTGATAACCCAGGGTAGTGTTTAATTATGCTTTACTCTCATTGATTTCCACTTAATCTAATTTACAATTTTTGTTTCACAAAGCAATAACCAAGTTAAGATGTGAGATCTAAAAGTATAAGAAAATATATTCAGGGAGGAGTAGAGAAAAAGCAGATTAGATTTAAGGGTATGACTCTAATTTTGACAAGAGCAATTTTTCTTCTCATTTCCTTTGCCTAAATAGCATTAGTGAATCTTAATGGCTTTTTATAGCAATTTGAGGAAAACTCTTAAAAAAGTCATATTTGTTGAACTCATATTCAAGGAATTCTACCAACTGATGCTGCTCATTGCCCCTTGTAATATACTGACCTATAACTGCACCTCATTGCCTTCCATATTCTTATCTATATACCTTTTTGCCAGTGGTGTTCACTCAATGTATCTATTCCCATTACTGTACATCTTTCAGTTAGTACATATTTAATAAGTGTTAACCTGAACTCGGTGCTTATGATTTCTAGAAGCCTCTTCCATAGTAACTGTGTAGTAGAAGAGATAAATGTTAAACAAATAGTCACACATAGAAATTTATAATTACTGTGAAGGAAGTCCTGGTTACTATAAGAGAGAAATTCAGAGGTTAGGGGTATAGAGAAGGCTTCAACAAAACTGTTCACACTGACAAAACACGTAAGAGGAGTTAACCCCACCAGATCCTAGTCAATTCTTATTCTAAATCATTCTCCCCCCAGGTTCTGTGTGTGTGTGTGTGTGTGTGTGTGTGTGTGTGTGTGTGAATTGATGCTGTTTTGCATACTGACATATTTGCTTTATGATTTCAGATCCCATTCTACAAGGGTAAGATCCTTGTTTTACACATATATTTCTTAATCCTCACCCGAGGATTAAATAAATAAATATTTTTCTATTTATCTTCAGATAGAGTGGGAGGGAGGGAGAGAGAGGGGGAGAGAGAGAGACAAACACTGACATGAGAGGGACATATCAACTGGTTGCCTCCCGCAAGACCCTGATCAGGGCTGGAGACCGAACTGCAACTGAGGTACATGTCCTTGACCGGAATCGAACCCGGGACTCTTTGGTCCGAGGGCTGACGCTCTAACCGCTGGGCCAAACTGGCCAGAGCTTGTTTTACATATTTTACATTTTCACAGGAACTCAACCAGATTGATAAGCAGGAATTATTCTCTGATAATTATGACATTGTGCAAAAACGTTACAAAAGTGCTACTAATAAGAAACAAGCACAATTTAAGAAATAAAATACAATAAAGTTTAAACCAAGAGTTATGTTAAGTAATGTTCATTTTATCTAAGTCATTTCCTTGATTTTTCCTTAGATGAAAACAGTCAATTACATTTGAGGATTCAACCTCTTTATATGCCCATGGAAGGTATCCCCTGATAAGCTCCAGGGAGGAATCCTCAGTGGTCTAACACCAATGATGGTAATTCCATTTCCCTTACTCCTTGCCAGCTAAGTAATCAGCTTGTGATTCCATTTGGGCCAATGGGACATGAGGAGAAATCTTCTGGGGAAAGTTTTTTTTTTTTTTTTTCCATAATGAAAAAGAGAGGTAAGTGATCAAACATTCATCTTCTTTATTAGACACTGTTGAGTGAAATTGTGGTAAGCCATCTTGCGAGTAGGAAGAGTTAAACCCAAGGATCGAACCAATATTCTGAGGACAGCGGTGGGAAAGATACAAAGAGCCATGCTCTTGAACAGCACTGCAGAACCACTGAATTTAACCCCAGAACTGCCTTGCCTCTGAAGTTCTTGTTATGTGAGATAATGACTATTCCTCATTTTTAAAGTTATTTTCAGTTGAGTTTTCTGTTACTTTCTAATAGTAGCCTAACTTACACAATCAACTTTCTAATCATACTTGCTTTACTTTTAGTTTTATTCAGAGAATCTATGAATTTTGAGTAACTTTACAATGAGTTAAAATATAAACTAATATGGTATTTTCTAAAAAGTCTACCTAACTTAATAAGATATATTTCACCAGAAAGATCAGCATAAGCATAAAATGACATAGAATTTTAAAAACTTTCTTCCTTTTTGAAACACAATGCATCTTTGGTGAGTTCAGATTTCTGTGACAGTAATCTGCATGTGGCCAATCATTCTATTCACAAGTAGAAAGTGTGGCCACTTTGACAGAACATGGCTCAGTAACAAACATGCAGGTCTAAGTTATCGCACAGTCTGGATGTGAATGCAACAGCAGGATAATGACAGTTGCCAAGGATTTGTACTTGCTGTCGCTTCATACCAGTGTGGCCTGTCAAAATGTCTCTCTTTCTTATACAGAAGCCATAGAATTTTTATGGATAGCAATTACTTACAATATACAATGAAGTACATCAAATCTAACAACCACTCTTTAGCCCGTCATTATTTGGTACTCTCTTTGTTAAATGTAGTCAACCATTTTCATCTAAATTATTTATTTATACTGTATATTTGACAAGCATATATTTCTCGCTTTATATTCTTATGGCATTTAAACCTTCCTGAAGAGTTATGTGTGTTTTTTTTTAATATTGTCACTTGTAAAACTTATCTTTATCCTATTATCATTTTAATGGTAATTAAACTCTTTAATTGGAATAGATACAAATAAGAAAATGTAAACATAAAGAAAAATGACCCTAAGTACATTCAATAATAAATCATCACCTTAAAATACTGGAATACAACCAATAAGAGAAATAACCCCAAATACATTTGGTGAATGTAAACGTGTATAAAATCTCTGGAGTATATAAAGCATAAAGATTTTATTAAACTTCATCCTACCCTTTCCTCAACTTGATGAAATGAATAACCTCTAAAGATATAAATAACTTCCTACAATTGTTAGATAAAATGTGTTTTAAACATCACAGAAAGTTAATAATAAACGTGAATAATTCACCCATATTTTATTTTCAACACCAGAAGAAACTATAATTCTAGTTTGGCCTAGAAATGTTGGTAAGGGTATCTCAATTGATATATCAGAATGTAAATCATCCCACCACAGGAAAAAAGAATTCTTCTGTTTGTGCAAAAGTGCAATGGAATAAAAATAAGGTATATCTGAAATCTAAAACTGAGGTTATAGATATTATGTATCACTTTTCCAGAGGAAATTTAAATTTTCAAAAAGAAACAATTAGTCTTGTGACATTAAGGAAATAATATATGAATGTTTAGATCTATATATTTTTTAAAATTATTTTTATTAATTTATTTTTGTTACAGATGTTTCTCCTTTTCCCCCCATTGAAATCCTCCTCCCCATCCCCCCCACCCCATCCCCAGGTTTGTTGTCTATGTTCATTGGTTATGCATACATGCATATAAGTTCTATGGTTTATCTCTTCCCTCCCTATAGAGATTTTTTTTTTAACTTACAGAAAAAAATGGAAAATAATATTAACTAGGGAAAGTGTAACTTGTTGGGCAATGGAGGTTGAAAACAGTGGAGGTGCTGCCTGGCTCCACTCACTACTGCTGTCTTCCCTTCACTCTCTTCTGCTACCCATTCCACGGTGGGAACCGACAGCCCCTCTTTGGAATACTGAAATCAGGCAATATAGCCAAGTGTTTATATTTCAAAAAGGACTCAGGCTCATTCCAATTAAAAATATCCAAGATAACTAAAATGACATAAAAAAGTGAGTGAATGAATTACGAGCAGTTAGTCTCCTTGAAAACAAGATTAAAAGGCTGTGATGGATAAAAACCCATGAAATTGCATCCTTAGATGATCATCAGCTAAAAGAATCATTAAAACAAAATATTTTATATGTGAGATAGAAAGATATTTTTTACAATGTTCTCCTAATTTTAAAATGCAACTTTATTTTAAAATCTTCTACTCAGCATTTGGACACATCTTCTATAAATATGGCAGAACTGCCCCTAGATACCTGTGACCAATAAATACAGGAATCGATTTTTCCATCTATGTCCCTTAGGATACATTAGACTACAGCTGGGTAGCAAAAGTTTCCTATTGTGCTACTTTCCCGGAAGTTGCCCTAAGAATGAGGCTAGACTTTTCCAGTCATCTGACCTCTTAGTGGTAAGTCATGAAATGGGAAGATCAGACCTTAGGCACAAGGTGTCGACCTCATTTATTCTGTTGGTGATTCGTTTTCTTAGGGAAGGATGCTGGCACAATGGGTTTTCAATCTGTTACAAATAAATGTAGCAGAGAGTGATAGAGGAAAAACAATGAAAGAATACAAGAAAGAGAGGAGTGGGTGATATAAATATAATAAAGAGCAAGTTAATAACATCAGATAATAACATGAGAATAAAGTGACTGATCACCGTATGAATGGATTTAATATATGTAGGCATATTTTATAAAATGTATAATGTGTTAATTAGTGAAGAAAAGCAAATCTCTGTGATATAAGGAACAACAAGTTGACTACATTTTAATAATTGTTTCTCATAAAGAGATCACAAAGATGGTGGAAGAAAAGTGGCAAGGAAAACAAGAATGAGACAAGAAAAGTTTTAACCTCAATCAGGGGGAAAATGTCTTTACTCACAGAGAAAATTGCCTCTCTCTGATAATCATGTTAGCACAAACGGATCTTAGATTTCCATTAGTCTTTGTGAACTTGACCTTTTTCAAAGTTCATCATTTTATTTTCATTAAAGTAAAAGACCTCTGGTCATTGTTTTTGACTTTCCATTCGATTGCTAAAAAGAGGGTTACTTCATTTCCTAGGTACATCATAATCAAAGTTGATGGTAACAGGCAATAGTGACAGAAAAGGAGTCTGGATTCAGACAAAGAAATAGAAGCACATTAAAACAAACTGTAAGAAACACGTGGTAGGAATGTGTTACATGAAGAAAAGACTGACATACTAAAAAAAAAAAAAAAAATTAGAATGCCACTTAAAGAGACCCAGAATCAAAGAAAAAAAATTAGGAGAAAAAAGGGAAAAAAAAAAAAAAAGGAAATGAAATTACAATTAGCTCTAACAGAAAAAAAAATAAAGCTTCTAGAAATACACAAATGACAGTTGGAACAAAAAGTGAATGTAGTACAGTATTGAAAAGGAAAATAAATTCTAAAGGCAATAAAAATGAGTAGCTTGTCTCTATAACTACTGGATAATAATTTGATAAAAAATTATCTAGCTATACACTATATAAATGATCTCTTACACTGCAAATATTCCTCAGAGCTCAGAGGAATAAGGCAAAGCAAAGATTAGCTGAAAGCCTAGATTTCATTTTCATCTAAACTTACTGACAAGCACAGAAACAATCAAATTGTTCTAAGATATAAATATGACCTATCACTTCTATAAGGAGATTAACATCCTAATTTATGAATATTTTCTTCAGTGCTTTTATAGTTCATGTTTTCTGTTTAACGTGAGGACTATTTAATCACATTTAGCTAAACAATAGGTTTATCAATACCTGACTGACACTTTTTCAATAGAGAAAAACATAGGAAAACTACTTCTGTCTCCTTTGCTTTATATTTCCGACGAGTGTGGTGGAATATAATAGCTAAGAGTTCTGGCTGCTAGATCTATGTGGATTCAAACTGTACCTTCTCTACTTACCAGCTGTGTGATCTTGGTTAAGCTAATGAACTTCTCTAGGTCTTTGTTTCCTCACAGGTAAAATGCAGATGTTTAAAACATTATTATCTGTCTTATATTCCTCCCAGGGTTGTTTTGAAAACTAAACAGGTATAATTCAGCTTACCTAGCACATAGTAAATCTTATCTTCCCTGCCATTCTTGTTATTATCATTGTGCTACCTGTGCAAGTCAGACTCCAGGGATAAGTTATGTTAATTGCATCATCTATCTTCTAAAATACAAAAAAACTGAAGGGCTCTAACCAAGACAACAACCTTCATAGCCCATCACAGCTCTAAGTTATTACTGACATCACAATATCCACCAAATCTTGGACATTTACAAAGACAACTTTCTAGAAGCACTTTTATCCCCCTCAGAATTCAGTTCAAGCTGCTGAAATAATATTCTTACCTTGGTGAATCATTTGAAATACATTTGTAAGTTGAGTGAATGGTATCCCCATTGAAGGTGCATTCAGAGCTGCCTTGCTGTGATACCTTCATGGCCTTAGTCAAGGGTGATGAAGACTGAGAAAATGCTGCTCTGTGATCTTCTGTTTCTATGTTTGCCATTTTCAGCTAAGAATAAGGAAGAATGTCATTTATGTAAAATGTAATATCCTCCTGGTTTATAAATTGAGGCTAGGCATTAATTACAATTTACTTCTCATCATGTTCTAGACTATGCAGCAGTTGCTAAATGTGAAATCTCCTTAGAAACGAACAGAGATGAGAGCCCCAAAGAAGACAAGATTATAGATCTAAGTCATTAGTATAATCCTACTTAAGAAAGAAAAAAAAAAGATAATTGGTTGCAAAGTATTTTCTCTACCCAGCACTCCTTGCTTGCCCGGCAGAGGAGTGAGTGTGTCCAAGGCTAGCCAATCAAACTGCCTTCCCCAGGCACAGCAATTGCTACATCAGAGTCCCCATGAAGAAAACAAAGCAGTGAGTGCTCTGTTCTCTGGGAATGCTAGCTGTAAGAACAATGTATGAAACCAAAACAGATGAAAGCAAAAGTGAGAGATGGAGAGAGATTAAAAAGTGACAGAGATTCTTGATGAAAACATTTGAATCCCTGAAACGAGCTATCAACAACAACCACATCTCTTGAGTTTACTGGGTAACTGGGTATGTGAGCCAACAGATTCCTTTGTTTTGCTTAAGTTAAAGACTGGGATTCTCTTATTTGCAACCTAGAAATCTTGAGTAACATACACTGGAAATAATATCAAAGAATGTTATAGCCTTGGCTGGTTTGGCTCAGTGGTGAGAGTGATGGCCTGCATACTAAAGGATCTTGGGTTCGATTCTCAGTCGAGGTCACATACCCAGCCCTGGTCAGGGTCGTGTGGGAGGCAACCAGTCGAAGTCTCTCTCTCACATCGGTGTCTCTCTCTTGCTCTCTCTTTCCCTCCCTCCCTTCCACTCTTATCTAAAAATCAATGGAAAAATATTCTCTGGTGACGATTAACCACAACAACAAAAAGAATGTTATAGGTTCCTTTCTAGGGTATAATCACCCACTCACAATGCTGATAAAAATGGCTACAAAGTCTCATCTCTGGAGTCCCAAGGTAACATGACATACCACTACTAAGGGAAGCATGTGACTTGTAAGGTAATAAAAAAAAAAATACTTCTACCGTTTAACCACTATTCTGAAATAAAAGCATTCTTTCATCCACGGATTATTTATTGAGCACCTACAATGTATTTGGCACTGCTGAGGCACTTAGAATTTTTTAGTGAACAAAGCAGAAAAAAAGTGTGTTCCAGCCCTGGCCGGTTTGGCTCAGTGGTTGGAGCGTCGGCCTGCGGTCCAGAGAGACCCGGGTTCGGTTCCCGCTAAGGGCATGTACTTCGGTTGCAGTTTGTCCCCGGCCCTGGTTGGTCGTGTGGGTGGCAGCCACTCGATGTGTCACTTTCACATCGATGTTTCTCTCCCTCTCTCTTCCTCTCTCTCCCTCCCAGTCTATCTGAACAAAAAATGAAAAAATGTCCTCGGTGAGGATAAAAAAAAAAAAAAGTGTGTTCCAGTGGAGGCAGATAATAAATAATAAATATAAAGAATAAGTAAATTGTTAAGATATTAGGTGATAAATGTTACGGGAAAAAATTGATCAAGGAAGGTAGACTGGGATTATGGAGATGGAGGGAATTACAATTTGAGATAGGTTGTCAGCATAGGCCTCATTGAGGTGGTACTATCTGGGCAAACACTTAAAAAGAGGCAAGGGAGTAAGCCATATAATATCCAGGGGTGAGAAGAGTGAGAAAGTCTAAGGTGGGGTACACCCTGCAGGTGTGGGGAACAGCACAAATAGATGGATAAGAGGGAATGTAGTTGAGATGAGGATACATAGGCAATGGATGGGACAGAGATAACATTGGGCCTTGTAGGATACTGTTATGACTTCGAGTGAAGTAGAGAGTCTATGGAGTGTTCAGAGCAGGGGAGTCATATGATTTTTGTTTTTAAAGGTAATTTTGGCTGCTGTGTTAAGAATACATCAAACATCAAAATACCTGCATTTCGATGTCCTGATTTGTCCATATATTAATGTCTTCTAATACTTGTAAAAATTCTTTGTGGTAGAGATGGCCAACTGTCTGCCAATATCCATTCTTCTATGCTATATTCTTCTATGACACTTCTATGATACTAGAATCCCTGATTTTTAACTGAGGCATATGGCTGTACAAAATAAAGACTATTTTCTGGTCTTCCTTGCAGCTAGGTAGGGCCATATAAACCAGTCTGGTCAATGAAATATTAGTGGACATGATCCATGCAAATGAGTTTAATTTTCTTTTTCCTCCTTTCTGCTACCTAGAATGAAGACATGAAGGCTGGTACCAGATGGTCATCTTTAACTGTGACATGATGCTAGAAATGAAAGCCATGCCCCAAGGAGGACAGTAGGAGTCTGAATGTCTGACAACACGGAGTACCAGGTGAACCCTGAACCCTTCAGACTTTTACATGAGAAATAAAATTGTGGCTTGTGCAAAACAGTGTTAATTTGGATCTTTGTTGTGTGCAGTCAAAGCTACTCTGGAAACTCCTGCTATCCCTTGAACTAAATTGCTTTCAAGTATCTAAAATATATGGTATTGGCTTAGAGCAAGGAAGTGGGATGGACACTAGAATCGCTAGGAATCTAAATTTAACTGAGAGTCCAGTAATTTGGGGCTTTGGGACTTTTGGACTCACCAAGCTTCCATAATCACCATGAGCCAATCTCTTAAAGTAATTCAGTTAATCTCTCTGTCTCTCTCTCTGTGTAGTTGGTTCTGTCTCTCTTTAGAACCCTAATATTCCTCTTTCAAAGATCATGTCAGCCTGCAAGGCGGAGCTGAGAACCGGAGCCACAAACACTTTCCGTAAGTACAGACCAGTAGAGCCAGTCAGGTGATGGGTGCAATGGGATCATCAGTGGTGACATGGGTCAGCAAGAAGCTATAGCAACCACAGCAACACTAGCAATACCAGCAGCAGCAACAGATAAATCCACCACCACCAGGGCTCTCCGCATTGGGAGAGGGCATCTGGAGGATTTCCCTTTTGAACTGTGATTAACTCCTAAGGTTCTTAGAAAATCTACAAGACACAGGAAGCTCAAAGAGTATGATGCTAGACTTGCTGCTAAAGAACTATAATATAATTTATACTCACAAGTGTAATGGAGGAATACACACCTATAACACATAAGAAGAAAATCATGTCTTTCTCTGCCACTTCCTAGCTATTAAACCTTGGGTATTATTACCTTTCTGAGCTTTAGTTCTTTCATTCACAAAACCGGGTAATCCACGTGGTTATGAGGATTAAATAAAGTGGTCAACGTGAAAGTATGTGGCACAGTGCGTGGCACATGGTAGATATCTTAAAAATGTTAGATGAATCTGAATCTATATCAAAATAAGGAAAGGTATTTCTCTCTACATAGTTTAATAAGAGAAAATACTTTTCTCTACCCAGCACTCCTGTGGTATTCCAACTGGAGACTAAAGGGCTGTTGGCCTTTATACTTGCCCTCCCCCTTCAAGCTTCTCCCAGTAGGAGGTCTGAGGTTCTCTTCTCAGGCTTCCATAACAACCACTGCCTGTTCAATTCTTTCATAGGTCAAGTCCTTTCTAATTGGGGAATGCTTATCAGTGAGAAATCCAGCTGTGTATAGCAAGGCAAAATTATACGATTAGAGAGTAAATCACCTTGAAGAACAAAATCCCTTGATTGTCCTGGTGTGTTTATTATATAATCCACTTACTTAAAATCTCAAAATAAAATTTGCTCTGAACTATTCAAAAATATCTCTTGATATATTGCAATAGTTTTAATTTTTACTTATGCATGATTATAATCCTAATCTTCACCGAAGGGGGTAATCATTTTAGTGATGGGTATATATATTTTTTCCATGTAAAATAGTTTCAGGATGCTTTTAGGTGAAATGAGCTATGTAAGTGTGAAATCATTGCCATAATTAAATGCAATATTTCTTCTGTAATGTTACTATAAAAACAGTGTCATCCTCACTAAAAGTAGAACATATTAACAGGTTAAGCAGAAATGCAGAATACAATAGGTTTTCAGATAACATTCTTGCACATTACTAATTAAATGAGAACTATTGTTAAATAGAAATTAAAGAAATAAAAAGTGTTAATTTTAACTTGACTGACACTAAATACTATGAAACTCTAGTGGAGTGCAGAAAAAGGCACTGCCTTATGTTTTATTAACTCATACAGAGTCTATTCACTAACACATTGGGAAAGCACTATTTTTCTTCTCATCTCTTAACAATATTACATGAATATAAGCTCTTCTATCATGCCCACACTTAGATCTGCTCTTTTACCCTTTTTTCAAGTACACAGTGGTTAGAAGCCTGGACTCTGGAGCTGCTGTGTCTGGGTTTACATCCCCACTGCCCACTTACTAGCTGTAATGCTTAGACAGTCACATAACCTCTTTGTGCATTGGTTTCTCCACACGTATAATAAGGTTAAGAATAGTAGCCACTTCATAAAGTTGATGTGCGAAGCACACAGTAGGCGCCATGTGTCAGCTACTGAAGAGGAGAGGCTTGGTAATCTTCAAGTTGGGGCACTAAGTACCAATAACAGTACCTGGAGACTTTCCAAGGGGCCTGTGAATGTGGACAGTTTTAAGCAAGTCAATTTCCAGATGCCTGCCATACACACACACACACACACACACACACACGATTTCCTAAAACGCACCTGTCCAAGAAGCTGCCTGTCCCAACTAGAGTTTGTCCTTGGAAAGTCTCTATTCTGTCATTTTATAACAGAGAGGCATTTTATGCCCATTCAAGGGTCTCAAACCAAGGGACAATTTCACTATTCCTTTAATTAAGAAATTATAGCCCGGCTGGTGCGTCTCAGTGGATTGAGCATCAGTCCCATGGACTGAGAGGTCACATGGACTGAGAGGTCCCAGTTCAATTCCCGGTCAGGGCACATGCCCAGGTTGCAGGCTCGATCCCCAATGGGGGGCATGCGGGAAGCAGCCAATCGATGTGTCTCTCTAACATTGATGTTTCTATCTCTCTCTCCCTTCTTCTCTCTAGTCAATAAAAAAAAATATATATATATATATATATATATATATATATATATATATATATTTTTAAAGACCCACAAAGTCACAACCCTGATGGACATGACATCCCAGTCAAGGCAGACAAGAATCAAACAAGGACATTTCAGTGAGTGTTAAGTGCTCTAAAGCACTCTCTCTCTAAAAAATCAATAAAAGCATATTAAAAAAAAAAAGAAATTATAAGTGTCCTCATCAATCTATACCACTAATATATACATTTCCAATAAATTTTACTTTGTACATATTTAATTAATATCAAAAAATGATAATATATTCATGCTGCTTCGAATAACTGTGTACTAAAATAATTATAATAAAAATTCAATCCTGAGGAAGTTTTTCAATACTTACAACCTTATCGTCACAGGACATTTAAAAATGTGTAGTTACTGTATGAGAGAATGGCCTATAAAAGACTTTCAAGCATTGCCTGGCAGGTGTGGCTCAGTGGATTTAGCAGCATCCTATGGACTGAGAGGTCCCAGTTCCATTCTCAGTCAGGGCACATGCCGGGGTTGCAGGCTTGATTCCCAGTAGGGGGTGTGCACGAGACAGCCGATTGATGTTTCTCTCTCACATTGATGTTTCTCTCCCTTCCTCTCTCTCTAAAAAATCAATAAAAACATATTTTTAAAAAAAGACTTTCAAGCATAAAAGATGCAATTTAATGGAAGAAATGAAGCAGAAATAGAAGTTTAAGAAGAAAAAGAATGTACAATTTGCAACTATTAAAGAACAACCTGTTAAAGTTTTATTTTTCCTGTTGAAATTTCAATGATAAAGATTTTTTTATTGTTTTGTTTTAATAGCTATAATTATACAACTATACGAACTAAATGTACTAGGGTAAACCTAGCCATCTGCCTTTGCCTTATTCTGTGCTACCAGAGCTATGGCTAGCAGAGCAGTTCTTGCATATTCTTATCACTTTACTATCCTGTCACCCATTGTTCTGATACAGAAATCAAGTTTACCTACACATATAAAAGGCATCTTTGTGGCCCTCCAAACTTGTTAGCCCTAAACTACTTTGCTAATCCTGATCCTATCATCCACACATTCATCAAATATTTATTTACAATGATTTCCAGACTTTAAAAAAGACAATGGATTCAATGTTGAACAAGACAATATGGTTCCTCCACTAGTTGAATTTTCAACACAATCAATGTAAAAACAAGTTTAATTAATTTGTCTTATAAAAAACAATTTGTTTAATAATAACTGGAGTTATTGTAGAAATGTCCATATTAAGATTAGAAAAACAAAAAGCATTAAAAAATCCTTATAATCTCCTTTCCTTGAAGTTAGCCACCATTATAATTTCTGAATATTTGTTTCAGACTTCCATCTATGATTTTTTTAGAGATATATAGTCTTTTCTTCAGATAAAAGTGGACCATATTAAATACAGTTTATATACATATGCATTCTTAATGAAAATATTCTTGTTATTAAATATTTGTTGAGAACTTTTTTTATTACTTATTTTCTTTTTTTAATTTTTTTCCCCTTTATTGATTTTAGAGAGAAAGGAAGGGAAAGGGAGAGAGAGATAGAAACATTGATGAGAGAGAACACTGACTGGCTACCTCCTGCATGCCCCCCACTGGGGACCCGGCCCACAACCTGCGTGTGTGCCTTGACCGGGGATCGAACCAGCGACCTCTTGGTGCATGGGTCGACGCTCATCCACTGAGCCACACCAGCTGGGCTTATTACTTATTTTCAATATCCCAGCTACTTGTTTCAAATGCTTCCAAATGTAAATAAAGCTGGGGTACTATTTGCATAGGCAGCTCGGAGTTAACAAAAGAGAAGGGAGCTAGACTGGTAGAGCCTGATTAAGTCTGGAAGTTACAGCTTCAGACACCCTAAAGCAGTGGTTCTCAACCTGTGGGTTGCGACCACTTTCACAGGGGTCGCCTAAGACATAACAGTAGCAAAATTACAGTTATGAAGTAGCAACACAATTTTATGGTCGGGGGCCACCACAACATGAGGAACTGTATTAAACAGTCGTGGCATTAGGAAGGTTGAGAACTGCTGCCCTAAAGGAATGCCACATCCTCCACCAAAGGGGACTTAATCCTCGGATGATCAGCTTTCCAACCTCTTGGGGGGACAATGGGCCATTAGGAGGGATAAGGAAAATTCCTTTGCTAGGCACTTGTGCAGTAGGAGCCAAGATGGCAACCATAAAGGAGAGGAATCTAGACTGGGAAAAGAATTGGATTGGATAGGGGGAGGGCCCGGAACAAGCCCACCAAGAACCAGGAAGAGATTGGTTAGTTTGAAAGAAAGCTTATCCCTTCCCAAGCCCTAGGTAATATAATCAAAGCTTAACAAAGCCCTGTCTCGGTAACATGCATTGGTTAGTTCACCCGTTAGCTTGCAGACTCTTTCTCCATAGCAGCCCTGTGGGCCTGCAGCCCTGCCGGTCCAAGTGCGACTCTGTAGGTCTGGGTGCCACAGTGCAGCTCTGGCCCAAGCGCGGCAGGGAGCAGAGACTATGCTGGGAGACCAGAGCTCTTCCAGTTCTGGACCCTGACCCTCCTGATGGGCACTCATGTTCACCAGGCCCAGGACTTACTCCACAGCAGAAAGTGCTAAGCCACCTGGTTGTGAATGAGACACCAGGCACCTAGAGACAGTCTTTTGCGTTTGCTCCAGCTCCATTAAATCTTACCAAGACACCTCATTCTCCTATGTGTGGGTCCTGAAATGCTTTCTTTGCAACTCCACGAAAGAGCTCTATTTCCACTGGCAGCAGTTCTTATACACATCTTTGACAAACCATTGAATAGTTCTTTAAAAAGCTGTAGAAGTTCAATTCCCAGATTGAAGTGTATGACTACTTTGATTTTAAGGCTGATGATGTGTATTTCAAAATTGAATAGTTTTTTTTAGAAATGTACTAATTTTTAAAACTACCAGAAATAGTATATGAAATCTCATCTAAGAGCACCCATTACTAAAATAAAGTATTATTCTTAACTTTCTAATTTTAGAATAATTTTCTAACTGGTAGTAAAAATTTAATTTTTCACATTACCATGGTTTAATTTTTTTCATCATATCAATACTCAAGGAGGACTATCAAGGGATAATTAGTGTAATTTTATGGACTATAAATTATTTTAATTTGACTTATAAAATCATTTAATTAAAAAATGAAATCCCTACAATATAGAACATATAGGTTGAACTTCTAGATATTTTAAACATAGCCAAGTTCAAAATATCTAATTAGCCCAATGCCACCTTTCCTATATACTTTTGAGAAGATATCCAATTATCTTGAAAAAGGCAATTAAAATTACTATTAATAATCTTAATACTAGGACATGTTATAATTTATTTGATAATTACATTTCCCACAAAGATACTGTCAACATAAACTGTGAAACTGTAGATCCAGCTTGTTTACAAGTATCAGGGACAATATGCTCACTATTCTGTTGTACTTAAATGTTGCATTGCAGTTTTTCTTAACAGGTAGTATGTGACATGAAACATGTCCGATTTTCTGCTTCATGATTTCCAGTCTAATGTTTAACATTAAGAAATTATATTTATGTATCACACATGTCAGAAAACAATTTAAATAATTAAACTAAGAAAAATAATAGCAACCATGCCTTTCATTTCAAATACAAAATATAAATCTTTTGTTCATACACATTAAAGAACCCTCTGTAAACAGAAATGCAAACTATTTACATTTTTCTGATTTATGTAGCTAGTATTAAGTATTGTGCCTGTGTTTGTTTTATATTTTCAGAAATTTGTTATGAATCAAAATATTGTCATTAAAATAAGAAAAATCAAGAGATACCTATCAAGAATGACTCATGAGCTTTAGAAATTCATTATTTCTATACTTTATTCTGATTTTTATAATAAGGAAAAGGAAAAAAATGTAATTATTTTTATTTTAAAAACATACTACAGGAAAAGGTACCATTCAAGCCAAGCTGAAGTTTACATTATTTATTGCTATTTTTCTTAAAAAATATGCATTAGAATAAATATTTTTCTAAATACCAAAGTATATATAATACATGGTTCTG
Source organism: Tadarida brasiliensis (assembly GCA_030848825.1). Taxonomy (NCBI): domain Eukaryota; kingdom Metazoa; phylum Chordata; class Mammalia; order Chiroptera; family Molossidae; genus Tadarida; species Tadarida brasiliensis. The sequence continues at coordinate 25,934,638 of CM061268.1, read as the reverse complement.
GCATATTTATTTTTTTGAAAAGGTGCTCTGAATCTTAGACAACATAAATACTAGGCAGTGTGGTGGTTGCCATAGTAACAAGTAAATAGGAGCATAAAAATACATGTAATTTTTCAAGTGTATACACTTTTTTCATAAATATGCATATTTTATAGGTAAAAGATTATTCAACCCTTGCTTTAGCTTCCCTTTTAGAGAAATAAAAACACCTAATTCTTTAGAAATAAAATATTATCGCCTGGCCAGTGTGGCTCAGTCGGTTGGAGTGTTGTCCTTGTCCCAACCACAGAAGGGTCATGGATTCAATTCCCGGTCAGGGCACATACCCAGGTTTTGGGTTTGATCCCCAGTCAGGGCATGCTTGGGGAGGTGGCAACTGATCAATGTTTCTCTCTTTCTCTTTCCCTCTCCTTTCCTCTCTAAAATTGATAAAAACATATCTTCAGGTGAGGATTAAAAAAAGAAAAAAAAGATTATCACATAGCAATGGAGCAGGCTCAAAAAAGTTTTAAAATGCTCTATGAAGGTTTTTATATCAATTTTCCAAAATGACGACAGGAAAAAAAGAAAACTTTCATTCTATATTACTTTAATGGTAACTTCTTTAGTAAGGGTAAAAATGCATAAACTTGTCCCCCCAAGCATTAAATTCCCTTTTATTTTGCGTAAGTTTATTATTCACATGCATTGAATGTAACACTTGACTGTGGAAAGCTGAAAGCCCTTTTGATTACAAAGAAGCCTGAGAAATGTAATGTTAACCATGAGCTACAACTTGAATAAATGATCCGAAAAAGCATTAAACCAATGTGTTAAATGTGGAGTTCAAAAGTTCTTTTCTTTCTCCTCTCCCTTTATTAAAATACAATCTTCCTGTTTACAGGTAGTATTCTAGAAGACACAGAATGTATATTGATCAAGTGATCTGAATTTTATATGTACAATTTAAGAGGGTTTAATATACATTTTATAAGGCTGGATAGGGAAGCAGTTCTACAAGCCATGATGTGAAGTTTGAAATCTACTGAAAGGTACTGGTAAGCCAACCAAAACAGAACAGGGAAGTTGCTCAACTATTATTGGGAAACAAAGCCTTCAAATCTGATTACATAAATTTGGACTTCCAATTTGTTTCAATAACAATATCCTTCTGGAATGAGATTTTAAAACTTTTAAGAGATCACTGTCTAGTCCTGGCCAGGTAGCTCAGTTGGTTGGAGCATCTCTCTGATACACCAAGGTTGCGGGTTCTATTCCCGGTCAGGGCACATATAAGAATCAACCAATGAATGCACGGAACAACAAATTGATGTCTCTCTATCTCTCTCTCTCTCTCAAATAATAAAAAAAGAGATCATCATCTTGGCAGAGTGCCAAATATGAGGTGACAAAACACTGCTCTGTGGCTCACCATGAATTCACACCTTGATAAAGACACCATGCACTGTAATGAACTAGCCTGCAACAGGAACATCCTCATCAAGCAAGTGCATGATCCCACACTTTCAATGAAGAAAAAACAGGTGTTTTCCCCAAACTGGGGGAGATACTAAATTTAAATTATAAGAACTCCAAAGAATGAACTAAAGTATTAGTCAAATATTTATGACTATCAAAATAGAATAAAATAGGTCACATGAATGATGTAACTACTGCAAAAGAAAAAAGAATATCATCTTTATTTTTGGTCCCTCCCAAACCTTTGAACTATTTCCTTCTGCTTTCACCATCTTAAAGTAATGGAAAAATGTCCCTGGAGATTGCAGAAGGGAAAAAAAAACATACCCATCTTTAAAACAAGGGGAAAATTATTTTGGTAATTAGACAGCTTAGTTTAACCTGGGTACATACAATAGCAAATTAAACAATCAATTAGTAACACCTAGAAGCGCATAAACTACTGGAAACCAACCAACATAGTATTTGAAGGGCCAAATATGCCAGATGAACTTAGTATCTTTTTCTGATAGAATGACAGGGCATATTATCAAGTAAAAAGTGAACAGTATAATCTATTTTAGTGTTGTAAACCTTTTTATTCTATTCGCCATTGGGGATAGAAAAAAAAATAGTTTGGAAAGAAAAGTATTTAAAAACTGGCTTCAATGCTAAACCAATGGTTGCTGCTGACACATTTCTTTATTGAGGACCTGTTTCAGAACTGAGTCAGTATCTTTGTTGATGACTAGTCAGGCATCTTGGCCTCCTTTAGACTTTAGCTCCATCACATCATATCCCTGAGATCTCTGAAATTTAAAAAAGTTTATTTCCTTAGTTTTCTGTCCAACTTGTTGACTTTTCTTTGTTGTTCTTGGGGATCTTAAATGACGTGTTGCTTTAAATAAGTGGTGTTATGCTGGGACAAGATGTAAACCCATTTTAGGTAGAAATTTTGAGAGAGAAAGTGCGACTACTGTACTTTAATGGTGCCATGGTCCAACAGCCCAGGTTCTGAACTCAGACATGGGTAGCTGTTCTCAGTCACAGGAAAACTATGTAAGATTTCTAAACCAATCTCTCTCAAGGGAAAAGTGGGGACTTTGTCCAAAAGTCAAGAAGCTATGTTGGTTGGTGGCATGTTAAAAGTGGAAAGAGAAGAGAAGGAGAAAGAGAAGAAAGGAGTTGAGAGCACTGGGATTGACCATTCTGATTCTGTAAAGTGTGCTAGTTGAAACTGCTCCATAGATGGAGGTCCCTGTGACACAAAATCTTAGTTGGTCATGAGACATAAAGAATAATATATTCAAAAAGCTTAGCCATTAAAAATATTATTAACCTGGACTACTAACTGCTGGGTCTTGACCCTTTTTACTGATACCTTGCTTTTATCATTATATCTGAGTTTTCCCTAAGTATGTAAAGAATTTTACATGGCTCTCCACAACTTTCCAGAACATAAAAAGTTCATTTGTGAAGACCTGCCAATTTTACGTTTCATATATACATATATAGCTGAATATAAAATAAGAAAAATTATTTCTAAGAAGCATGCAAACAATCCATTTTTATTGATTTATAATCATACTATCATATAGATTATGATCTTCAAAAATATACATGGATTCAGGATGGCATTCCTCTGTAAGAGATGGTATACCACAGAGTAAACCTTAGCAAAAAGGTCCAATAGAGCAGAAGCAAGACACAGTCTCATTAGTGCAATGAAATTCAACTCAATTCATTAAATATGTATTGATTCCCAACTAATACCTATAATTAAGAGATATCAAAATATAAGTTAATTTACCAAATATAGTGCTAATCTTTTCAAATACTTTAAGTTTGCCAATTCTCCCTGTACTGAAAACTATTATCAAGTTTCTGGACCAACCTTTGCTGTAAGTCCAAGGCTGGGAACCAAGTGAAAACAGCACTTGAGTCCTGATGACAACAGGCTAAGCCTTATCTATCTAGAGCAAGAAACTGGGAAACATGTATACTGTGGACTAAGACCAAAAGAATTGTTACAAAGGACCTAGAAAAATCTTCTTTTACAGCTGGTTAAACTTTCTTGTCTTCTTTTTTTCTTTTTTATATATCATGGAGACCTTTTTTTCCATATCACTGACTCTATGTCTGCAAATTCCTTTTTAGGAAAATTATTTTGTGTTGATTTTTAGGGAGAGAAGAAGGTACAGGGAAAGAGAGAGGGAAACATTGAGTAGCTGCCTCCTCCATGCCCCCTACTGGGGATCGAGTCCACAATCTGGGCATGAGTCCGACCAGGAATCAGACCAGCAACCTTTTTATGCTTGGGACAATGCCCAACCAACTGAGCCATACCCACCAGGGCTTACTTCTTCTTTTGCAGGATTACCTGACTTTAACCTAAGATATGAGATCTATTTATAAGTATATCTTTCTCTATATTGATATATCTGAATATTGTATATACGTATATATCAACAAAATTCACTATCTCACTTTCTAAATAGATTTTTAAAATTCTAAACTTAAATACATATATGCACATTGTACTATGGAATAATTTTTCATTTTCTTGTACTGAAATAAGACAACGTATTTAAGTTACCCCAAGTATAGGTAGAAACGAAATAAAATTAATTTAATATTCATAGAGACTAGCATTGCAGAATAGGATTTATAGTACAAAGATTAAAAAATCATATAGTCTTTCAAATTAATAGATCTTACTGTCTTTCTCTAATGCTCCTGCTTCACCTGCAGCACATCAGACAAGGTAATAATTTATGATAATCATATGAAAATATACAATTAATATTCATCACCTCTCATTCCTCATCACTTTAGATGATCAGTAATGCAGAGTGAAAATGCTGTCAGATTTCTAATTGCTTTGTAATGGGCTTGAAACAGGGAAATCATTAAAGGCAAACAATCTGTCATTTGTCTGTTACTTTAACTATCTATCACACAAAAAAACTCATTAAAGAAATTGCTAATGAGCTACAAAAGACTATACTCATGATGCTTCTACAATAGATTAAAAAGTAATACTATGAATTGCTTAAAATAGTTTCAAAATAATATTTTTGTGGAAATTCATCAGAGAAGATCTATTTTTCAGTATATTTTTAAAGCTGTGTGGTTTCATTATTTTGGCATCTAATTCATCATTGCAAAAATCCCTTTAACATATAAGACTTGCTTTTCATCAGTCTCTAAATAATTAAATCGAAAGGGTTGCAAGAAGAAGCTGAAATGCTAAATGTGTTTATTACTAGTAAAGTGACTCAAGTAATAAAAAATAGTGCTACACTAACCCTGATGCTAAATGAAGAATATATTTTAAACTTTGATATTTATCCTCATCTCTGTGCATTTGAACTGTTGAAGTGGCAATGCTTCATTCATCTTAAATAATGCTATCATTATACAAATATTGTATTCAACTACTGAAATTGAGCAAAACATTAAACTCTGCATAATAACATTAACTATTTTGAAATTTTTGCAGATATTAACCAACACTAAAATGTTTCACAATATTACTTCAAAAAATTTTAAAGAGGAAGATAATTTCTTTAAATATCTACACGAAATTTTATATGTCTTATCAATGCTACTGTTCTATATGAGGTACTTAGTACTGTATTAAAAAATCTGTGACAATGACACTAATCTAGTTTTAAAAACAAATAAACATATAAACAAATAATCCAGAAATGTTTTGTTAGTTATATAGTCCAATTGCATTTTACTTTAGAAATTTTATGAAGGTAACAGTTTTTCATTTTGCTAATGATGAATTAAATCATGTATTTATATCCTAGAAAAAACATAATAATCTTAGTAATAAAGTCGAACTTCTTTTAAATATGTAGACCTATTCATGTCTATTGGAAAACACACAAATTTATAAACCAAAATGCAATGGCATGGTTAGCCTGGTGCCATGATATACACCAGTGAATTCCAAGCTAACTTCAAGAGGTTCCATAACACTCTGGAAACATCTTCATTATACTCTCTAATTGACTTAAACAGACTTCATATCAACAATTTAACACATTTTAACCCACAAATTAACACCCTTTGATCATTCAGATTAACCTTTCTTCTGTGAGTCAATTACATGACAAAAATAAAATAAACTTAAAAAAAATATTCAGGTTTAAAAAACTAAATTGGAGAAGAGAGAATACTTTTTTTTAAGATAGCATATAAATGCACATCTTTACCTGGTCAGAAGAGACCATCACAGGGTTTCAAATTTCAAGGTAACTGGAAAGCTCACAGAAAAGCCACAGTGGTCATAAGAACAAAGAAAAAGGGGTAAAGAACTGAATAGGGGAAATAATAAGTTGGCATTTATAAATAATAAGTTGGTATTACTGAAGAGAAACAGAAAATGGATTTTATAGAGTATCTTTAACAGGTTCATGAAAAGATTAAAACATCAGATGTGAAGAAGACAGGAACAAAATTCTCAGATAAGATAAAGACCTTTAAGAGGTCAGAAACAAGCTGAAAAAACACTGACACAACTGAAGCTAAACAAACAAGAAAAACACAGCAACAGGTGTTAACAGTGAAAGCTATTAACCTCTTTGACTCTCTTGCTTAGTATATTGCCTTACTCAAACTCAAGGAATGGTCAGTGATGATTACTGCTGAAAAGGTAAAACAGAGAATAGATTAAATGAAGACAACCAGCAAGGGGCAATAAGGCAAAAATGAAAAAACATTTCTAAAAGATGAGGCAGATTAGAGCTGATTCTCAATACTGTCTAAAGTTTTATGATAATCTGCCAAGAACAAGAAAAAAGAAGTTTCTCTCCCCTCAGTCAAAGCGTTATTTAAACAACTTTTCCACACATCTTCTTGGATTAGCCTAATTTTGAATCACAGATTGAAATCATTTAAGTAATCTGCTTTATTCTATTCCTGTAAGTTATTAACTGTCACAGTCCCTGTTATGTCCTCTGGCATAGTACTTCCTACAAATATTTCAGTTGCTTATTTAATTGTCTGTCTACCCAGATAAACTCTAAGCTTTTGAGAGGGCTACAGCCAACTCTGTCTTGTGTTCTTGTAACAGAGTGTGGGACACATAGCAACATTCAATAAATATTTGTTGATTGAATGAATAAATGAATGAAAGCTATTTATGTACTGTGTGTGTGTGTGTGTGTGTGTGTGTGTGTGTGTTATCTCATCACTAGCTAGTTCTTGGTGGTTTTTCTATCTTCCCAGTTGACTCTAAATTTCTCTAGGGGCAATAATTTAATTTTAGAACATAACCATAATATTCTGTGGTACTTAAATGTAGCTTAGGTCACTAATATGAAAATCCTAAAAATTCAGAGATAAAGAAGATCAAGTAAATTAAGAAAGAGTTGGCGAAATAAACAACCCAATTAAAAAATGGGCAGAGGACCTGAACAGAAACCTCTCTAAAGAAGGCATACAAATGGCCAACAAATATATGAAAGTATGTTCAACTTCACTAGCAGTTAGGGAAATGCAAATCAAAACTACAATGAGATACCACCTCACAACTGTTAGAATGGCTATTATCAACAAGACAAATAATAATAAGTGTTGGAGAGGTTGTGAAGAAAAGGGAACCCTCATTCACTGCTGGTGGGAATGTAAACTGGTACAGCCACAATGGAAAACAGTATGGAATTTTCTCAGAAAGTTAAAAATGGAACTGCCTTATGTCCCAGTGATTCCTCTTCTGGGAATTTATCTGAAGAAACCCAAAACACTAATTCCAAAGAATATACATCCCCCTATGTTCATTGCAGCTTTATTTACAATAGCCAAAATTTAGAAGCAACCCAAGTGTCCATCAGTAGATGAGTGGATAAAAAGCTGTTTACATTTATACAATGGAATGCTATTCTGCCATAAAAAAGGAAGAAAATTTTACCCTTTGTGACACTATGGATGGACCTGGAGAACATTATGCGAAGTGAAATAAGCCAGTCAGAGAAAGACAAGTACCATATGGTTTCACTCATATGTGGAACTTAAGGAACAAATTTAACTACCAAGAAAAATAGAGACAGACTCATAGAAAGAGAGCAGGCAGACAGCTCTGCTGGGGTGGTGGGGTGGAGGGATTGAGCAAAAAAGAAAACAGAGAGAGGGAACTCATGGACACAGACAATGGTGTGGTGATTGCAGGGATGGAATGGATGGGTGGAGCTGGAAGGGGGCACAGAGGGGATAAATGGTGATGGAAAAAATAAAATAAAATAAACAGTCTGGCGATTCCTCAAAAATTAAGAATAGAGTTACCATATGACCCAGCAGTCCCTCTCCTGGGTATATACCAGAAAAACTTGAAAACATGTATTAACAAAAATAGATGCACCCCTATGTTCATTGCAGCATTATTCTCGGTGGCCAAGGTATGGAGACAACCAAAGTGTCCTGTGATAGAGGACTGGATAAAGAAGAAGCGGTACATATACACAATGGAATACTACTCAGCCATATAAGATTTCACTCATATGTGAGATATAAAACTGAAACTCGCGGACACAAAGAGCAGGTTGCCAGAGGGAAGGGGTGGGGGTGGGGGCGGGTGAAGGAGACCTAATATATGGTGATGGAAGAAGATTGACTTTGGGTGGTGGGCACACAGTGTAATATACAGACCTTGTATCATAGAAATCTACACCTGAAACCTATATGATCCTATTAACCAATGTCACCCCAATAAATTTAATTTAAAAAAAGAGTTGGTGAAGAAACCGTAAAAGAGCCAAGAAAATATAATCCTAGGAGACGAAAAATTAGCAGAAGTATACTGAGGCTATTGCAAATATTATCCACCATTAAGAAGCACAATTTACTAACATCATCTCAAATCAAGAATTTGTTAATGTGTGGTGGTCTTCTGTTAGTTTATGGACAGGCAAGTACTAAAATAACAAATTAAATGTGATTTTTTTTTTTTACTAACACTACAACCAAGGGTCTTATACCCCTGCTATATCTCTGTGTACATATCTATAGCTATAGCTACTTTTCGATATAGTACTTGATCAATCATCTCAAAATCAAACATTTAATGTATGTCCAGCTATAGATATAGTACTTGAACAATCACCTTGAAATAAAACATTTAATGTATATCTACCTTGCTTATGTTTATGCTAGTGACACAGGGATAAAGAAGTTTTTGCCCATGCTTTTAATTTATCCTGCAAGCTACAGTTGAACAAACATTTGGATTTGATTTCATTTTTCCAATTCAATAGTTGGTGGCTTTCAATTGCTCTGTTTGGAAATTCCTAAAATACTGCTAAGAATATCGAAACAATTATTTCACTATTAATAACAACAGCTAATCATTACTGAGTACTTACTGCTTTCAGGCACTATTACCTCATTTAATCCTCATAATACATCTATAAGGGAGATACTATTATTATTTGCATTTTACAAAGGAAGGAATCAAGGCACAGAGATTAATTAATGTAAACTGTTCACACAACCAGTAAGAGGCAGAGTCTGGATTCAACCCTATGCAGTCTGATACCAGAGTTTATTCTCTTAACCATCATGCTAACATAGTTGATATTTCTACAATATTAATTCTTACATAAAATGGATAAATTACTTTCTTAAAAGAAGACAGTGAGAAACAAACCTATTATAGATTCACATCATTAGAACTCTAGAGAATGTGGCAAAATAGCTGGGGCTTAGTTTCTCTGAGGTGTTCCTACTCTCAGAGATCTCACAATCCAATTAGAGAGTCAGAACATGCATTTGAAGTGTATAACAATACCCTGTGGGACAGGATGAGTGCAAGTGAGTAGTACACACCAGACTTGCTATGAAAGTTGAGAGGAAGAAAGTAATTTCCAAGGACTGGGCCATCATAAAAGGTTGATAAAAGAGATAGGTCTTAAAGAAGGGATAAAACTCATAGGAGGAAGAAAAGAGCTAGGGTACTACAAGCAAGGGAAATCATCTGAACAAAATCATGGATGAAGTACAAAGAAAAGATCCAATTGTTTATATGTTTCATGTATGTAGGTAATAGGTGATGAGGCTGGAAAACTAAGGATCATACTGGGGAAGTAACTGAATATCAGATTAAGGAGTTAGGACTTTATGCTCTTGATTACCTGCCCTGTTCAATACAGTAGTCACTAGTTAGATGTGGCTATTGAGTATTTGAATGCATCTAGTCCAAATTAAGATCACTGTACAGTTAAAATATATACCAGCTTTGAAGACTTAGTGTGAAAAAGAATGTACCATATCTCAATAATTTGTATACTGATTACATTTTGAAATGACCATACTCTGGGTATATTGGGTTAAATTAAATATATTATTAAAATTCACTTCCTGAGGGTCACACAGAAGGCATGTTGGAAACAGGATTATACCAGATCCTTTGATTTAGTATTATGCTTTTTTGTGTGTCTCCTATGGAGAACCTAATCTGTACTTATAGCTTGAGATTTTTTTTTTAACTTTCCTGTGTCATTCAGTTATTCTTTATAGTTCATACCATCATTAAACACATAGTTGGCCATATTAAAATATTTTATTGAATGTGCTTAGTTTTATCCTGACTGCTCCTCAAACTGAGATTTGGTAGAAGAAAGATAAAAAAGAAGGAAAGCGCCCTGGCCGGTTTGGCTCAGCGGTTAGAGCGTCCACTGGCAGACCAGACAGGCCCTGGTTCTGTTCCCCTAAGGGCAGGTACTGCGGTTGCAGTTTGTCCCTACCTGGTTGGGGTCGTGTGGGTGGCAACCACTCCATGTGTCTCTCTCACATCAATGTTTCTCTCTCTCTTCCTCTCTCTCTCTCCTGCTCTATCTGAAGATAAATGTAAAAAAAAAAAAGTGTCCTCGAGTGAGGATAAAAAAAAAAATTGAAAAACAAGAAGGAACGCAAATCTAAGCAGTAACAACAACAAAACAACCTTAACATCTCCAAGTGAAATTAAATCATGCTGCCAAGATACGCAAGGAAGAAAGGTCAATGTAAGGTAAGCAGCACGGAGAAGGTAAAAGGTAAAAGCAGAATGGAAAAAAAGGGAAAGGGAAGAGTGAAAACCCTAACTAAAGAGTTAACGGTGCCCATTTGGAGTACCCAGCAACCACCTCAAAGTGGAGCAGTTTATTCTGCTGTTTCTGTAAGCGTCGAAGTTGGTATGGCTGCCCTAGGAATACGCAGACTCGCTAGGAGCCCTGTCCTGCTGCTCTCCCAATTAGCCATTTGGACTTGATCCTTGGTTTGTTTCCTCCACTACCAAGTGAGAAAACAGCCCGGGACTGACTTGCCTCACTGGGTTGAAGTGGAAGTGAAGCGAGACAGTCACTAGGAAGGGACTTGGGAATTTTATCTTTTAAGCCGGTTACTGAGATCTAAAAGAAAAAATGTGGTTGAACAGCTTTACCAGAAAAAAAAATGTAACTGAAAAAAACAACAAACTATTCGGCACAGGTTTTAGTTCTCTGAACTCTTCGAACGAGAACATTCTAAGGGAAGCACAGGGACAGAGGACTCGGTGCTCATCCTTCTCACTGCCCCACCCCGGCCACAGAACATTCACCAACCGCAGAACGGGCAGCAGCGCTGGGTCGGGCGAGCGGAGGAAGCTCTGGGGGAGGGATGGAGTGCAGGCGAGAGAAACGGCGGTGACGGAGCAGGGACAGGACGGAGTTTACAGCGAGGAGAAGGGCGCCTTTTCCCACAGCTCAAGCGCTTACAGCTGCTAGTCAACCTCTTGGAAGCGGCGACTGGTTACCATGGCGACCGCGTCCCAGAGGGCGGAGCGACGCTTCCGACCGGTGTCTCGGCCAGTACGCCTCGACTAGAAACGTGGTCACGCCGGAGCAATAACTTCCGGCGGAAGAAGAAGTCAGTTCCGAGTTTTGGCCGACCACTTGCGGGGAGTCCGTCCAAATGCTTCTATGAAGTTTGGTAAGTTTGATTTAGAGTGAAGCCTTGGGAGGGTACTCGCCAGTGGCTGACGATAGAGCCTCCCGTGAATCCAGTGGATTCCCAAGTCCCATTCTTGTGGAGGTCCTGGCTGTCTCAAGTTCACAGCTGTGGGCAGAGGTTGCCTGGTTTCAGGGGCTCCTGGCGGGGTCTCTGCTGTAGCCTGGAGACTACAGACAGTGTCTCGAATGGATAGTGTCGGGGGCTCTTTGCAATGTCTGAGCGCCTCGCCAACAACAGAAAGACTCCTGCTCGCTACCTCCACTGGGACTGGCTGTTTCTCATTCTTTCAAGGTAATTTGGAAGAAAAGAAGTGAACTGGAAAACTTAAGAGGAATGCTCCCAAATTCATCTTAATTCTTTGGTTTTTTGCTTTGCTTTAAAAAGATTAATTTGTTTTGTAAACGTTTATTAAGCTTCTTTAGTGTATTTAGTGAGTACTTAGTGTGTACCGCATTTACCATAAGACCAGCAGAAATATCTTCTTAGAGGGTCATCCATCACTCGGGTTCATTATCGAATTCAGTTTTTTAAAATGCTGTTCTATATTCATTAATTTAAGACCTGAGAGTATAACAGGAAACATCTAACAGGTTTTCCATACTTGTTCCATTTATTTATGCATTCATTGGTTGGTTGATTCTTCTATGTGCCCTTTATGGGATGGAATCGCATACAGGCGTATTGGGACTACCCTCCAACTAACTGAGCTTCTAGGTCAGGGCTGTGGGGTGTTTTAAACAAAAGTATACACTCCATCAGATTTGCATTATAATCATAATTTACTCAGCTAAGTATTTAAATATTAAATAACTTGTTAAAGCACTATTTGTTTATTTCTTAGATACATGCAAACGGTAATGAATTTAATTAATTGTCATCAATATTTTTATTCAGCTGACCTGTGAAGGCCCACTTCTTGTTCAGTGGATGATGGCATTTGAGCGGATACCAAAAAAGGATTGGTACAGCATTCTGGGGGCAAACCCATCTGCAAGTATGGCAGACCTAAAACAAAAGTATCAAAAACTCATATTAATGGTAAGTCTGTTCTTTCAGATTTTAAATTTTGGGGGGGAAATCAGTTTTATGTGACTAGAAATTTGTTTCCATAAAATGAATATATGATATTCAAGCAGGAATTATGGTATTAATTTGGTGAATTGAAACTTTCAATCATATTGTAAAAAAAAAAGTTGGTTTGAGGTGGGGTAGCATGGTGGTTTGGCAAAGGAGATCTCTGTTATGCTGTTTGAGTTAGAATCCTGATTCTACCACTAACTGTGAGAACTTGGACAAGTTACTTGCCCCTGTATGTGCCTCTGTGAGGAATAATGAAGTAATCCATATAAAATGCTTAGAAATGTGTCATGCAGCATTAGCATCCAGCAGCCACTAACAACGTTGTAACTTAACATGTAGCTTAGTCCAAATTCAGATATACTGACTTAAATATAAAATACAAATTGGATTTCAAAGACTTAGTACAAAAAATATATATATAAAATAATCTAAAATTTTTTGTTGATTACATATTGGAATGATAATATTTTGGATACATTGCCTATTTTGCATATTCTATATACAATATATGTGGATATATTTGCATATATAAGGAAATTATCAAAATTGATTTTGTCTTTTTACTTTTTTAACATTACATATGTGGCTTACAGTTATAGTTTGCATTATATTTCTATTGTTAGTGTCAATTTAGGCTGTTTATACACTGTTTTCACCTGACTCAATTCTTTTGAGAAGTGAGTTATGGTATTTATAAATATGTAGCATCTTTCTGAACTGTTTTATTAATTTTTCTCCACCTAATTGTATGTTTCTTAAGCCAGTGTAAGTAACTCTGTAATGATCTCTGTTTAACTCAGTTTAAAAAATGATAGAGGACCACTACTTATATTACATCTGTTGTTTCTCTAGTTTTTATCAAATAGATTTATAGGATTTTGCTATAACTATTAGTGTTTATTGTGAGAAACAGTAGGTATTTCACTGTCAGGATTGTATTACTATACCTTCTTTAGGTAATAAGTAAAACTAAATTATGTTAAGGATTTTTTTTTTTGTCTCAGAATTTTTAATATATCTGAGAGTAAAATTAAGTAGACTTTATCAAAAAATGTATCAATATCAAATCATCCTTGTACCGCAGGTAACAGGGAGATGAGGCTAGAGTGGACTGGGTCTTAATCATGCAGGGCCTTGTAGGCCATATTGGCCTTTAATTTGGCAATGAGAAGCCATTTGCACTTAATAGGATAGCATCTGTTAAACACCTAAGTGAATGAACCATTTTGAATACCTGATAGCAGTGTATCAAAGAGTTCTAGTTGCCCTGGCCGGTTTGGCTCAGCGGTTGGAGCGTCGGCCTGCGGTCCAGAGAGACCTGGGTTCGGTTCCCGCTAAGGGCATGTACTTCGGTTGAAGTTTGTCCCCGGCCCTGGTTGGTTGTGCGGGTGGCAGCCACTCGATGTGTCACCTTCGCATCGATGTTTCTCTCTCTCTCTCTTCCTCTCTCTCCCTCCCACTCTATCTGAACAAAAAATGAAAAAGTGTCCTCGGGTGAGGATGAAAAAAAAAAAAGAGTTCTAGTTGTTCTACATCTCACCAACATTTGATGCTATTAATCTCTTGCATTTCAACGATTGGGGGTTTGTCAATTTTGCCACCATTGACATTTTGAGCAGGATGATTCTTTGTTATGTAAGACTGTCCTGTGTGTTATAGGATGTTTAACAGTATTCTAAATACCAGTAGCAACTAAAAATGTCTCCTGGAGTTAAAATTGCCAACCTCCCCATCTCATTGAGAAGTACTGCACAATTCCATGTTTGTAGTGGTATCTTGTGGTTTTCTTTTGTATTTATCTGATGACTTTTTAATGTGATTCCTAGCCATTGGTATACTTTTCTTTTGAGGAATGTCTTTTTTAAACATTAAACATATTCTTGATATTGTGTGTATTTTCTCTTAATCTTTGGCTTGCCAGCTCATTTCCTTAATGATATATTTTGAAGAGCAGAAGTTTTTATTTTGATGAAGTACAGTTTATCAAATGTCGGTCTTACAGATTAGTGCTTTCTGTATCTTCTCTAAAAAGGTCATGAAAAGATTCTCCTGTGTTTTCTTCTAGAACGTTTGAGTTTGCATTTACCTTTAGACCTGTGGTTTTGTGTATAGTGTGAAATGGGAGGTAGTGTTTTTGTTTTTCTTTCAATAATTATATCCAGGTGTTCATCATGTATTGAAAAGATTTTACTTTTGCCCTGGCCCGTGTGGCTCAGTTGATTGGAGCATCATCCCATACACCAAAAGGTAGCGGGTTCAATTTCAGGTCAGGGCACATGCCCTGGATACGGACTGGATGCCCAGTAGGGGACGTGCAGGAGACAGCCTATCAATGTTTTGATCTCACACCAATGTTTCTCTCCCTCCCTGTCTCTCTAAAAAAAATAAATAAATATTTTGAAGATATTTTATTTTCTTCATTGGATTGTCTTGGCAATGTGGGTCTGTTTCTGGACTTTGATTCAAGTTGATTTGTTTGTCCTTCTACTAATACCTCTCTCAGGATTACTGTTGGTTTATAGTCAGTTTCAAAGTCACATACAGTTAGGTTCTCAAATTTTATCCTTTTCAAGTTTATTTTGGTTATTTTAGTTTCCTTGTATGTTCATAGAATTAAGAGTCAGATGTTAATTTTTATTTTTTTAAACCCTGCTTGAATTTTAATTGTGATTGTGTTGAATATACATTTTGGCAGAATGAATATCTTAACGATATTGGGGTCTCCATGAATATATTATATCTATTCATTACTTAAGTCTTCTTTAATTTCTCTCAGAAATGATTGTAGAACTTTTAGTGTAGTATTACACATCTTTCCTTGGATTTATTTCCAATGTTTTGATGTTTTTGGTTCTAATATAATAGTGTTTTTAAAATTTTTTCATTTTCTAGTTGTTGATTGATAGTATATAGAACTATAGTTTATTTTCATATACTGATCTTACTTCTCACAATCTTGGTAAGTTTGCTTTTTAGTTGTCTTATAGCTGTTTTTATGGATTTTTTAGAATTTTCTACCAACACAATTATGCCATTTGCCAGTAAAGACACCTTTAATTCTTTCTAATCTGTATACCTATTTTTTTTTCCTTGCCTTAATGTACTATTTATGTATCCTGTCTTGTTTGTGATTTTAGGAAGGAACTTTTTCCAGTATTTTACCATTACATATAATGTTAGCTGTATGTTTTTAAGATGTCCTTTACCAAGTTGGGATAATTCTTCCTATTCCTAGTCTGCTAATATTATCATCATGAATGGATATTGAACTTTGTTAGATTTTTTTTACATTTATTGAAGTTTGCATATATTAATTTCTGCCTTTAATCTCTGAGTTCCATTTATTTTTCTTAGTGTTAAATCTATTTTGCATTGATAGGATAAACAAATCTCACTTGTTCATGAAGTATTATGCTTTTTATATATTGCAGGATTCTTATTGCTGTTATTTATTTTTAAAAAAATCCTCACCCAAGGATATTCTTCCATTTATCTTCAGATAGAGCAGGAGAGAGAGAGAGATAAAGAGAGAGAGAGCGAGAAACATAGATATGAGAGACTCACAGACTGGCTGCCTCCCTCATGACCGCTACCAGGGCTGGGGACCGAACAGCAACTGAGGTACCTGCCCTTGACCGGAATGGAAGCTGCGAGTCTTTGATCCTCGGGCTACCGCTCCAACTGCTGAGCCAAACTGGCCAGGGCTTATTGCTGTTATTTTGTTAAGGATTTTTATGTCTAGATTTATGATGTATATTGGTGTAACTTTCTTTTTTTTTAATGTGTGTGCCTAAATTTAGTATCACAGTTATTCTGGTCCCATAAAATAATTGGGGAGTGATTCCATGTTTTTGTTCTTTTCTAAAAGATTGTATAAAATTGCCTTTATTTTTTATTTAGATGTTTAATAGAACCTACTAGGGAAGTCATCTGGGCATCACACTTCCTTTCTGGGAAATTTTGTAATTATGAATTTAATTTTTTTTAGAGGCTATAGAACTATTCAAATTTTCTATTTTCTGTTGCATTTTTCAAGAATTTGTTCATTCCTTTATGGAGTCAAATTTATTGTCTTAATGTTCATATTATCTTCTTATTCTTTAATTGATATAAGGTATGTAGTTATGTTTTCCCTTTTATTCTTTACATTGGCAGTTTATTTATTTATTTATTTTTTCCCTGATTAGTCTTGCTAGAGGTTTAGCCCTTTTATTAATCTTTGTCAAGAACCAACTTTTACTTTGTTGATTGTTTTTGTATTGTTTTCCATTTTTTTCACTTGATTTCTGCTTTTAACTTTATAATATCCGTTCTTCTACTTCCTTGCTTTTCTTTTTCCAGCTTATTAATGTAGAAATTTTTATTATTATTGATTGTACACCTCTCTTCTTTTCTTATATAGCCATTTAAAGCTGTACATTTCTCTGTAAGCCGGAAGCACTGGTTTAGCTGCATCCCACAAATTTTGATATGTATTTTCTTTATCATTTAGTTCGAAATATTTTAAAATTTATCCTGTAATAGTTTTCTTTGTCTTGTGGGTTACTACATTATTTAACTTCAAAATGTTGGGAAAAGTTCAGATCTTTCTATTACTGATTTCTAATTTAATTCTATTATGGTTAGAGAATGTACTTGGTAGAATTTCAGTCCTTAGGAATTTATTAAAACTTTATTTTTATTTTTGGAAGTATTACAGATGTTCCCCTTTTTGCCCAATGACCCCCTCCTTCCCACTCCTGCTTTCCCTAACCTAACATCTGTGTCCATTGGTTGTGCATATATACATATAAGTTCTTTCGTTTATCTCTACATCTCCCCCCCCCCATCCCTCTGAGGTTTGTTAGTCTGTTCCCTACTTCCATGACTCTGGTTCTCTTTTGGTCGACAGGTTATTTTGTTCATTATGTTCCATAAATATGAGAGATCATGTGGTACTTGTCTCTTTCTGACTGGCTTATTTCGTTCAGCATAATACTCTCCAGGTCCCTCCATGTCGTCTCAAAGGGTAAAAGATCTTTCTTTCTCACAATTGCATTGTGTATTTCATTGTGTAAATGTACCACAGCTTTTTTATTCACTCATCTACTGATGGGCACTTGGGCTGTTTCCAGATCTTAGCTATTATATAAATAGTGCTGCTATGAACATAGGGGCGCATATATTCTTCCTGATTGGTGTTTCAGGCTTCTTAGGATATATTCCAAGAAGTAGGATCACTGGGTTAAATGGCAGTTCCATTTTTAATTTTTTGAGGAAGCACCATATTGTTTTCCATAGTGGCTGCACCAGTCTGCATTCCCACCAGCAGTGTACTAGAGACCCCTTTTCTCCACATCCTCTCCAGTACTTGTTGTTTGAGGATTTGTTGATGACTGCCTTTTTGGCAGGTATAAGGTGATATCTCATAGTAGCTTTAATTTGCATCTCTCTGATGATTAGAGATGTTGAGCATTTTTTCATATGTTTCCTGGCCATTTGTATGTCCTGTTTAGAGAAGTATCTATTCAGGTCCTCTGCCCATTTTTTAATTGGGTTCTTTGTCTTCCTTTTGTTGACTTGTCTGAATACTCTAAATATTTTGGATATTAACCCCTTATCCGATGTATCATCGGCAAATATGTTCTCCCAGAGAGTGGGTTCCCTTTTCAATTGATGCTGGTTTCTTTTGCCGTGTAGAAGCTTTTTAGTTTGATGCAGTCCCATTTATTAATTTTTTCCTTTGTTTCTCTTGCCCTAGGCAATGTATCAGTGAACATTCCACTACGTATGATGTCTGAGATTTTTCTGCCTACATTTTCTTCTAGGAATTTTATGGTTTCATGAATTACATTTAAGTCTTTTATCCATTTTGAGTTTATTCTTGTGTATGGTGTAAGTGGTGGTCTAGTTTCATTTTTTACATGTAGATGTCCAATTTTCCTAACACCATTTATTGAAGAGACTGTCTTTTCTCCATTGTATGCTCTTGCCTCCTTTGTCAAATTTTAATTATGCATGCTGTCTTGGGTAGATTTCTGGGTTCTCTCTTCTGTTCCATTGATTTATATGCCTGTTCTTGAGCCAGTACCAGGCTGTTTTGATTACAATGGCTTTGTAGTATAACTTGATATCTGGTATTATGATTCCTCCCATTTTGTTCTTCTTTTTCAAGATTGCTATGTCTATTCGGGGGTCTTTTATGGTTCGATATAAACTTTTGGCGTATTTGTTCTAGATCTGTGAAATAACCCTAAAACTTAAAGAACTGGAAAGTAAATAAAAAGAAAAACCTAGATCAAGTAGAAAGAAAGAAATAGTACAGGTCAGAACAGAAATAAATGACACAGAGACTAAAAAAGAACACTGCAAAAGATCAATGAAACAAAGAGCTGGTCTTTGAAGAGATAAACAAGATTGATGAACCTTTAGCCAGACTCACCAAGAAACAAAGAAAGAGGACCCACATAAACAAAAGAGGAAACAAAAGAGGAAAAGTAACAACTGACACCGCAGAAATACAAAAGCTTGTTAAAAAATACTATGAATAATTATACAGCAAAAAGTTGGACAACCTAGGTGAAATGGACAAATTTCTAGAATCACAGTCTCCCAAAACTGAACTGGGAAGAGACAGAAAACATGAACAGACCAATAACAACTAAGGAAATTAAAGCTGTAATCAATAAACTCTCAGCAAACAAAAGCCTGGGTCCAGATGGCTTCACAGGGGAGTTTTACTGAGCAGTCAAAGAAGAACTAACACCCATTCTCCTCAAACTATTCCAGAAAATTCAAGAAGAAGGAAGATTTCCAAGCTCTTTTTATGAGACCAGCATTATCCTAATTCCAAAACCAGATAAAGACACTACAGAGAAAGAAAACTGCAGGCCAATATCCCTGATGAATGTACATGCCAAAATCCTCAACAGAATATTAGCAAATCGGATCCAGCAATATATTAAAAAAATTTTTCACCATGACCAAGTGGGATTCATCCCAGGGATGCAAGGCTGGTATAATATTTGCAAATCAATAAATGTGATACCCCACATAAACAAAAAAGATAGCCCCAGCCAGTTTGGCTCAGTGGTTAGAGTGTTGGCCCATAGACCAAAGAGTCTCAGGTTTGATTCCAGTACAGGGCACATACCTCGGTTGCGGTTCGGTCTCCAGCCCTGGTCAAGGTCCTGTGGGAGGCAACCAGTTGATGTGTCTTTCTCACATTGATGTTTCTCTCTCTCTCTCTCTCTCTCTCCCTCTCCCTCCCTCCCTCCCTCCCTCCCCCCCCCTCCCTCCCTCCCTCCCCCCCCCCCTCCACTCTATCTGAAGATAAATGGAAAAATGTCCTCGGGTGATGATATAGGAAAAAAAAGAAGATAAAAACCATATGATCACATTCATAGATGCTGAAAAAGCATTTGACAAAATCCAGCACCCATTTCTGATAAAAACGCTTAGCAAAGTGGGAATAGAGGGATCATATCTCAACATAATAAAGGTCATATATGAAAAACCTGCAGCCAACATCATACTCAATGGGCAAAAACTAAAAGCATTTCCCTTAACAACAGGAACAAGACAGGGATGCCCACTTTTGCCACATTTATTTAACATAGTACTGGAAGTCTTATCCACAGCAACTAGACAAGAAGAAAAAAGGGATCCAAATTGGAAAGGAGGAAGTGAAACTGTCATTATTCGAAGATGACATGATATTGTACATAGAAAACCCTAAAGACTCCATCAGAAATCTACTAGATTTAATAAATGAATTTGGCAAAGTAGCAGGATACAAAATTAACATCCAGAAATCGGTGGCATTCTTATATACCAATAATGAACACTCAGAAAGGGAAACTAAATAAACAATCCCATTTACCATTGTAACAACAACAAATAAAATACCTAGGAATAAACTTAACCAAGGATGTAAAAGACCTGTTGTCAGAAAACTACAGGGCATTGAAAAAAGAAATAGAGGAAGATATAAAAAAGTGGAAACATATACCATGTTCATGGATTGAAAAAATCAACATCTTTAAAATATCCATGCTACTCACAGCAATCTACAGATTCAATGCATATTAAACTTTTTATGGCCCAGCATATGGTCTGTCTTGGTGAACATTCCCAATCACTTGAAAAATGTGTACTCTGCTATTATTGAATATAGTGTTCTGTAAATATCTCTTAGATTACATAGATATGTTCACATATTCTATATTATTATTGATTTTTTGTTTTATTAGTTTATGATTTATAGATTTTTCTATTTCTTTAATTCTATTAATTTTTGTTTTATGTACTTGGTATATTTTATTAGGTGTATGTGTTTTAAGATTGTTGTCTCCGTGAATTTGAACCTTTGATCATTATAAAATTCCCCTCTCTATTTCTCATAGTACTCTTCTTGGAGTCTACTTTGATATTAATATAACCAACCAGCTTTCATGTACTGTGTTTGTGTTATTTATCTTTTACCATTCTTTCAGTCTGTCCCTTTCACTCTGTCTCTTTTATGTTTAAAGTGTGTTTTCTTGTATATAGTGGATAATTAGGGTTAAAAAATTCCAATCTGTTTGTCTCTGCCTTTTTATTGGGGGTCTTTAGTCCATTTACATACCCCTTCCCAGCTTTATTGCAATATAATTGGCATATAACATTCTAGAAGTTTAAGGTGTATGTGATAATTGATGCACATAACCACAGTAAGGGTACTTAACACATCTGTCACCTCACATAGTTACCGTTTTGTGTGTGTGTGACTGTGTGTGATGAGAACCTTTAACATTTATTCTTTTAGCAACTTTCAGGTATACAATACAGTATTGATAACTGTAGTCACTGTACTATACACTAATTCTCCATATTCATCTTATAACTGGAAGTTTGTATTCTTTGACCAACATATCATCATCCCCACCCCCTAGTTCATTTATGCTTTCTGTAATTATTGACAATATTTGAGTTTAAATCTGTAATTTTTTAGTTTTTAGATTTGTCCTATTTTCTCTTTGTTCCTCTATTTTGCCTTCCTTACCAAATCTTTTGGGTGAGTCAAGTATTTTTTTCAAGAATCAAGTATTCTCATTCCTTTGTCAAATATTTATATACATTGTGCACCATTTTCACTTGATCTTCTACTAATAGTAATTTTAAAGTTTCTATCTTATAATTCTAACATCTGGGCCTACTCGGGGTCTGATTCTATAACCTTTCATTAGATCGATCTAATTTTCTTGCCTCTTTGCACGTCTTATTTTTTATTACATGTCAAAAATTGTTTGTAAATGAAAAGTAGAGACTGAGATAAATGATACCTACATTCATCGGAATGGAAATGCCCCTTTTGTAAGGGAGTTTGTGTGGCAAACTTGTCTTCTTTCGAGTTCTCTTTGTTTTTTCTCTTCCTTTTGTTATAGAGGCTCTTTTCATATATTTGGTGATCCTTTGTTGCCTATTCATATTTAAGAATGAAATGTTGCAAGCTTATTTGGAGGTTTCTGTGCATAACTAGGGGCTTTCATTAGGTAGGGTCAATCATTTTGTTAGATGACCCCTAATGTGCAGCATCTGAATCCATATCTGAAAGGGGAATCCTCAAATTGTCCACCTGGGAAGATGAGAACTTGGACTCATATCACTCTGTGTGTCAACTTTTTCCCTTGGTTTTCAGTGCAAAATTGCATCCTACCCCTCAACCTGATGTTCCCAAATCCAGAACCTTCTCTGGTCTATCTCTTCACACAGTATGGTTTTTTGCTATGGCAGGAGAGAGTAGATATCTGGCTTTATGGTGAGGAGGAGAGCCAGAGGTCTAAGTATTTTTTTTTTTAAGTCTCAACCAATCTTCCTGCTGTTTAGTCATGCCCCTCAACCCCACTTTCAAAGATACTTAATGCCTCTGTTCCTGGGTTTTTCTGGCCTCTACATGAATGAGCTCACCTCTTGTTATCTCTTGCTTCAGGCTTAGGTTTCAGTTTTCTTAGGTAGACTGAATAGGTACCATTTCTTATTTTTTTGCTATTATTTTAGTGGAGTTTTGGGAGGGAAAAGGGTTAATTGTGCATATGAATTTGCTATTTAGAAGCCCTGAACTATTATCATTTCCTATGAGGAGCCAGATACCCTTCCTTGGCCATAGAACTGCATTTGCTGCTATCTCTGCCTGGTGCCCTTTCCCCTACCTCACCTCATTAACTCTTACTGGCTGTTTTAAAATTATCTTAGTTGTAACCCCTGCCTCCCCTGATCCCTGCCATGTTTCCCTTCCTTGTGGGTACCCTCCTCCAGGAGAAGTGTATTTAGTTTTCTTTCTCTAGGACAGGAGAGGCATAGCTGGCAGGTCAGGAGAATGAGGGTAGCTGGAGTGTGATAAAAGGTTTTTTCTACCTTTCCTTTTAAAAGATAAAGAGAGACTTGAGCGTGTTTAAGTTTCATGAGAAGTAGCCAAAGAAACTTTGGGATTGAAGTTACAGGGGAGAGAGAATTACTGACAGAAGGCAGAAGAGGATGGGATCTGAAGCATAGGTAGGAGGGAAATAGAAAGGAGGGAACGGTCTCTGGTTTTATAGAAGAGAAGGAGGAAAGGATGGATGCAAGAGCTGGTTCATTTGTCATTTTGGTGGCAGAAAGTTGATGAGCTCTCATTCAGTGGCTTCATTTTTTCTCTGTGAAAGTGAAGACAGAGTTATCTTTTTATTCATTTATTTTTTTATTTATTTATTTATTTATTTTTAGAGAGAGAGAGAGAAATGGAGAGGGAGAGAGAGATAGGATCATCGATGAGAGAGAACATCGAGTGGCCGCCCCCCACTGGGGATCAGGCCCACAACCTGGGCATGTGCTCTGACTGGGAATCAAACCAGCGACCTCTTGGTGCATGAGTTGATGCTCAACCACTGAGCCATACCAGCCGGGCCAGAGTTATCTTTTGAGAGAAGGTGAGAGAGGGAATGAACAACAATTTATAGGAGAGAGAATTCTAACAAGAGATATTCTGCCAAGGCTCCCTGTAGGCAGCTATGTATTCTTTTAGCAGCAAGAAGTCTCAGCTAACAACTTATTGTACAGCAGGCAACCAGAGCTATAAAGAGCCACCATAACAATCAGCCTAACATCTTGGCCTCTTTTTGCTTGGGTTGTAGTGTCTTTGGTCCCTGCATTATAGCTTAGCACAATATTTTATATTTATAAAGTATGGCCATAGGTTAAATTACATTCAGCATGTTCTGTTACTCTTTTTAAGAAGGTAAGGAAGCATGCAGTAGTCAGTATATAATTACTAGCATGTGTATTATGCTTTATGGTTTGTTCTTTACAGTTTACAAATGCTTTCCCATCTTACTAGTTTTATCCTCTCAGCAGTCCTGTAAGGCAGGAAATATTATCCCCATGTTTGCAGCTGAGAAAACCAAGGCTTAGTTATAGTTAAGTGGTTTGTCTAAAACACAATTAGTTAAGGGGTAAAATCTAGGCTTAATCACATATCCTGTGCCTCTAGACTCTCTCCCATTGCATTAGACTTCTCATAATTTCCATCCAAAAGGGTTTTACAGTTATTTAAAGGCATAATTTTCAGTTTTCTGGATTTCCATGGAACACCTCATTCACGTACAATTAATGAAGTATTACAGAAGGTTAGACGTAATTACTACTTTCTATTTTAATTTGAAGGAATCTAGATTATATATGGTTTATGGAGTGAAACTTATTTTCTTTATTCTTTTTTTGTGTGTATAAGTTTAGAGTTTCTAATAGAGTTATGAAGCAGAAAACTATAAGGGAAAAACCATACTATTTATTTTCTTTATCAGATTCTTTTCTCAAAAACAGACTTCTCGTTTATATTCTTGCTTTCCAATTTGAATTACCACATTTTCTCTGTCTGATTTTCAACAATGTCTCAAAACATTTGGAGAATAAAATTACATTTGACAAATACCATTCTCTAATTTTGTAAAAAGGCACATTTATTTTGTGTACTTTTTCAAGTTCAGAAGACTTTGAATTTAACACCTCCTACATAATTAGTTGTTGGGATAAAATATTGCTAAATCGTAGGCTGCTAAGTTTACAATACATGTTGATTTAGTAAATACTGTTTCCTTATTTCAATTTTTGTAAATGTAGTGCTTATTCAAGGTCCCATTTCTGAAAAAATTCTTTGAGATATTTTAGAATTGCTCAAAGATCCATATAAATGTTAAGTGCAGAATTAGTCTGAAAAACATATTTCACATACCATTGTCTTTTGCTTAATAATTTACTATATAAAAATAAAGATAATTGACTCAATCTTTTCTAGCCGCATTTATAGGGACTTTACTTATTAATAAAAGTGCATTGCTTTTTTCTCCTTATGAATCAATTAAAAAAATTTTTTTTTCTTTATTGATTTTAGAGAGAGAGGAAGGGAGAGGGAGAGAGAGATAGAAACATCAATGAGAGAGAACATCGATTGGCCGCCTCCTGTATGCCCCCCACTGGGGATCAGGCCCACAACCTGGGCATGTGTCCTGACTGGGAATCAAACCGATGACCTCTTGGTGCATGGGTTGATGCTCAACCACTGAGCCACACTGGCCGGACCTTATGAATCAATTTTTAAAATATATTTTTAGTTTTCTACTAATATAAGTTGAATAATCATTGCTTTGAAATAGTCTAAGGTCAAGAATGATTAGTCATGCCCAGCTAGTGTGGCTTAGTGGATTGAGCATCATCCCATGGACTGAGAGGTCCCAGTTCGATTCCCAGTCAGGGCGCTTGCCCTGGTTGCAGGCTCAATCCCCAGTAGGGGGCATGCAGGAGGCAGCTGATTGATGTATCTCTCTCACATTGATGTTTCTATCTCTCTCTAAGACATCAATTTTTTTTAAAAAAAGGATGATTAGTCATATTATTCCCATATTTTTTGCAGTTATACATATACAATAATTGCTATTTACTGAGAATAAAAATACCCCCCCAAAAGCTTCATCAAACTGAAAATTGGGGGTCTTTTCCCATTGATGCTGATAATATTACAGGATACCTTTCAACTGGAAAAGAATTATTGTGTTGGAAAATTATATGCTGCTGTTACAATGTGTTCCATAATCTTAAAGAAAATCCATGTAATTTGAAGGTATAAAATGCCACTGAATACTAATGTGGGCATTCAGAGGTTCTGTTTTGATTATAAGTGGTTATGTGTAGATTAGGATTAAGCTAGTTATATAATATATTTTAGAATCTTGAAAAAGAAAGTAAAAAGGATACCTGTGCTAATGTTGGAGGAAAATTACCACATGGGAAAAGAAGAGAGCTAAGAACAATTCTTTAAACAGGTCTTTTGACTACATTACAAAGTGATAAGGTCTTGATTATAGGAAAGAAATTTAGGCATTGAACATTTTGTGAAAAAATCTGGCAGTGTTATAAGTAAAAATCAGTAGGTTATGTTCTTAACTAAGATGAGGAACAGAGGAGAGGAGGAGGTTTTCTGGGGAATGATGTTTGGTTCATTAAAGAGCAGGTTGAGTGTGATGTGTCTGTGGAAGAGCCACGTGAAGATTACCAGTTGACAGATGGGATGGAAGGGCAGCTAGACCTTGAGAGAGGTCAGGGCTAAAAGCCGTACATTGGCAATTGCCTCCGTAAGATTTCCTTGGGCCAAGGACGTGGGGATATAGGACAGAACCTTGGGGAACACGTCTTCACTAAGAAACTGAAAAGGAATCTACCCAGCAGAGTGGAGTGTTAGTAAACTCAAGGAAAAGAGATGGTGTGGCCAACAATTGCACATATTGTTAGAGGGACCACAAAGGCTGCTGACAAAAACAGAGGCCATTGGATTTAGTAACTGAAAGCATTTGCAGCCCTGGAGAGCTAAGCAACACAGAACGGGGCAAATCACCTGCAACCCTTGGAATCTGTGATTTGATTAACAGCCTTGGCTGAATGTCTTAAAAACTGAAAATTGGGTGAATTAATTCCATTGTTTAGAAGAATACATAATATGACTCAGTGTATTGTTATTAGTAGAAATAAGTGAAAATTACACCAGAAACTTGGTGGAAGGTGTAAAAGATGGCACTGTGGCATTGTGGAAACCTGGGTTCTTTCCATGCCTTATTATTAATAAATGGCATATACTTACCCTAGTTTTCAAGGAATGTAAAAATAAGATATTTAAGAAGTTTGTTGTGGAATCTAAAAAAAAGCATACAAAACTCCCCAAAACTCATAGTCATAGAAACAGACAGTAGATTGGTGGTTGCCAGAGATGGGGGGGGGGGTGGGGGAGCAAAACTGGTGAAGGTGGTCAGAGGGTACAAACTTACAAAATGAGTAAGTTCTGGGGATGCAATGTGTGGCGATAGTTAACAGCAGTGTATTGCATACTTGAAAATTGCTATGAGATTAAATTATAAAAGTTCTTAACCATACACACACAAAAAAGGTTACTATGTGAAGTGATGGAAGTGTTAACTATCGTATTATGGTAATCATTTCACAGTATATATATAAATCATGTACATCTTCAACTTACACAATGTTATATGTCAATTATATCTCAATAAAACTGGGAGAAAAAGATGTTCATTGTTTACCCTCCGCATTTCTGCTAAAATTGTGCTGGGCCAACTGTGATTTATCTTAAGTCATGTAAACTCCATAGGCCGGAGTTTCATCCGTACGAATGAGATGCTTATACTATGTGACTTTCTAAAGCCAGGTCTAGAATGTTTCTTCTATTTTCCCCCCTCTTATTTATGTCTTCAGATATCATCTAGTTGACTCCCCAAGTCTGAAATTCTTTCTTAGTTTACCATACTGGAAGTAACTTTCTTTTGGTGATACAAAGTTGATTGACTCAGTGCATGTGCTCTAGGCAGAACGAATAGTGCTAATTGAGACTGCCATGGTAGTCTGTCTCCAGTTTGCCATGTGTTTAAGACAAAAATTATTCCCTTCACGGGCTTTCCTAAAATTCTATCACTGACAGTTCTTTTACAGTTTCATCTGGGTACAAATGCCTCACAATTTGCTTTTGCAGAAAGTGAAAGAAAGAAAGAAATCTCAAAATGACTTTCTAATTATGATCTAATTATGGCTAAGCTGATAGAAAATCCATGAAGAGGTGATTTAAAGCATTGTTATATTTATCTCATAGTCTGGCTTAAAGAATCAGAATTTCAGAGCCTGTAACTAAAAGAATTATAGAATAGCAGAACATAAAGGAACCTTTATTGCAGAAGACTGTTAAATTGGGTAATGAAATTATCAAGCACAGACAGGTGGAACAAAGATACACACTAAATATTCAAAATCAAATAATGTGATGAAGTTATAGACCAGAAATCACTTTTAAAACTTGTCTATGGTGACAAAAGATGATTTGACTTTGGGTGGTGGGCACACAATGCAGTACACAGGTCATGTATCGTAGAAATGTACACTTGAAACTATATGATCTTATTAGCCAATGTCACTCCATTACATTTAATATAAGAATAAAATATTTAAAATAACTTGTGTAAAATAATAATGCTAAACAATAATTAAAATGGGAAAAGTGAATGTTTTGTTTTAAGGTACATTTACATTTAGAATTTTCTTATGACTTGGTGCACATTATTTTCAGTAGGCCATGATTCAAAAGCACAAAAACAAAAGGACATTTTGCCCAGTGCTTCCCAAAGGAATTAATATCACACTTTTGTTAAGTGTTGGACTTCACTAGAGTATTGTTGTTCCACTTTTTTTTAAATCAATATATAAGAGCTAGAACTTTATTGTGTTTCTTAGGATATATTTCTCTTAGGTATTTTTTTTAAAGTTAACCCTATTGAATAATTTATATACAATAAAATGCACTTATTTTAGTCATTTTGATAAGTTTTGATTGAGTATGCATGTATAACCACCACCATTTCAAGATACATGCTCTGCCTTCTTCTCTAGGCAACCATGGGTCTGCTTTCACTGTCACTATGAATTTCTTTAGTCTTTGATTTAAACTCTAAAAATTTCTTGATGTTTTATGTGGCCTTTAATGAATTAGTTATGATTTTTAAAGAGATGAGTTTATTCCTTTACCTATTCCTGAAGAGTAAACTTTGTATAGCATATTACATAATATGCTTTCAACAATAATGTTATATAAGATGTCTAGTTAGCTCATTTTGTGAATATTATAAGTGAATTGCATGATTTTACATGACTTAAAAATAGTAATTATCAATTTGCAAGGTATTCATAAAACTGTGCCATCTGAAATATAAAACAACTTTAAAATTTGCCTTCAAGTACATCATATAGACTTTTGCTCATTAATCACATTTTACTTGTTAAGGTTATTTGTGTTTTGACTTTTTCATTATTTTCAAATTAATTTATTCTTAATTGGAATACTTTATATTACATATATGTATCCTTGAATTATTTTCTATATCACAAATAAAATAAATTCTGTTTTGCCTATGTTATCTTCTAATTAAAGATCAAATAGATTCTTACACTCAGCAATGAAAAATAAAACCACTTCTCATTCTGTTAGGCTTTTTGAAGTATTGATTGTAAGGTGAGCATTATCCTCGGTTCAGTGTATGGGATGAGATAGCTCAGAAAAGACGTGTCTTTTTTCCTGAAGCAACTTAAACTAGCCATTACCTTTTAGCTATCTTAAAACGTTTAAAAGTACAAGATATAATTCTTATAATCCCTGAAGGTCATTCAAAACATTCTGTTTGAGAATTATAATCTTTAAATTAGTTAAATGTGTGGACTCAGATCTATTTATGGGAATTAAAACAATCTGAGTTTGTCTTCAGTTATTCACTCATCCATTCACTCAACATCTGTTAGGGTTAGTACCTACTATATTTCTAGACACTATTCTGGATGCTGTGGATATAACGGAGTTTATTGTTAGGAGGAAGATGCAGATGTTTAAATTCTAGTATCTAGTGTAATAAATGTTATTGTGTATACATCAAATAAACTCTAAAATGTGGTTTCATAGGGGAGCCTGTATATAGCATAGTGATTAAAAATCCTGACTTTGTATCACTTTGCCCTGGTTTTGAATCTCACCTGTGTCATTTATGATCTGTGTGACCCAACAGGAGTGACTTAACCTCTCTGTGCCTCTGTTTCCTTACCTGAAAAAATACAGACAAATTTTTTTATTCTTTGATTTTTTTCATAAAGATTAAGTGAAATAATGAATGGAAAGCATTTGGGCCAGTGTCTTGCATGTGGTGCCTTATTACAATTGATCATTACCACTAGAAGTTAAGCATAAGATGCAGTTAGAGAACTATGCAGGGCCATATAAAAATTTACATAATGGCATCATGCAAAACTGTAAGAGTGTTGAGCAAAAAAAAAGTTAAAATGGTAAAATTATATTTTAGATGTATCAGGTATTCATTGCTGTATGTTTTATTTTTTTTTATTTTTTTATTTTTTATCCTCACCCGAGGACATTTTTTCATTTTTTGTTCAGATAGAGTTGGGGGGGGAGAGAGAGAGAGAGAAACATCGACGTGAAAGGGACACATCGAGTGGCTGCCTCCCGCATGACCCAACTAGGCCGGGGACAAACTGCAACCGAGGTACATGCCCTTAGCGGGAACCGAACCCAGGTCTCTCTGGACCGCAGGCCGACGCTCTAACCGCTGAGCCAAACCGGCCAGGGCCATTGCTGTATGTTTTATACATTTATATACACATATTGCTGTTTAGAGTTGTATTCATGAAACTTCAAGTAATATGCTTAATGAAAAAATTAATGATTTTCAAGAGTAGTTTTGATTAAATGGTATTTTCACATTGCCTTTGGACCTTGATACCTATGAAAACTCATCCTCCTCTATAAGTGTTCATTTAGGGATATTAGTGTCATATGGGAAATTAGTGTTACTGGATTGCCGGAATGGAAGAACTAGGTTGCACAGCAAATTTTGCTTGTAGTTTGTGGAAGAGAAATACCCCCTGGGTTGCTATAAAGGACAAGGGCCAGTAAGTGTGGGAACATACCCTGCCCACAGCAGATTTAGCTTCTCATCCTAATGTAACAGAACGGGTCTCTGCATAGCTAGGCGTTAGACTCAGTTTCAGCTTTCACGTTTGTTCCAATAACCTGTCCTTTCTTCTAGTCAGCCCCTCTCTGATGTGTGTAACCACCTTAAGCCAAGTGCGGTTATCAAAATGAAAGTTCATTTCCAGGATACTCTCTAGAATAGATGAAATACCCTTGGAGCAAAAGCACCTGTCATCCTTTGTTCTTGATTATGTTTTCCCTTCAGTTTTGGCCTGGAATGCTTTACTGTCTTGTCACTGATGCTTTCAAGAGTTTTAATAAACATACTTTATTCAGGTTTTTTTAGTCGTTTTTAATGGGAAGGTTAGTTTGAATAACCTGGCCTCATCACCATTAGAAGCAGGAAGTCCTCTTCTTATTCGTCCCATTCCTTTCCATTCAATGGAAGGAAGTCCACTTTCCATTTAGGTACAACTCAATAACTCCTTCCTGGAGTTTTTTACTTCTCACTGAGGTACACTCAGTGACTCCTTCCTGAAGCTTTCCCTTATAGCTAGTCAAAACAAGGTCACCCCTTATGTGTTCCATTGATATATTGTAACTCTGTTATTCCACTGACCACACCTGTCTTTACTGTAATTGCTTATGCCAATGGCTGCCTCTCAGCTAGAAGTAAAGTCTTTGAAGGCAAGGATCCTGTCTTGGTTATTTTTCTGTCCCTGGTAACATCAACTTTGTGTACTTTATATTAAAGACTCTCACTGCATGCATTGGTTGAATTGCTCTGGATTTTGCTGAAATCGAATAGAAGGGTTAAGAAGGGAGTTGACTCTTGTTATTTTGGCCTCTGTATGTATGTTGCAGTACTGTCCTCCCTTTTATGTTATTCCTTATGGGTTCGAAGATGATAGATAGTCCTTGACCCATGTGAACTAATGACAAAATAGAGCGCAGCATGTGAAGTGATTTGACCCATGGCAATCTTTGAGCTCCTGTTTTGTCTACACCTATCTGAGGCTGTCCAGCTGTTACATTTCCTTTTTAATAATTCAGCCAAGAAAGTGGAATCTTCTTTCACTTTAGGTTTTCAGTAGTCTGAAGATATGTTTTGAGAAATTAAGTAGTATTGTAGAAGAGAATATTGACACCAGGAAGAATAAATGTGTTAGATAGTTTTCAGTTTATTAAGTTAAAGAATACTTTTTTAGGAAGTATTAATAAGGAAGGAGGAATTAATAGTCATTAAAATTATAAGACTAAAAAAGGCTCTTAAAAAGCCTCAGTTGCCCATTTTAATGCATCTTTTAATTGGAACATGACTTTCATAATCACAGTGACTCTTGCATACTCTCTTGTAATTTAAAAAATTCTTTTAAAATAATGTGGCAAATTACTCTAAAATCGTATTATTGAGCTTTTAGAAAGTCAGTATTAAAATGAGCCTCAGCCCTGGCTGGTTTTGCTCAGTGGTTAGAGGGGTTGGACTAAAGGGTCTCGGGTTCGATTGACGATCAAGGGCACTTACCTGGGTTGCAGGTTCAATCCCTGGCCCTGGGAGGGAAACAATCGATGTGTCTCTCTCACATAGATGTTTTTCTCTCTCTCCCTCTCCCTTTCTCTCTCTCTAAAAATAAATTTTAAAAAATCAGGGAAAAATATCCTTGGATGAGGATTAACAACAACAACAAAATAATAATAAAATGAGCTTCAGGTGGTGAAGTACTCAGCTGGAGCAGTTTATTGTTGTATAATAAAAATGGCAGGAAAAGCTGGATATTTAATCATGTTTTGTTTGAGCTATGATCTAGAACCATCTAGAACTCCCTCAAACTCTGATGACTATTTCAATGTCCCTGGATGTTCCCTGAATGCCATTTTATGTGCATACTAGACGAATGTACCAAAAAAAGCATCTGAAATACATTATATCTTAAAAGATAACTGTTGGTTTGTTTTGTGTTAAATGTATGAAGGTGTTAGAAATGTAAAAGTTAAATCACTCATGGTTTAGATTCCTCTGGGAACTAAGTAAGGTAAATTTTATAAGTTAAATTACCATGGAATAGCTCTTCCTTTTCCAAGCTAAATAAACTACCACTGAGGTCACTTAAAACCTGAGCTAGTTTCTTGAATTTTTTTATTCCTCCCTCTTTTGATAAGATTTTGAAAAAGTAATAGTAATAAAGTATTATTAATAATGCCCACACCTAATATTTTTAGGCTCTGAGAAAGAATACAAATACATACCAGGTGCTTAAATATTTAAGAGTTATGTTTCAAGCTAACAAATGATAACAGAACATACGTTATTTAATGTTGTCTTAAAAAATATACTTTCATGCCCTGGCCGGTTTGGCTCAGCGGTTAGAGTATCGGCCCGTGGACCGGTGAGTCACGAGTTCGATTCCAGTAAAGGGCATGTACCTTGGTTGTGATTTGTCCCCAGCCCTGGTTGGGGTCATGCGGGACGCAGCCACTCGATGTGTCCCTTTCACATCAATGTTTCTCTTTCTCTCTCCCTCCCACTCTATCTGAACAAAAATGGAAGAATGTCCTTGGGTGAGGATAAAACAGTACACACACACACACACACACACACACACACTTTCATGACAAATGCACCTTTATGTTGACCTGGAAATCCAGGATCAAGTTTCGAGTCCTTGGAGTTTTATGCCAGAATGCAGCAGTACAGAGAAAGCCACCACTTATCCTGCTCTTCTTCTCTTCCAGCCTCAATCAGAGGCCTAGCTGTAGTGTAAGCTTCCCCTGACTTGGGGCTATATGGACAGGGAATTCCTTGTCCTAATCCCTTAAAAGAAGGGGATAGGGCATGGTTGGAAGAGAGGCATGGGATCCTCATGGGCAGATCATGGGGTGGCAGGAGAGAAGGGACAGATGGAGCTCTGTAAAGGGGACATGGTATAAATGAATTGTTTTATATATATGTACATGTCTATATATATATATTATTATACAGTTGATTCTTATTATTTGCTGTAGTCATCTCCTGTAAAGTTGCCTCAAATACTGAATTAGCAAATTCTGAACCATTGCTCCTAGGGGAAATAGAGGGTTAAGTTCCTATGAGCCTCTGGTCACAACATTTTCATTAAGTGATCAGTACATAACCTTGTTTTATGTGTTTCTGTTTAAAGACACTTTAATATATATTGTTGATTTATTAACATTGAACTCAGGGTCAACAGCACTGTAACTCATGCCTGAAGGAGGAACCTTATTTAAAACTGGTTTTCCCTTATAAGGCATATCACGGTCTGCTTTTGCTTAGGAACACTATATTGCAAGTAATGCACTATGTATGGGGAACTTTTTAAACAGCAAAATTACAGCAGAACACAAAATGAGGAAAACATGGCACTAAATAGACTGTGAAAAGGACACTTCCTTACATCCAGTATAAAGCTAAAGCATAAAGGCCTTGTTTGACCTCAGCTGGGAACATGCCACTCTGTGTATGTCTGTGAATGAATGCAAAGTAATGACAAGTGTTGACTTGGGTTACAAATAATTTTAGCAAGTAGGTAAATTTGCAAATATAGAATGTGTGAATAAAGAAGACCTATTGTATTTATACTATATATTAGACAGCTTGCTATGGCCCGCCTCTCCTGCCATACCCCATTTTAAAAAATTAAATTGTATGAAAATATGTTTACCCACATTATATCATTTAATTTTTACAAAACACTGAGCTTTATAGATAGGTTGTATTCATTAATTAAAGTATGTGTTGTCTTGGATGTGCCGGCATTGTGCTAGGTGCTGGGGATGTAGTTAGTGGTAATATGACGGATAAAGGTCCTTATTTTCATGAGTACCTTATAGTTTAGCCAGTATTCTTTCTGTTTTTCAGGTGAGGAAGTTTTGTACAGTTGAACTTTTCTAGGGTCACATAACTAGTCATAACCGAGCCAGAATAAAAACTTAGTTTTTCATATTTTCTGGTCAGTGCTGCTCCAGTTCTCTCTTCTCCTCTCTATCTTGAATTTTCCTTTTCCATTAGCTTACCCTCCTCACCCAGGAAAATGTCTTTCGAAATCATTCTCCTCTGGCTTTGGTTACTATGGCTGTCACTCCTCTCTTCTTGCCAAACATTACTTGATTGCCATCCATTTGCTTCTCAACCTACCCTCTTTCAGTACTGCCATTCTTCTAAATAGTGCCTACTAAAGTGACTAATGTCCTCTACTTGCCACATTCAGTGGATTTAATGTGACATTTGCTACTGTCACAGATCTTCCTTCTGCCTTGAAACTTTCCTCCTTGGGCTTCTGCGGATCCTGTATCCTGATTTTCTTGTTGCTCACTGCCCTGTTTTCTTTTCTGGCATCTTTCCCTCTATCTGATATAAATATTACTGTCCTTCAGAGTTTTATCTTTGTCTTTCTCCACTTGTCACCAAGTCAGACTCTTAATCTGCGGCCCTGGTGCTTTTGTAGGTCTGTTCATCTCTCAGTTTGCAACATTGTGTGTATCTTCTTCCTCCAGCTTTTTATCATAATCTTGGAGGTGTTCATAGCTCAAAAAAGTTGTGGCGGACTACTTTCTGTATATTCCTGTAGTTTTATGTGCTTCACAGGTGACTCCCAAATTCATGTCCCCAGCCTCCCACCTTTCCCCTGCCTGAGGACTCCTCCTGCCTTTGATCCTCCATCCCTACCATAGTTCCTCAGGAGTGCAGTAGTTTTCCTATTGCCAGACCCCCTACCTGTCCTCCCTACGCATTCCATCCTACCACCAGGTCACTTTTTTTGCCTTTGAGACAAAAATATGATTATGTTTCTAACATGCAAGTAATGTGTAGTTTTCAGTAGGGATAAGTCCATGTTTCTTAACATGCTAAAAAGTTTCTTTCCATTCCAAACTCAGCCTTGCTTTTCAACTTCATCTTTTATTACTTTTACTCATTCCCAGTATAGCTTGCAGTTCTGTTGTTTATAACTCTAATGTCCATCTTGGTACTTTCCTGTCTTGTATTTGCCATTTCTCACTGTCTGGAATACCTTTCCCCTCCCACCCTTCCACAGTATCTCCACAGGTTGACTTCTCTTCATCCTTCAAAACCCAGTCAGATGTCACCTTTATTAAGAAATCTTTCCTAATTTATTCTAAGTTAACAACTTTTTTATGGCATCATCTTTTCTAACCCCCTCACCCTTCCCTATGTATTATAATTAATTGTTCATATGTCTGATTTCCTCCAGAAGACTGAGTCCCTCAAGAGCAGGGATCCTGTTTTATTCATCATTGGGTACTCATTGGCTAGCACATATGACTTGTAGTAAAGTAGTTAATAAGCCTTTTTGAATTGATGATAAACACACTTTTGGGCTACCAGTCTTTCACATGGGTTATTTTTTCTCTTTATGAATCAGAAAACCTTAAAAATGTTCAAACATTTTAAAAATCATGTTTCAGCTGTTAGCTGTTGCATAAAACAATACATGAGTTGTTCACTTCTTCTTTAGGCAATATTTTCCTAAGCATTAGGTGGCAGTAGTGTGTTGTACTTGATTTTACCTTTGGTAATTTTTTTCAAGCTTTCATAATCTTAATGTGGTGTCGAAGTGTAAAGGACACAGTTGTGGTCTTTTATACCTAACTTTTTGTAACACGATCTTGTTTAAGCTAGTGGGCATCTGACAGGAAATGAAACAAAACAACAATAAAACCCAGCAATGTCAGCCAGTGTGGCTCTCTCCCTGTCTACCTAAGTTGTGCTCAGAGTCATTAGATAATTACTAGTGCACCATCTTAACAGCACCTCCTCACCAGCCATTTAACGGCTGGTTCATGATAACAGTGATTTGCAATAAGGAAAACCAAAAATTATCACAGAGGATCTGTGTTTTCACAGCATCCCAAGAAACTTACTTAGGCCTTTACCTCAAAAATAGTGTACTGAGTTCATTGATTTTTAACTACAGTTATTAAATGCTTTGTATTTTACTCAGTTTCTCTCAGTACTAAGGTCACTTCTCTGATTTATTGAGTTTCATTTTAAGTGAATTTCCCTCATCATTAGGTAGTTAGAATGAAGAAAAATTGCCACCACCTCTCCAGCATTATGCCTTTAATCCCACCATTAGTTTTTGAACACTTATATATGAAAATGCCAGTGCTTTTAGTATAAATTTCATCCCCGTTGTAGTTTTCTGTGGCTTTTAAAGTTAATTTGATAGCATTTGCATTTTATTTAAGGTATGTGTATACATTTTAGGTCCATGGGGGCATTCCTGCAAATAAAAGAAATGAGTAACTTTTAGAGGAAACAGTATTAGTGTCGATTTAAATATGATGTAGATAACGTAAATCTGGCACATTCTCTTTCTCATATCTTCTTTTTTTTCTATCTCAGGGATAAAGCACTTGAGGGAATTCAAAGCCAGTGTACTAGGTATCATTAATGTGGCAGAATGATCAATTAATAAAGGAAGAGCATGAAAGTGTTGACAGAACATACTACCTAATTAGTACCTGATGGCCTTGATGGCCACAGAGAAGAGCTCAGAGTTGCTGCAGAAGAGCAGCCCTGTAGGATTTGTAGATGTACATCACCACCCTTGTTCAGCAGGGATAACTTTAAAAGTCTTTAATTATACAAAACCATGTCTTCCCTGAACCCAGAGAGTAGGAGAAGTTAGCCAATGCACTGCTGCTAATTATCACTGGGGGACAGCGGAGGCAGAATGTTGACCTTGGAATTCTCTGTGTAGTTCATGTTGAGAATGTCATCAGAGACTTGTTTGATAAGATGTGGGGGTGGGGGAGGAGTCTAAATTTACCCTTAAATTGGATGTAAGGTAACCCAATTTAAGGTTTAATTTTTTTCTTATTTTATGTACAATCAAAGAAGCAGAGGTTGTGTTATACTTGCCTGTAGTCAACAACAAAGAAAAGGCATGTGACTAGCAAAAGGAATTGGTGCAAGATTATATTTTAGAGTTAGTAAAAAGTATGTTACAGAGGGCGGTCTTGGTTTTGAAAAGGTTTTGCCACAGATTGGATTACTCAGCCACATATCTTTTATTAAGTCCAACGTATAATACACCTCTTAATTATTTGAAAAAGATCAATACCTACCATAAATATTGCATGGTTTTGTTTGCCTTCAGTGTTTTTTAGTCTCTTCCTTCACTTTTCTTTACCCTTCCTTTTCTTCTTCCTGTTCCTCCTGTTTCTCTTCTGTTCTCTGTCCACCTTCTCTTTAGTCTCCTTTTTTTCCTACCACCACCCCACTCCCCCTTTCTCTATCTTCTCCCAACCTCCTACGTCCCTCTTCTTCCTTCTTCTTTCTTTTTCTCCTCTTCTTTTACCCCCCTTTCCTTGGAATATGACTGCAAATTAGTATGCATTAGGTTGCCAATTTAAATGTTTGAGCTGGTGGTAAGTTAACCCAAGTGTATTTGGAAGCAGGTGGATGTGCTGGAGAGCTGTTAGAAGATGAATGCTGGAGACTAGGTAGGAGCTTCTGTTGGTTTGAACTATGTTTGGGGTTTGGAATAGAAAGGATATGATGTAGGTAGAATCTATAGAATTTGCTGATTCATGGAATGAGGGAAAGGGAGGTTACCCTGATATTGTAGGCTAGATTATTTATTAGGAAATGTATTTATTTTTCTCATTCATTCTGTCAGTATTTATTGAGCATGGTGGCGATTTTAACAGAACAAGGAATTCAACAAGAGGAAGAACTAATTTTAGAGTCTGGATGATAAATTTGATTTTGGACATGTTGAACTTGTAGTGCTGATAAGATAGCTTTTAGAAGGTATTTTAAATTTTGATTCTAGAATTCAAGGAGGTTTGAAGCTAGAGATAGAGAGCTAGTATCCTATTAATGCTACTAAACTCAACTATTAGATAGAGAACAACCAAAGTGCTATATCCTCAGTGACCACACGGGTATATAAAATAATATCAGCATAACAATTTGGGAATTTTTGTTTAATCAAATTTGCCCAGAGTCCTTTTCATAGTTGATTGTTACTTCCTTTTTGCAGTTAATATTTTTAAATCAAAACTGCATAATCAGCCCTGACCGGTTTGGCTCAGCAGTTAGAGCGTCAGTCAGCCCGCGGACCAGAGAGTCCAGGTTCGGTTCCCACTAAGGGCACATACCTCGGTTGCAGTTTGTCCCCGGCCCAGGTTGGGGTCGTGTGGGTGGCAACCACTCGATGTGTCTCTCTCACATCGATGTTTCTCTCTCTCTCTTCCTCCCGCTCTATCTGATGATAAATGCAAAGATTTCCTCAGCTGAGGATAAAAAAAAACACACAAAAAAACTGCATAGTCATAGATGTGTAGTAAAGGATTAATGTGTGACCTTCCTAACTTTTTATTTGATTTAAGATTTAAGTAGCAAGTTACTAGTAAATAGAGCAATATTTCTTTTTTAAAATGGCAGGTAAGAAAGGCATGAGAGCAGATGAACCTCTGTTTAGGTGATCTGAAATACTACTTTATTGTGTAGTAAGCGATTTACCATAAAACTGTCTTGGCATTTACTTTAAATAAATACCATTTTTTTTCAATTTTATATGTTGGTGAGCCAATACAAAGGGTCATTTAGAACTAATGAATATATAAATTTTCACTAAAAACTTTTAGAAATTGCTAGAATTTTTAACATGTATTATATATTATGCTCTTTTCACAGCTTACACATGCTTCAATTTTTTTTTTTTCTTTTCTAGTGGATAAACATTTGTCTCTGTGTTAAACCTATTGGTGGAAACTGTTGTAGCATTCAATAGCTGAAGTGTGATACAAATTATAACCCCCCTCTTTAAAAAAATAACAGGTTAAAATACCACTGGCATATTGTTCAGATTTCATTAGCTTCTTTATTACTGAATTAAGTTGGCAATTGTGCAAACAATGAAATAAAGAGGTTGGCATTTATGATTAGGGAACAAAAGGTATCAACAAAAAATTTCTGACTCAGAACACTTAATGTAAATTTCACTGTGGTGTTATAGGTTAAAAATGAAGGAATGTCATTCAGCATTTTTTGGGGGG
This sequence comes from Tadarida brasiliensis, assembly GCA_030848825.1. Classification (NCBI taxonomy): domain Eukaryota; kingdom Metazoa; phylum Chordata; class Mammalia; order Chiroptera; family Molossidae; genus Tadarida; species Tadarida brasiliensis. Next base: position 25,895,088 of record CM061268.1, on the reverse strand, counting down.
TGGGATACATACTTGGAGGATTGCATCTGTCAGGAGGAAATTTTTATGAAACACTGATTTTCTGATTTGCTGCTAATTCTGTGTTTTAAGTAGTAGAGTCTAATAGTGTGCTTCTCAGACTTGAGCAGGCGTAATAATTGCCTGGAGAGTTTACTGAAACACAGACTCTGGGGTCTGCCTCTGTAGGTTTGGGATGGGGCCATCTTTGAATGATCATGCTGTTACATACTACAGGTCTGAGGACCACATTTTGAGTGGCACTGGACCAACACATTGTGACAGTCACTCCAGAATTAGTAATTTAGAAAGCACTTGGATTTATTATATGGAGTAAATCTAAACTCAAAATAAAGTAAAAAATATTGGAGAACCCATTGCCATAAAAATCTCAGCTAGTCAGAATTAAGAGTCTATATTTAAAGCATTAGGTTTTCAATTAAATCATTAGTTAGTGGAAAATAGATAACATACAAATCTTGATAAAAATATTACATCATTTTCTATATATCTTTTTAGTGTCATGAGTGATCCTATACTTTTTTATCAAAGTTTCTTAATCTTTTGTTTGTGTTCTTTTTCTTATCCTCAATAAATGGCATGAGGATTTAAAGAACATAAGTTTCTATAATTGAAAAATTTCTTCCATGAGGAGGTTATATAGATTATAAAATTGTGAGTGCCAAGTCATTTGGGTATAGTAAAATAGCAGTTTGCTAAAACTTTGGAGATAACGTAGACACTTTTGTACCATTATAATAAAGAATCACAGAGAGACACTCACTCTGTCAGTATTTTTAGTATTGTGACATATTTCTATTTTAATTTTGAATGTAGTTTAATGTACTCTACTTACTGAAACTTAACTTTTTAAAACATTTTAAAGGTTTTGGAGGTTGGCATATATACTTGAAAGTAATAAAACTATATTTCCATTCGCTAGCCTATAATTCAGACATTTCACTAATTAATATTAGTGTTTTCATTAATATTCTGTGTTCTTATAGTTCTTTACCCTATTAATATTGGGAAAATATCTCTTTTTTTTATGGCTTAGGAAGATTTGCTAAATTCCTTAAAAATAATTAGGTATGTCTGAATATGTTTTTCTGATGAGATATGGTCAATATACAATGAAAAGTGTACAGATTTTAAGTGTTCGATTTTGTGAAATTTGATATGTGTAACCACTACCCCAAACAAGATATAAAACGTTTCCATTTCTCCAGAAAATTCCCTTGTGCCTCTTTCCAGTGAATTTCCACCCACTATTCCCACCTGGAAACCAACTTTTAATTTCTGAGCACAAGTGCATACTGTCTATTCATCTGTCTTTTTAAATTAAATTTATTGGGTGACATTGGTTAATAAAATTATATAGGTTTCAAGTGTAGAATTCTACAATACATCATCTGTATATTACATTGTATGTTTACCACCCAAAGTCAAAATATCCTTCCATCAAAGATAGTCATCTATCTTTTGATAAGTGTCTGTTCAGCCCTGGCTGGTTTGGCTCAGCGGTTAGAGCGTTGGCCCACAGACCAATGAGTCTCAGGTTCGATTTCAGTCAAGGGCACGGACCTCGATTGCGGTTCGTCCCAGTTCCGGTCCTGGTCAGGGTCATGCGGGAGGCAACCAGTTGATGTGTCTCTTTCACATCGATGTCTTTCCTTGTCTCTCTCTCCCTTCTCCCTTCTCCCTCCCTCCCACTCTATCTGAAGATAAATAGAAAAATAACCTTGGGTGAGAATTAAAAAAAAAAGTGTTCAACTTTTCCCCCCTGATTATTAATATCTTTTATCATCAATTTATAGGATTTTAAGAATACATATCCTGGATACAAGTCCTTTGTTAGACATATATTTAGCCAGTTCCCCCCCCCACCCCCCTCCCCCACGAGTCTGTGGCTTACTTATTTTCTTAATGGTGTCTTTGATGAGCATAAAGTTTTAAAATTTGATGAAGTTCAATCCATCAATTTTGTGTCATTATAGTGTGCTTTTCTGTCAGAGCAATCTATGCCTACCCCAGGGGGCAAAGATATTCTCTGTGCTTCCTTCTAGAAGCTTTATGGTTCTGTGTTTTACATTTATGTCTACGATTTATCTTGAATTAATTTTTGTATAGTCGTGCACCACTTAATGACCAGGGATATGTTCTGAGAAATGCAGTGTTAGATGATTTCGCTGTGTGAACATCGCAGAGTGTATTTACCCAGACCTAAATGGTATACCTACACAACACCTGGGCTCTATGGTATACCGCCACTGTATCTGCGGTCTGTTGTTGACCAAAACGTTGCGCAGCACATGACTGTATGGGGAATGAGATAGGGATTGAGGTTACTTTTTTTTCCAGATGAACTATCAACATCTTTTGTTGTAGACTATCCTTTCCATATTGAATTGCTTTGGCACCTTTTTTTGAAAATGAATTGACCGTATATGTATGGTCTATTTCTAGACTCTTTATTCCACTGATATATTTGTATATATTTATGTCAGTATACCGTCTTGATTATGATAGCTTTAATAAGTCTTGAAATAGGTAATGTAAGTTCTTTAACTTTGTTCTTTTTCAAGATTCTTTTGCCTGTTCTAGATTTATATAAATATTGTAATAATCTTGTCTATGTCAAAGAAGTTCATTGGAATTTTGATAGGAGCACTAAATTTATATATTGGTTTAGGGAAAATTGGCATGATCTTCCCCTCCATGAACATATTATTTCTTTCTGTTTGTTTAGGTCTTTGATTTCTGTGAGTGGCATTTTGTAGTTTTCAGGGTAGAATTCTTACACATTATACATTTGGGTTATTTCATAGTATTTCCGTTATTTTTTTTAATGCTATTGTCATTGGTAAGTTCCTAAACTTTCATTTCCATTTGTTTGTGCAAGATTTGCTGATTTCTTCATTTTAAGTTCTTTGCTTCCAGGTGACTGAGTTCTTCCAATTCCAGGAAAATTCATTTCAATTTGCAATGAAAACAAATAGAAGTTAGTTAAAATAAATGAACTTTGCAACACCAATTTTGGTACATACCTATTCTGTTAAAGCTATCAGTATGTTCTCTATTTGACTGGTGAGTGTTTTTCTCAGAACTCTCTGTTGTTTGTATGATTTTCCCAGCATTTTTCTAATATAAGGAAGTCCATGCTATCTTTTTGTGGCTGTTCCTAGAACACAGGGTGCTTTAGATTTTATCTTTCATTTGATCCGTGGATGAACGAAGTAGGAATAGCTTTGAGCTCTCAGTGGTGGGAAGGTTTGGTTAGTGGGGATCAAAGAAGAAGAAGGGCAAAGATTAAAATAAGCTTTGACAACAAGAGGAAAGTGACTTTGGTCTCTTAGAGTGATGGTGAGCGCTCCCATTGGATATAGAAATAGCAGGAAAGTAATTAGCATTCACCTTGGGATCAGAAAATCTTGAAACCTAGTATTAGGGGTTTGGGTTCTCATGTCCAGTAAAGAATCACCACAGATTTTAAAGTTAAGAATGTGTATAATAATGACACCATTTTATTAACAGACCTCGTAAATGAAACATCTTAAAAACTTGTAGTGTCTGTTGTATTGCAGTTTTAAACTATAGACATCTTTAGGCTATGTATAATTTCTTGTGGCTGCTGAAATAAATGACCACAAACTGAGTGGCTTAAGGCAACAGAAAATTATTCTTTCACAATTCTGGAGGCTAGAAGTTCAAAATCAATGTAACTGGGCTGAAATCAAGGTGTTGGCCTGGCTGCTCTTCCTCTGGAAGCTCTAGGGGGAGAGTCCATTTCTTGTCTCTTCCAGCTTCTGGTAGCTGCCAGTGTTCCTTGGTTGTGGCCTGATCACTTCAGTCTTTAAGGCCAGTATTTCACATCTCTCTGTACAGTCTTCTCTTCATGTCACCTCCTCTGTGTCAAATCGCCCTCTGCCTCTTTTGTATAAGAATACTTTATATTTATCCCACCTGGATAATTTTTCTATTTCAGGATATTTAATCATATTTGCAAATACCTTCCCCACGTCCCCAAGGAGGTAACATTTATAGGTACCAGGAATTAGGACCTAGTATTTTGGGAGGCCATTATCAGCCTACCACAGAATGTATTTTTTGTTTGTTTTTCAGACCTTCATTTTGTTCCAGAACTTAATGTCAGAACAGATTGGACTGAGGCTTTTATCACCCCAAATGCCATACTTATTTTCTTGCTATAACTACCATTTTTCAGTTGAACCCTATATTGTGGAATAAAATGTATTGCATTCTAATAGCACAACAGAATAGACCTTAAAAGCCTAAGATGGTGAGTTAATTAAAGTAGCAATCAGGAAAATACCAAATTGGTGAAAGAGATGGATTGAATTGTTCTTTGACTCTCATGGAACTTATATATGACTCAATAAAATTTAATGATAGCTTTTAGTTTGGGGCAGCCTTGGTTTTGTAGGGCTTGCTTGGTCAGGTTGGTGCATGATCACATCAAGTCTGTTCTTTTATTGTACCACCAGATCTTCTATATGGGCCTATTAGAAATTACCTATCTTTGATTGTACTTCTGTATATCTACTAGTTCAGAATGATTCCTCTGGGGCCTTAATGCTTTTGGCATATTAAGATTGAGTTTTCGCATGTAAGTGCATCTTAATGTATACTAGTGCCATATTTGACCATGTTGCATGTAATAATAGTGAATCATACTGATCATGCTACACAAACCTTTTTCACATAGAGTTAGAGGAATGGGTCAGCTAGAGAACTCTAATGTAGCCACTTCTATTTTGGCTTTGGGATATTACTTAAATATTCTGGCTTTAGGGGTTGCCTTAACCTCAGTATGGGAATAACTTTTATGAGCATCGTTTGATCAATCATGGCCAAAAAAAGGATTAAATAATAAAGCTGTAGTTTCCTTTTCTCCAGTCATTATATTAAGTAGCTTAAATATTTAAATGTTGATAACTGATAGATGTGGCATAGGAGGTGAAATAATTTGCCAAAGGGAAAATGGAATCCTAATTCTCTTTGTCCTGTAATCTTTCCTAGCATGCTTGATGTTCATTAGTTCTTCTGTGCAACCAAGTATCACAACTGCTTTTGCTCTGCTAGTTGAGGACATCAGCAATGTAAAGAAGTTCAGCAAGAAGACAAATTCACTGTTAAAGCCAATAGTCGACATTATGATTGAAAACTTACATACTTTCTGAATTCTGCAGTGAGGATTGAAGTCATTTGACTTCATGTTATTTGCCACAACTCACTGAGTGGCTTTGGCTTTAGCAACTTGGATAATTAATGACATGGTACTTGTAAGTTTTTCATGTTCTTTCAGTGTCTGTAAAGCAGTCAGTGAAAGAATTTAAATGATTGTATCATTAATTGATGAGCATGTGAACTAATCACATTAGTGTCATGAAATGTGAATATGACCGTTTACCTGTTTTATTAGAAAAACATTTAAGAAAAAGTAAGAACTAAAGGGAAAAAATTCTGCTAGTTCAAAGGAAATTCTTAAGAGAATTTTTAAAATTAAAATTTGTTCTGTAATATATTTGATAAAACATTAAGAGTAATTGCTGGGCCCTGGCCGGTTTGGCTCAGCGGTTAGAGCGTTGGCCTGCGATCCAGAGAGACCCGGGTTTGGTTCCCGCTAAGGGCATGTACCTCGATTGCAGTTTGTCCCCAGCTCTGGTTGGGTCGTGCGGGAGGCAGCCACTCCATGTGTCCCTTACACGTGTCCCTTACACGTCGATGTTTCTCTCTCTCTCTCTTCCTCTCTCCCCCTCCCACTCTATCTGAACAAAAAAATGGAAAAATGTCCTCGGGTGAAGATAAAAAAAAAAAGAGTAATTGCTGGTTGAAAATTCTGGATGAATACTATCACGTGGTTCCTTATTTACTTGAGAGTGAAAAATTACATATCTCAATATCTGCTACTGCTATTCTCAGATTATTGAAGTGAGATGTATCTAAATTTAGATAATTTTTCCTTACTTGTTTGTCGAGAGATTGCCGAAAAGCAAATGACATATTTATTCTTTCTGAAGAACTGATAGATAAAAAGAGAAGGGATAACCACAGAACGCATAGGAAAAAGGGGATGATATAAGTGAGGTATCCAGTAAGCCACATTTACATTATCATTTCAGAATTGAATTGACATAAAACTTTCTGTTTTGTACCAGACTGAGTAAAGAAATTACTGCATATTGAAAACACTCTTAAAACTTTCTTAAAAAACACACATTAGAAAGATTTACTAATGAATTAATTCATATTCAAATGTTTCATTGAGTTCTTTAAAGTTTTTTTTCTTATAAATCTGCCCTAGAATAACCTTTTTCAATAAAGAGTATGTGTGGGGATTTATAACTAAAATCTTCAGAGCTGAGCTGGAAGATGAAAGTGTTTTATTTTACTGTATGATTGTATAATCTAATTTCATGAGAAGAAGCTAGTCCTCCATTCTTGTTGGTATCTATACCCATGTACATTGTATAAGGAAGGTTCATTCTCTGCATAGTGTGTGTTCTTCCTTTGTCATGTCCTGTTCGGCTGCATGTACCTATTTCTGTTTGTGTTAGTCATCCTCTCTAGGTAAATTGTCCATGAGACCAGTGATTCCATCCATCAGCAAATTATCCAGAAAATGCTGTCTTTGCACGTTGTGACAGATCATGTCACTGGTGGATTTATAGCTACTCCAGTGGTCTAATTACCCTGGCAAGTTGTCTCCTGTGCCCAACACTGTTGTCTCGTTGCCTTGGCATCTTCGTTTCGTCTTCTCATTACCCTCTCTCTTAACTAAAGCTCAGATTTACATTTTTTTTAAACTTACCCCTGCTGACCCTCTCTATTCACCACCCTCTTTATTTTTGATTGGCAGTATCATCCAGATAAACAAAGTGCGGATGTGCCAGCAGGAACATTGGAGGAATGTATACAGAAGTTCATCGAAATTGACCAGGCGTGGAAAATTCTAGGGAATGAAGAGACAAAGAAAGAGTATGACCTGCAGCGGTATGGTAGGTACTTGTGGTGCGGAGGCATAGCACATGGCACCTTTCTGGGGCACAGTCTGCAGCCGTTCCTGGGAGCGTTCTCCAGCACGTGCACAAGTTATTATTGCCTTTTTACTACCCCGTCATTGTTTGTAATGATGTCCTATTCTTAGTAGTGATTATTGTGCATCCATTGAGAACCTAACAAAACTACTAAGATGTGGCTTCTTGTGAATCTGTGAAAGCTACTTTTTATAACAACAAAAAATGTTTAATTACACATTCCTAATTAATACGTTTTATATGTTTAAAAACTTCTATTAAATTTAATTATGTACTGATGAAAATTTTAATTATAGTACTTTTAAGACTGTAAACTGTATAAATGACAATCTCAAAGAAGACACTGTATGAGGTCACATAAAGCATTCTGCTGTCCCTGAGCTTGTTTTAGGCTAGGTTTCATGATTATCTCTTGGATAAACGATTCCTTATAAGATTGCTATAAATGATATTTTAGGAATGAACATTTCCCAAGCAGTTTTAAAAGTCATTTCTTTTATGCATTTTAGAAAATAGCTTCTTAAAACAGTGACAAGCTCTTGTGAGAAAGAAAGGGAGAAATGTAGGTCAGGTTTGTCACACATGGACTGCGGTTACACAAAGTGATAGGCAGTCTTTCAGCACTGGCCTTGGGACAGGAGTCCCTCAGCCTTCTCTTTGAACCTTCAATATGCACCCTACATGTTAATGGGGGGAGTCAATAATCAGTTACAGCCTGTGGGGAAAACACTCAATTGCACTCTGCAATAGTGTACCAGGCTCAGCATTGACTCGACGTGTTGATAAAAGCTCACTGTCTCTGTAGTTGATTATTGAATCCCCTTCCATGCCCTATGCTGGCACACCATCAGACCTTACAAAATGATTTTAAGACATATATGACTATGGTTTTTGAAAATTTGATCAGAAAATGAAGGCTGTATTGCTAAAACACATCATTACAGGATAAAGCCAGTATAAAATAAATATAGACTATCCATATTTATTTTCAGAAGGAGCTGTCCCAATAAAATTAAGTATTTCTTATAGTGTGTGATACCTTTGTGTGTAAAGACTCCATAAGCTATTTGTTTATGTATTGGGGCATTTGTTTTTAATAGTGACTTTCATAATACTAGCTCTAAGGCCCTTCTACCTTTTTAAAGACTGATAAGCTTATTTTTCTTAATGTTAAGAAATTGATGAGTATATCTTTGCAACGAACTAAGATTAATTTTAAAATATGGCTTGGATATTTTGTCCTGTTTCTATTTGGTACATATGTAAACAGCTTTCAAATGTTGTATTTCTTTTGTAAATGTGTTGTACTTCTGAGACAGCACAGGGACTTGGGCCTGGCAATAAAAAATACCGGGTGGCCAGGAACCCAAGAACCTCATCACGGGTAACACTTCTGGCAAAAGAATGCACAGGTGCTTCCTTTCGAGGATGAATTCTGTCCCTACATATATCTTTTTAACCTTGGTTCACATGATACAATTTCTATGAAAGTATTGAAACTAATACACATGAATGTGTTATGTGTGAGAAGTTACCTGTGTTCCTAAAGCAACCAAGCTGTATTGGAGGTGATTATTCTCTCAGGATGCTTTTGCACATCTTTATCAGTCTTCACTCTGTGGGGTGCTTATTTGCTTAAGAGAAGGATAATCCACAAAACTGTACCTTAAGGCGTGAAGGGTGTGTACTGGCACAGTCACTCTATATCTTTGTCACTCACAGCCTGTGTTCTACTAAGAACCTATTAATGAAACTGACTAGATGCCTGCTGTCTTAGAAAAAAGGTAGGGAGAGATCAAGAATCAAAAAATATTCTCTCTTACTATGGTATAGGGTGGGGTAGACTGGAAATGGAGAGAAACAGGAAACAGAGTTTAAAGTGGGTAATAGAATTGCATGAAGGAAGTCTTAAAGAGATGTTGGAAGAACAAATAATCAACATCTTCAAGCCTTTCTCATTGCCTCTGAGAAGTCCTTGGAAATGTGGATTTCTTTTGAGCTTTGAGTCCTTGGTTTTGAGTTTTTAATGGGAGCAACTGTGGCCTGCTGTATCCGTAGGGTACTACGTCATTGGTCATTGGTAAGGTCACAATAAAGTTTATACAAACCAAATACAAGTGAGAGTTGGGCATGATTCATTATTCAGATAAATAAGCAGATCTTCTGTTTGGAATTTATATAATGCCAGTTTACTCTGCAAGTTTTTCAGGCAGAATTGAGCTGTTCTAGAAGAACAGTATAAATACCTCAGATCTAAGTGCTAAATATTTTCTTTGTTACCAGAGGTTCCAAATAGTGAGAATGCTTTATTTCATTTTCACATTGAGATTGACTTGCTATTTAGATAAGAAATAGAATTGTATCTTACCCAAATATAACTTGCTGTTTTGAAGTTTCATACTAGAGCTATTTTTAAAAATCTCATAATAAACCTAGTTTTGTATTGTCATTTCTTTTGGCATTAATTTTTCCTCCCTGACCCATTTTCATTGTGGCTTCTCAAGGAAATGAACTTGAACTTCTAACAGTGAGGATTTAGATTTGATAGAAGGAAAACCTTTGAGAGTGATAATTTGTTAAAGACCAGGATAGGTTACCAAGAGAGAGAGAATTTGTTATAACCAGGTCAGAGCACTCTTTTTTTCTGGGTCACCCCCTGGGGACATGGAAATAGCTTTGTTATACAGAACTCTTTTGCATGTGGTGATAGTTCATTGTAGAACTTTCTTTTCTTAGAGTGTGCTTTAAATATGTTTGTTTCCTGCCCTCATTAACTGGGAGCATAAAATAAATTTGAGCTTGTTAATACTTGGGAAGGAGACAGGAGATGTTTTATTGGCTGATGTTGAATGCGTTCTCATATTTCACAGTTCATGGTGCTCTGTTGTAAGGAAAGCCTCATCAATATTGCCCACAATCATTTATTTCTCCAAAAGATCATTTAAAGGAGCCCTTGACATCCATATTTCTTTGCTCCACAAAAGAAATTACAAAATGAGTTCTAATAAAGGAAAAAGTCCAGGGTAGATAACCTGAAGTAAAAAATATATTTTTTTTCTCCTTTATTTCCACTTCTATGTTCCTACTTGACATTTTAGGGCAATGTTGGCCAGGCTGAAGAATAGCAGATCTAAAAAAGGATGAGTATTATTCAGTTCCCAGATAATATACATTTTGAAAGCAGTGTTAACTAGTGAATTTAATCAATTAGTTCCAGTTGGCATATTTACCGTATTGTTTCTAAGGATGCTTCCCATGTTCCCTTGAAAGGCATGTAGTTATTCAAGATTAGGCTTTGCATATTAGACAACCAGATAAACACTTTTGGAAAATCTTTTCAAGATTTGTAAAATGTTCACATGAATAATATCTGTTGAATAGATTTTGGTGCCTTTATAAATCTTATGGAGAGTTTTCTTATATGTTAAACACGTTAAAACACATCAGAAGTATATCATAGGAAAATAATAGGGATCATGATTCAGTTGCTTTGCAATGTGACAGTCACACAGATCTCTGACGTCTCGGTGGCTCTATACAGTGATACAGCTTATGAGTTATGTTACTTCTCTGCGACCTGAAGAGGAACAAATCTTCACATGAAATCATTCAAATTAAATGTTTTAAAAAACTAAGGAATTGTGTTTGGAATCCTTGGTGGTATATTATTTTGTATTAAGATGTATCTTGGTTTTCTGTTAGTGAATTATTATGATAATGTGGAGCTTTTACTCTATACAATTGACCAAGTACTTGGATACCAAAAACAGCCTGGCTCAGAAGGAGATTGGGCTAGATTACTCGGGGCTAATCAGCTGCTCCCCCTTAGCGAGATATAAAAGGTCATTTCTGGTGTTGTATTATACAGTTCATCCCATCTCTGTAATAGGATAAATATTTGAGAAAGGAAGGTAAGCAGATAAATCTTGGCCCATTAAGGAACATATCTTAAAATCCCAACAACATTTATGTCAGATAACTGAATCAATATGTAATTTCTTAAACTCAAAATAAAAATTCTTCCTGAAAACCAAGTTAATGCTAAAGATGGATTAACTCCATAAGAAGGGAAATAATACTTGTGGTTGTAAATAACATGAATTTGGGTTGTTAGGAATGGTATTTGTGTAAATTATGTGCTAAAACTGACCCTTACAAAATACTTGTTGTAGTTAGATTAGGGTTTCCATTTATGGTCATATCAATATTTCCACTTGATTTTAGGAATTTGAAAATTGACTATAAAAATGTGCTTGAGGTAAAACTTGAAGATAAGCATCAAGGGGCATGGGGCTTTTTTGTGTGTGATTGTTTCTGGGAAAAGTAAGTATGTGAAATGATGCAGAAAATCCATCCAGACAGAGATTGGCGTTTTCTTCAGAGGGAGAAGAGAGTGTAGATAAAACTTTCTATGAGGGTCCTCCTGCTCCATTTTATTTGTCACGAGAAGGTGACTACTCACATCATTTGTTACTTTTACTTAAATGCAGATAACTGTATTTTTCAATGAAAACATATTTTAAGATCATTTTTCAATGATTTTGAGTGAAATTAGGCTAGTTTCAAATATTGCTATGGAAACCTATGGGCAATATTATAGTCCTAATTCTGGATAATTGAGGGTTCTGATTTATAACAGAGAAAAATGTAGGATTTTAGGAAGTTTGTGTTTCCAACTTTAACCTGTCTCCCAATTTCTCCTTGGGTACTTGACCCCATTAAAATCAGTGGGTCCAAAACCAAGGCTAGGTTACCTTTCTCATTGCTTGTTTTTTCCCAGACTTAAAACTGGTTCGTATGATTACTTCTACTCTGATTACTCTGATTACTTCTACTTTGCTCACTATACAGCCAGTGAATTAGAAATGAGCGTGTTGACACTTCTTTTAAATTTTTTTCCTATGGGATCTTATTCTCACAGCTACCACAGTAGACCATACCCAGATTATAACACATACCCAGATCATTTCCATAGCTGCTGACTGGCCTTTTCCCAGTCTTTTACATTTTGATTGGTCTAGTTTTCTTTATTCTTAACTCCTCTAAGAACTTTTATAACCACCCCTCCCCAATTAAACATTTACCAGTTCAGCTGGAATTTAAATGGGACAGGAGAGTTTACGTTTGTCCCTAATTACATTTTCTAACCTTATCACCAATCAGAAACCTAATGTGAATATTCTCCCTGAGGTGATTTAGGGGCTCCCAGACACATCTGCTTATGCTGTTTGTCATTACTCCGAACACCCTCCCAATTCTGATTCTTCACAGTATTCTTTATTCAAGTTCCAACTCAAGTCCTCCTGTCTCCCTCCCCACCCTGCCAATAAAAGCTTCTCTGCCGTCCTAATCCACTGTCACTTCTAACCTCGGAATTTAATTCACAAATTAATTATTTTGAATTTTTTTCTGTTTCCTATCTTTCAGTTCTGTTTGATACTTCAGAAGGACTAAATAATTATATGGATGTGGCTTTGATAATAATGGGTCGAATTTAATGGGACTGACAATAGCAAAGTACATCGAACTTCTTAACACTTACAAATCCAGACATAGTCAACAGGTACTGCCTTCCTACACCGAGACTCCTCCACACCTCCCCAGTAATGATGGGTGTTTAGTCATTTTGTTATGGTCTGGTATAGATAGGTCAACACAAACATTATGAAATAATAAGAGTTAAAATAACTGCCATTTGTTAGCATTAGAACTATGGTCATTGTCTTTTAAATAATATTTTCCAAAGGAAGCATCTGCAGCTCAGAGGGGTTAACTAATTTGACTAAGGTTACGTAGCTAGTAATTGATAAGGGGGAATTCAAAGCCATTCTGTGACTCGTAATCATTGTGCTGGCTGCCAAGTTTTGAATAGGTGTGTACCACCTACTATTTTTCGTTCCAAATAGTCAAGAATGAGGCATATTTGAGAGTCAGAACGGGAGGCCAGGCCTACATCTGCTGCTGTTCTACCTGTTTTGCAGTGAAACATGAAATTCAGTTTCAGGGTTTTATTTGGTACCTTTCATGAGCACTAGCTTTAGGCTTAGTTTATAAAAGCTCTGCAGTTCTTCACGTCTATAATTAAACTCCAAATTTTGTCATTTTTCTTCAATATAGAAAGCCTTGCAGTTGTGATTCTTTAATTCTATCTGGGAAAGGATTACAGAGCTTTATAATTTAATTAGCAGGTTTCAAGTTAAACATTGGCTGATTCTGAATCTCTTATCAAGGTAGAGGTTAGTCCAAGTATAGAGATTGTTAAGGACAAGGAAACTGATTTCCTTCAAAGTCATTTCCTATATGAAAATTATAATTATGTATAGTGAAATGCTTTTTAAGAATAAAGTGATTGTTTAGAATTAAATTACTTAGTTTTAAAACAGAAAGCTACTAAGACCTAAAGGAAAACACTGCTATTTGCTTTAACGTACACAGATGACTTCTTTAAGTTTGAAATGAACTTTAAATATTGTAAACTGCATAAAGATAAATACAGTGGACTACTGCCAATTGAAAGCATTTTGGGGACTTGATCACTTGAGTAACACGACATTGCTACACATGAATAGTCGGGATGGAGCGGCAGATAGATTCAATCTTTTGGCCAATATTGGGTTGATAGAGACTTTTAGCTACCTCAACCATAATGAATTCCTCTTCTCTGTAGCTTTTTGTTGCTGATATTTATTTATTTATTTATTTATTTATTTATTTATTTATTTATACTTATTTATTTTAATTGTAGCTACATCTAACAGTTAGAAAGTTTCCTGGGAGTAGGATGTGTAATTATTTAGGCAGCAAACAAAGAGTTGTTTTAGAAATTTTAGTATCATTAGGAGGAAGTTTAAAAAGACTGGAATTCCATTGTCTTATAAGAAGTAAGAAATATTTATTGATTCCCAAATGGAGCTGAAAAAAAAACCTTTCCTCTTTTAGAAAGTTGTGAATGACCCAGCGAGAGCTCTAGTAAGCTTTACTGAACCAAGCTGCTAATAGTTATTTAATGTTATTCTTCAGTGTGAAAGAATCTCCGTAGATTTTCCTTTTAATCTCTTTGAATTGCAGGCTCATAAACCTCTCTGATGAGTCCTGCCAGTGTTTTCTTAGATCCCACTGTTGAGACAATGGAGCCACAGAATTCTTTCACCTCTTGTTGTCAGACAGATCCAATAGAACACAGGGTCAGAAGGGCCTATGCTTCTAAAGGTTTAAAGATTCTTTTTCAAGTAACCACATAAATTATTTGATTTTATCATTATATTCCTCGGGAATCTCTCTTTAACCATAGTGCATTGCTTTCTATATGTAAATAAATTTGCAAGATTTTCTTGTCCCCATATTTGGTTAAGCATGTCGCACTGCACAGGGTGTGAACAGACCTTAAATGTTCCTTGATACCTTGGAAAAAGATGAATCTGTTCACTTCAAAAGAATTACGAATCATGTAATGTCATTGGTCTCAATATAGAGTATGCCAAATGCCAGGCAATGCATTTTCTTTCCAATGGCTGGGTTTTTTGTTTGTTTGTATTATTACCATTCTGTAGCCAAGATTCCAGACTTAAATCTAACGCTCTGTTTCTTTAATTAAATTACTTTCTAAGTCAGTTTGTTTTCTCAATACTTTTAGTAGTGTCATGTTAACAGGAGATCTTTGAGATAGGATTTATATTTTCAGGTTTAAAATATTTCATTATAACAAGCAAAAATATTTATAACATATAATACTCAAAATAATTTGTTTTGCAAATGCCATTCCTTATAGACAATTATCAAAGCTAATTACAGGGTTCCTATGAGTTACTTTAAGGGACTGGGGTGAATTAAATGTTCTAACTATAACTACAGTGGTAGACAAACAGAGATCAAACTAGAATTACAACTAAAATACAGATCAATCAACCTGAATAAGCAACTGAAGACTAGCTGAATAGAAGTCTTATAGCCAGTGATTTACAGAAGAAGCCATGTTGAGACTGATAGGAAGGGTGAAGCGAAAGGACTGGCCCCACTCCCACGAGTGGCAGCTGAGATTCCAGAGGAATATCTCAGCTGCAAAGATTCCCCCCGAGAAGAGCGAGGTCTCAACCAAGGATCCCCAGCCCAGAGCACCAGAGCTGAGAAGAGGTGCCCACATAATATTTGGCTATGAAAACCAGTGGGAATTCTGTCCACCAGGGAGAGAGGGGAGTCCGCAAGAAACACAGGTGCCTTCTTAGAGGGCCAGCACACAAAATCTTGTTCACAGCCATTCACCCTGGGCTCCTTGGAGGGAGGGCAAAGCGGACTCGAGTTGCGTAAGGAGAGACAGGGTTTTGTGGCTCTGGGGAGGCAGTTGAAGGGACAGCCGCCAGGATCCCTGAGCTGAATTCTTCTCCCACACTGCAGATGCCATCTTTGCTGGGGGTAGTACTCCCTTTATACGGCATGAGCCTGGGGGAATGTGTAGCCTTACCCTCTGGACTCCCTGTTGCCCCACCATATGGAACCTGCACCCTGCTGAGGAATCAGCTGCCTGGGCTGGTGGTATAGAAGTCTGGGAAGACGGGGGGTGGGGGGGTGGGGGGGGGTCTCAGTTTCTGAGTGGTGTGGCTTTGGGGCAGGGGTACTCCTCCCACTTTCCCCCCAAAACTGACTGACACCTCTCCTTCACAAGAGATCTGCTAGCCCCACTCTCAAGTTTCCCTACCGCCCCACCCTCTCAACTCCTGGTGGCTCTGCCCTGCCTAGGTCTGGGCAGAATCCAGGACAGACTGAGTTTTGTGGCTCTGGGGTGAAGGCCACTCCACTTCCCTTACCCCAAGCCTGACTGGCATCTCCCCCTCATTGGAGATCCACTAGCCCCATCCTCCCAACTCCTGGCAACCCTGCCCTGATGAGATCCAGCTCCTGGCAGAATCTGGGACAGACTGAGTCATGTGGCTCTAGAATGGGGCCATTTCCCCTCACACGCTGACTGGTACAGAGCCCTACCTTCACTTAGCCAAATCTTGGTCTGTTTGGGCCTGATAAACTCTGGGGCCTCACCCTGATGACTTCCTGAGACCCTGCCTCAGCCAGGTGTGTGAGCACCCAGCAGGTGGTGGCTAGACTGGGTATACCCTGGGACATTTGCTGAGTGGCCTCAGACCCAGCACTGACAATGAGGTTAAATCTTTATCAGTCTGGTAAACACCACTTACTCCTACCTGGTGACTCACTGAGAATTTACCTCACGCTACTCAGGTACCACCAGAGGCTCTTTCAGTGACTAAGCCTAACAGGCAGCCAGCAGGCAGAGGCAGATCTCGGGGTGTCTTGGGACTTGAGCTGACCAGCCCCCGGGCCCTGTTCTGGTAAAAGCCAGCTGTGATGCACAGCTTGGTCCTTGGCGCAAACACCCAGGCCCAGAAGATCCAAACTCTGTAGCTCCAAACTGGTTGCCCAGAGCCAGTCACAGGCAGTGTCTGACATTGGCCTGCACCAGGGTCCCTACCAAGAGGCCCCAGAACCAACACACCGAGTGGACATCTTCAGGCAACACCAGAGCAGGATCCAATTCCTTTCACAAGCAGCATGTCCAAAGAGAGGTCTCGGCAGGCACCAGACCCTGCTGAGGCGAATTTTGCTTCGTGTGGTCAGCACCTGCACAGCAGCTCTTCCTGTGGTTGGGGTTGATTCTCACATTCAGCCAGACTAAGGGTCGACCCCATGCACGAATGGGCCAATAGCAGTCAAGACTCAATTACAACAGGAGGCCCACATAACTCAACAAGAGGACATTCTTGGAGCACCCAGTTCAGGTGATCAAGGAGACTGCCACTGGATCCCATGGGACATATACTACATAAGGCCACCCTACCAAGACAGGGAGTCATAGCTGATCCACCTAATACCTAGAAACAAACAGAGGCAGCCAAATGGGATGCAAAGAAACACTCCCCAAATGAAAGAACAAGAGAAATCTCCAGAAAAAAAGAGCTAAATGAAGTGGAGGCAAGTATCTTCTTTGACCATAATGGTATGAAACTAGACATCAGTCACAAGAAAAACACTGATAAACATACAAAGACGTGGAGGCTAAATAATGTTACTAAACAATGAATGGGGTAACCAGGAAATCAAGGAAGAAATCAAAAGGTACCTTGAAACAAATGAAAATGAGAACACAACAACCCAAAATCGAGAGGACACAGTGAAAACACTCTTAAGGGAAATTTATGGCATTACAGGCCTATCTCAAGAAACAAGAAAAATCTCAGATCTAACCTTACACTTAAAGGAACTTGAAAATGAAAAACAAACAGAACCCAAAGTGAGTAGAAGAAAGGAAATAATAAAGATCAGAGCAGAAATACATAAAATAGTCTTAAAAAAAAAAAAAAAAAGCAATAGAAAAGATAAATGAAACCAAGAGCTGGTTCTTTGATGATAAACAAGATTGACAAAATTTTAACCAGACTCATCAATAGACAGAAATGACCCGAATAAATAAAATCATAAATGAATGAGGAGAAGTAACAACTGACCAAAGAAATACAAAGGATTGTAGGAAAATATTACAAACAACTATATGCCAACAAATTAGACAATCTGGATGAAATGGATAAATTCTTAGAAACATACAATCTTCCAAAACTGAATCAGGAAGAATAAAAAAATCTGAATAAACAGATTGCAACTAACAAAATTGAAGCAGTAAAAAAAAAAAAAATCTCCCAAGAAACAAAAGTCCTGGACTGGATGGCTTCACAGGTGAATTTTATGAAGCACTCAAAGAACTAACACTTATCCTTCTCAAACTGTTCCAAAAAATTAAAGAAGAGGGAAGAATCCCAACCTCATTTTACGAGGCCAGCGTTCTCCTAATTCCAAAACCAGATAAAGATACTATAAAGAAGGAAAATTATAGGCCACTATCCCCGATAAACATACATGCCAAAATCCTTAACAAATATTAGCAAACTGATCTAGCAATACATTAAACTATATATCCTACACTATGATCAAGTGGGATTTATTCCAGGGATGCAAGGATGGCACAATATCTGCAAGTCAATAAATGTGATACCCCACAGAAACAAAATGGACAAAAATCACATGAACCTATCAATAGATGCAGAAAAAGCATTTGATAAAATCCAGCACCCATTTATGATAAAAACACAGCAAAGTGGGAATAGAGGGAACTTACCTCAATGTAATAAAGGCTATATATGACAAATCCATAGCCAACATCATATTCAGTGGCCAAAAAGTGTTTCCCTTAAGGTCAAGAACAAGACAGCGATTTCCATTTTCACCATTCTTATTCAACACAGTACTGGAAATCCTAGCCACAGCAGTCAGAAAAGAAGAAGAAATAAAAGGCATCCAAATTGGAAAGGAAGAAGTAAAACTCATTATTTGCAGATGACATGGTACTGTGTATGTAGAGAAACCTAAAAATTCCACCAAAAACCTACTAAAAGTGATAAATGAATTCAGTAATGTAGTGGGATACAAAATAAGTATCCAGAAATCAGCTGCATTTTCGTACACCAATAATGCACTATCAGAAAGAGAAACTAAGGAAATAATCCCATTTACAATGGCATTAAAAACAAAACAAAAAAAAACCTTGGAATAAATTTTACAAGAATGTAAAAGATCTGTACTTAGAAAAGGATAAGACACTAAAGAAAAGTTGAAAATACAAATAAGTGGAAGCATATACCATGTTTAAGGATAGGCAGAATTAACATAATTAAAATGTCCATATTACCCAAAGCAATCTATAGATTCAATGCAGTTCCTACGTATTTCACAGAACTAGAACAAATATTCCAGAAATTTATATGGAACCACAGAAGACCCAGAAGAGCCATAGCAATCTTGAGAAAGAAAAAGTTAAAGGAATCACGCCACCTGATATCAAACTATATTATAAGTCCATAGTAATCAAAACAGAATGGTATTAATATAAAAACAGACATGTAGCTCAATGGAGCAGAATAGAGAGCTGAGAAGTAAACCCATACCTTTATGGTCAATTAATATTTGACAAAGGAGGCAAGAACCACAATGTGGTAAAGATTGTCTATTCAATAAATGGTGTTGGCCAAACTGGACAGATACATGCAAAAAAATAAAGAAACTAGACCATCTTGTTACACCATATACACAAATAAACTTAAAATGGATTAAAGACTTAAATATTAGACTTGAAACCATAAAATTCCTAGAAGAAAACATAGGCAGTAAAATCTCAAACATTTTTCACAGCAATATTTTTTCTGATATATCTCCTCAGTCAAGGGATAGGACTACATCAAACTAAAGAGCTTTTGCACAGCAGAGGAAACCATCAACAAAACAAAAAGGCAGCCCACTGAATGGGAGAACATATTTGCCAGTAATACATCTGATAAGGGGTTAATATCCAAGATTTATAAAGAACGTATACAATTCAACACCAAAAAAAAGTTTAAACAATCCAATTTAAAAATAGGCAAAGGGCCCTGGCCATTTTGGCTTAGCTGTTAGACTGCCTACCTGCAGACTGAAGGGTCATAGGTTCGAATCCAGTCAAGGGCAAGTACCTGGGTTGCAGGTTCGATCCCTGGCCCTGTCGGGGTCATGCAGGAGGCAGCCAATCAATGTGTCTCTCTCACCTTGATGTTTTTCTCTCTTCCCCTCCCTCCCTCTCCCACTCTCCCTCTCCCTCTCCCCCCTCCCCCTCTCTCCCTCCCCCTCTCTCCCTCCCTACTCTCCTTCCCTCCATCCTTCCATCCCTCCATCCCTTCCACTCTGTCTACAAATCAGTGGAAAAATATCCTCTGGTGAGGGTTAACAAAAATAAAAAATAGGCAAAGGCCCCAAATAGATACTTCTCCAAAGAGGACATACAGATGGCCAGTAGACATGAAAAAATGTTCAGTGTCACTAATCATCAGAGAAATACAATCTAAAACCACAGTGAGACATCACCTCAAACCTGTGAGAAAGGCTATCATCAACAAACAACAAGTATTGGAGAGGATGTGTAGAAAAGGGAACCCTCGTGCCCTGTTAGTGGGAACGCAGACTGGTGCAGCCACTGTGGAAAGCAGTATGGAGTTACCTCAAAAAATTAAAAATGGAACTGCCTTATGACCCAGTGATTCCACCTCTGGGAATATATCTGAAGAAACACATCACACTAATTCAATAGAATATATGCACCCCTATGTTGGAATTTACAATAGCCAAGGTTTGGAAGCAGCCCAAGTGCCCCTCAGTAGATGAGTGGATAAAAAAGCAGTGGTGCATTTACACAATGGAACACTATTTGGCTGTAAAAAGGAAGGAAATCTTACCTTTTGTGACAACATGGATGGATCTGGAGAGTATTATGTTAAGTGAAATAAGCCAGTTAGAGACAGACAAGTACCATATGATTTCACTTATATGTGGAATCTAATGAACAAAATAAACCAGCAAACAAAATAGGAACAGACTGACAGCTGTCAGAGGGGAGAGGGGAGAGGGGTTGCGGGGGCTGGGTGAAAATTGAAGGGATTAAGCAAAAACAAAAACTCAGACACAGACAAGAGTATGGTTATTGCCAGAGGGAAAGGGGTAGTGGGGCAGGGGGAGGTAGAAGAGGGTAAAAGAAGGATAAATGTCTCGGGGTGGTGAACACACAATGCAATATACAGAAAATGTATTATAGAATTGTACTCCTGAAACCTATATAATTGTATTAACCAATGTCACCCCAACATATTCAATAACAAAAAAGAGAAAAGAACATTGATTTGTGTTCTTATCATTGTAGTTGGGGGGTTGTTGTTGCTCCATTTCCTTGACACCTGCGTCTCAACAAAGGATCCCCACTCCTGCATTTAGATTCACCTTTTACTTGTATATACCCCCTCTGCTCATTATATAGTTCTCCAGGGATCCAATTTGCCCCTGAGTTAATCACCCTAGCCCTTTTCAGATCTTAGATTACCGTCCTTTCAAAGAATACACACTTTGTTATGAGGGTGTTAACTTCTTTCCCTTAACTTTTCTTTCCTTATTTCTCTTTAAAAATGTAGCCACTAGAGCCTCCACACACTGCCTTCATAACTTTGTATTGAAGTATGTCATGCATACAGAGAAGTGCAGCAATCCTGATTATACAGCTTGATGCATTCTCAGTAAACACGCCCATCTAACCGGTGCCCCAGAGGGCTTCTCCGACTCCTGCCAGTCACTGCTCGCTCCCCACCACAGGGTATCTTTTCCTGTTAGATTTTATAGAATGGAGAGTCATGCAGTATGTTCTCTTTTGTGTTAGGTACTGACTTTTAAAACCAAAATCCTCACAGAAAGTTGGACTATATGCACATGGTATTGAATAATCAGATCAATACAGCTGTTTGGACAGCCACAGAACATGATAATGTTTTAATATACTCCTTTTAGCTCTTACCTTGGTCAAATTACTAACCATTTTGTGTTAACAGTGTTTTCCCTTTTACCATGAGATAAGGTCTAAGCTGGTCTTTCAACTAAAATAGGTGGGTACTCTAAGTTTTCTGTACATAAAGGAGAAAAATGTAAAAGCCATTTTTTTGAGTGGGTGGAATAATTTATAGGGTTCCTCATGTAACTGCATTAGAATAACAATAGCTTCCTAGTAGAGAAGCAGAACAATACAAAGTTGACCTGCTGGGCAGTTGTACTTAACAGTTATTTCTCATTATTTTAAAATAAAATTGTATAATGAATATATATGAATGGGTTGTCTTTTTGTATATAAATGTATTATAGGTGTCCAAGGTAGCTCAGATTAAGGTTTATTCATTTTGTCATTAACTCTGCCTTGTCTGATTTGCTTTAATTGATTTCAAATGTACTTGATATCTACAAGATACAGTGGAATATAAGCAACTTGAATGTAAATTATTTATATCTGTTTCCCCCTAACCAGGATCTGTTAAGTGCCAATTACCCCCAATCTTCAAATCTAAAACTGTTTCAGTTCCCCATTCAGGCAAAATACTCTGGTCCTTCTGAGTAAGAAATTGAAACATGTAATAAGATTTTTTTTCTCCATCCATGAGACTTATAGTAGAATTTTTTTTTAAATTAGGAATACTAAATAACATATAGCCAAGTCTACTTTATATAGAATGTGGAAATTAAATTTTTTTTTTTGTTCAGAAATTACTCAGCATATTGATACACTCTGAATAAGCTATTCAGTGGGCACACAGAGATGAAGTACCCCTGACCACTAGGCAAAGTCTATATCTTTGGAATTTAGGGACAGTTTAATAGACTGTTGGTCCCCAGTAAATATGAAGTGATACAATATTTGGCATACCTAATAGAAAACCACAGTGAGTTCCAAATATTGTATAATCTTTTTATCTATTTTTAAAAAGTATAACTCACCAATAAATTTTGAACAGGCAGTTATTAAATATAATTAAATTGCAGGCATTCACACAACAGAACAAAGGGAAGCATTCTCAGCAAGTGAACAAGAGACTAAGACAGCTAAAGAAAATTTCCCTGGGGTGGGGGTGGATTTTAGTAATTTAAGCATTTGCTTTTAGAAGAACGACCCCAGCATACAGGGACTATATAACATGCCTACACGTAGTGTAAGCAAGAGTGCATGCTTATACTACCTGGCCTATATTCTTACTAAATGTGGTTGGAATTCCAGGCTTCTCTTCCATCTATAGGGAAAACTTTGGCCTAGGAAACGGCAACGGAACACCAACACCATGCAGTTGTGTTTTATGGTCACTGAAATATTTTAAAGTTACCTATTAATTACTCTGTTGCAAGCAAAGAAAAATCAGATGACTAATAGCCCCTTACATTTGGGTAGAGCTTTATTTTTTTTAAGTACTTTTAGCTGGATCTGATTTTATTGGTAAAACGCACTTGTATTAGTCTGTTCCATAGTCCATAACTAAATTCCAGAGACTAGGTGGCTTAAACAACAGAAATTTATTTCCCAAAGTTCTGGAGGCTGGAAGTCCAACATCAAGGCGCCAGTTGCTGTAATTCCTGGTGAGGTCTCCTGGCTTGCAGGACAGCCTCTTGCTAGCTGTGTCCTCCTGTGATACTTTCTGCGGTGCATGCACATGGAGAGAGACCCCCTCTTCCTCTTATAAGGCCACCATTCTGTCACATTAGGACCCCACTCTTGTGACCTCATTTAACCTTAATTACCTCCTAAAATCCTTGTCTCTAAATATAGTCACAATGGGGATTGGGGCTTCAGCATATGAATTGGGGGGAGGTGTCATACTCCAGTCCATAGCAACCAAACTTCTGAAGTAGCTAAGATAGAGATAACTCGATATACCTATGTTAGAAAGCCACTAAAATACTAGAACAAAGACTCAAATACAGTTTTTATACTCAGCTCCACACTGCCTTCCTTAGTTACAGATATGGTATCTGACCCCCCCCCTCCCAAATGTCCTCTCTCTCCCAAAATAGAAGTCACTAATTGGTCACAGGGGATCAGCAACATCAACTTCATGGTTTTGCATGTTTGTGGAAAATGGGATCGACTTTGTTAACATTTATAAGTGGTATGGTATGCTCTGGAATTTTTAGTTAGCTGAAGTCAAGTAGCCTTAAAACTGCTGTCAAAAATAGTAAGCTAAGTTTTCAAATGGTAAGTAAATTAGAATTATACTGACCAGGCTGGAGTTGCCTTGTCAACACTCCTCATGGTTATGATTAAACTATCAAAATGAAGTGTCTCATTTTATATTTTACAGAAGACGATCTAAGAAATATGGGACCAGTAGATGCTCAAGTATATCTTGAAGAAATGTCTTGGAACAAAGGTTGGAATTTTTTTCTCTCTTGACTACAGTAAAAGAAAATATTAGGGATTTTCTGTAAAGGAAAAAAAAAAAAACTCTCATAGGATATGTGGAGTCTTAAAGAGAAATAATAGCTTGGCTTTTGATATAAACATGGGTGTTTTTGTCTGGAATATTTTTGTTTCACCCTAAACTTCAGTTATTGATATCCCCCTATATGGCTCATTTCTAGTTATTTTTCTGTTCTAATTAAATGTTAGGTACATAAGGTTTTCTTTTGTTGTTGTTGTTATGTTCACCCTAGGATATTTTTCCATTGATTTTTAGATAGAATGGAAGGGAGGGAGGGAAAGAGAAAGAGAAACATCGATGTGAGAGAGACACATCGATTGGTTGCCTCCCGCATGACCCCGACCGGGGCCGAGGATTGAACCTGCAACCCAGGTACATGCCCTTGACGAGGAATTGAACCCAAGACCCTTTGGTCCGAGGGCTGATGCTCTAACCACGGATCAACACCAGCCAGGGCAAGGTTTTCTTTTTTTAAGCTACTTTAGTTTTTGGTTTACTCTCCATCTGTGTGATAGGGAAAATAAAGTTAAAGATAATTTTTTTCCATACTTCCTATGTTGACATTCGAGATGAATTCTCATTAGAATTTGTTTATTTATATGGAATCATAAACTGTCAGGGCAGGCCTTTCACTGCTAAATTCTTTTACTTGGAGCTTGATTTTACACTCACTTTTTTATTGTGTTTAGGTGGAAAATAAAAATCTGTCACTCCTGTTACTCACCATGAAGTCATCTCTTTCATTTTCCTGTTACTACTAAAACCTAAACTAACGTTTTTAACTAAAAACGTCAAAACCTAAATCTAATTTAGTTTCTCCACTCTTGATAGTTCTGTGAGTTGCTCGGGTGAGACGTTGTTAAGTTTCTTTTCTAATGGAAGCCTTGAATACCACACTTCCCATGTTTTTCTTGTCAAATGCAGAAAATATTACTATTTCCTAGAATTTTAAAGTACCTGTAACTTTATTGTTCAGCTTGGAGTACAAATTCTCTAGGGGTTTGTAAAAATTTACTAATGAATGTGAGTAGGTAGAAGTTAAACGGCCCATCCTTCCTGAAACAGAGTTTAATGAAATTTTTTTAATGGTAAGTTCTTAACTTAGTGCTCTTAGAAAGTTGGGTCACAAGCTGTGACTCAGGCAGGGGAGATCATGTTTTTGCCTATGGACCACTCTGTTCCTAAAGTGCCAAATGAAATCGTAGAATAGAAATTCTTATTTGCAGTGAGTGTTTGGAAAACGAGGTTTTGTGTAACTGGGGCTCCCAGGAGTTGACATAGTTTCATCAGCGTAAACTGGGAGAGCTACTGCTGTGAAAGTAGAAAACACTAGTGACATCGGCTTTCCCTGCTAGATCCTGAGGGGGACAGACTGGAACATGTCATTTATCAGGGAGACCTGCTCAGCCAAATACATCTTTTGAAAATATAGTATTGCTACCTTATCAGTGAGTATGTGTTTAATCTCTTATTAGACAAATTAGTTCTTGCTGTACTTGATGTGCCTAGTATATTTTGTTTCTTGTTCCTGATGATGTGAAAATAGTGAAAACTAGGTTTTGTAATTTTTCCTCCTTCAGTAACATTTAAAATATATAATTAAATGCCCAGCTGGTGTGGCTCAGTGGATTGAGCATCGTCCCATGGACTTCAGAGGTCCTGGTTCAATTCCCAGTCAAGGCACATGCCAGGGTTGCAGGCTCGATCCCCAGTAGGGGGCGTGCAGGAGGCGGCCGATCGATGTTTCTCTCTCACATCAGTTTCCCTCTCTCTCTCTAAAAAAACAATAAAAACATATGTATATCTGTATAATTAATAATAATTTAAGATTTTTTAAAAATTAAGAATAAAGCCCGGCTGATGTGGCTCAATGGTTGAGCGTTGACCCATGCACCAAGAGGTCGCCGGTTCGATTCCCGGTCAGGGCACATGCCCAGGTTGTGGGCCCGATCCCCAGTGGGGGGGGCATGCAGGAGGCGGCCAGTCAATGTTCTCTCTCATCAATGTTTCCATCTCTCTCTCCCTCTCCCTTCCTCTCTCAAATCAATAAAGAAAAAAAAATTAAGAATATGGATTGGTGGTTCAAGCATCTGTTCAGTCAACAAATAAATGAACTTTCTGATACAAGTGAAAATGTTAAGAAATTGAAGGAAGTATACAACATGAAATTGTCCAGCATTATAAAAAGTGTGGTATTGTCCTTGAGACTTCCTAAAGTAAACTTGACAGTGAAGAAGATACAGAAGAATCCCAACCACAGCCAGTGAATCAGTTATAAGCTGCTACAGTCTCTTAAAACTGTAGGATGTCCTTAGATACTTATTTAAATACAGGGTTTTTAAAATAATTGTAAAGATTGAAATAGTTCTTACCCTTGTGAGAGAAATACTGAGCAACAGCTGCATGAAACCATTATTTTTGCAGGAATGTTTAAAAACTAGCCATGTAAGTTTTGTAATTGAGTTTGCAACTTTGAGTTGTTTTTTGCTACTGAAAAGAGCATTCTTGGCAGGTGAAGTTAAGTAAAAATCAGATCAACTGGGCAAGTAAAAGAATCGAAGATTTCTTCAGTCACTTTCAGAATACTTTGGAAGATTTAGCACAAAAGAGCAGATGAAATGCTACATGATAGACAGCCAAATTATCAGCTTCTTGATCCAGGGACAGTTTGAAATGATGCATGGTATTATGCTTTAAAGGCATATACCTGCAGAACTCCTGAAAGACTCAAGTTTTAACCTTTCCCCTCACAGCTAATCTCATATACAACTTGGTTATTTTGTCTTCATTTGTTATATTTAAAGTGATTTCTGTGAAGATACCACTTTAAGTGATAGAAGAAGAATATAAGAAGAAATTTGACAAGATGTGAGTTTTTAGTGAGTGTTAACATTTGGAATCATCCATGATAAAACTCCACAGTAGCCCATGGTGGCCTCTGCATCATTTACCGAGCACATGTCACCTCAGATTGTTTCTCAGTGTTCACTGAGGTGGTAAAAAAACAAGAAGGAAATTTAGCTCAGAAAACTAATGGCTAGAATATGTACATTTTTACACAATTTAATAAAAACAATTCACTATGAAAGCATGTTCCACTACCTATGTATGTTGACTCAGGGAAGATGTCAGCATTTTAAAATTCAAAATTAAATTTTATTTCCTTATGGAAAAAAAAGTCATTGTGGTGAAAAATACAAAGGACTGGGTGAATGAATCCAGGTTTTCCTTAATGATAAAAGAAACACATAACGTTGGTTCATTTCATCGCTAGTTTTTCCAAGGCTAGACTTGATTAGAGAACAAAAACAGGCGGTTAAAATTTTCTTTCCTTTTCTCTCTCTCTCTTTTCTTTCACTGGCATATGTTGAGATCTAACTGTTAAAAAAATGAAAGTTGACTACTGAATGAAGATTCCTGATTGTAAGAAACTGTATCTTGAGACTTAGTTCATTTATCTATATAACAAATTATGATAGTAAAATAATGTGATCAGTGGTTATTTTTCTTTGACAGTCACTTTTCAGCGACAGTAAAATTGAATGACCAATAAATTAGGAATTCTTTTGGTTAGAGGGCACAAGCTTTTCAACTTCTTAGGAAAGTGACAGACTTGGTAAAATTCCCACCATTGGTAGGCTAAACATTACACCATGTTGCCTTCTTTGGCCATCTCACTTCCGTGATTGCCCTTTGGTTCACAAATAATTTGTAGACACCAATGAAATAGATATATACACAGAAAAAAACACCGTAGTGTGTGTTATATGAGTCAGGATTCTTGAAATAGTGTGATACCAGAACAGATACATTCAAACGTTGAATTTGATAAACAGGCAAGTTAGCGTTTTCTCTACAAGGCAAAAGCACGCTCTAACAGTAAGGCAGGTAGGGTTGTTTTCTTCCTTTACAGTAATGTTTTGGACAAACATGTTGCTGAGCAGAATGCAAAATTTATGTGAATCTTAAGGAGACAGAAGACTTCAAATAAATGTCTTAGGTCTCTTCTGAGCATTTGCTGTCACCCCAAGATCGTTGGACTGTTTATTGATTACAGCTTCAGTCTATCTCCTCTAAAGATAAAGATTCTTTGATAGATACTTTTCAGAAACAGCACCTACAGAAATATTTTCAAGTTCTCATTTAATACATTTTATATTTACTGAGTTTCTTTCTTTGGTTTTGCAATTTCTGTGGAATAAACCGCATTTGTGTGTGTGTTTGTGGTGATATCAATGTGGTTATTTGTAAGCATTTGATGCATTTTTTTGTTTTCTCTGCAGATGATCACTCTTTTTCTCTGAGTTGCCGTTGTGGTGGAAAATACAGTGTTTCCAAGGATGAAGCAGAAGAAGTTACCCTGATTTCTTGTGATACATGTTCACTAATTATAGAACTCCTTCATTGTAGCTGAAATTGTTCACTAAGTGGAATCCTTTAACTGTATATTCAGACATGTTGAGGAGAATCCCTTCCAACTTAGCTCTTTATATATGTTTATAATTTATATTTACAAATCACCAAAAACAGGGACTTGAATTATGAATTATATTTAGCGAATTCCTATTTGAGAACTTTATTATTGATTTGTTTCTTCAAATAAGCATGTCTCCTCTTTTAATGGGTCACAGTATCATCATATTCCTTTATAGTTTCTAAGTTTCTGACCTAACATGTTACTTCTAGCTGTCAAAGTTACAGGCCTATTGTACAACTGTCTCAAAATTTCGAGTCTTTAGAGTTAAATTAGAATCTTTGTGAATAACATGTGAGCCTAGTTCTCCCATAATGAAGGCTGAATATGGATATTCATGAGGTTACTGCAAAGTTAAACAGGAAGACGAAGTGGCAACTGTAGTAGAAAGGGTCGTTGTGGAGTCAGAAGACTTGACTTCAGTCCTGGCACTGTATTTCCAAGTCCTTCCTGTGGTTAAGGGAGTCCGGTTCTTGGTCACTGCCATCTTCAACTTGAAATATAATTTACGAAATGGCAGCTTTAGAAAACAATAATTTGAAACAGGTGCATTACCTTCCTTTTATTTCAGAGTACTATGATATAGTATTAATGCCTATATTTAGGAATAAAGAACCATTGCATCGCTAGTATGATGAAGTGGACTTTTATAATGTATTATTATTGATAATAGTAAACTGTAAAGATTTTATTTTTCTATATATTTAATATTCTATATATTATGTAAGTCAAAAATCATTTAAAATATTGATTTGAAAAGAAATCCTTATGGCATCACTGAAACTTTAATTTCAAATGAGTGAGGCAAGCTTGTGACTTAGCAGCTTTTTACTACATTGAACTCTTGGTTTTTATTTTGTTGGTTTGGATTTACAAGACTAGTTTCTACTCTGACTTTGTGAAGGTAGCAAAAGGATGAGGCATATTAATGAGGAGATTTTTTCATTATACCTTTAAAACTAAAAATTAAAAAGTGCCCCCTTAAAAATATTTACACATCTGCCATAAAATTTATATGACTTATTTTGGATTGCTTTTATCCGTGTATTTTGTATTAATATAGCTTGCAGATTGTGTGTTACTTCTTTACATTTAACAATTAAAAATAACAAACTGAATAGCAAATAAAGTTTATTAGTAAGTACATGGTTTCATTGGCAATAATAACTTCACTTAAACAGGAGATAAAAATCAAATCAAAGGAATAAATGCTGGCTAATCATCAGAAAATCTGTGGCCATTAGGGCTATCACGTAGAAATCCAAAATCATTCAGAGGCCAAATCTGTAAAATCAAAATTGATTGAAGACAATTAATGACAGTGATATTATATTATCATTATATTCTCTTTTATTTCATTAATCCCTTTTTCTCTGTGCATTTAATGAAACACTTTCTCCTTATTCTTCATTCAAGAACAAATTTCCTACATCAAAACAAGACTTTAGGAAGTAGATTTATATGTGTCTATCTATTTAAACTCTAACATCAGTTTGAACTGCATAGGTCCATTTATACACAGATTTTTTTCAATAAATATATAATCAGCCTTCCATATGCTGGGATTTTTATTCAGCTAATAGCAGTTTACAAACAGTATTTCCGACCCATGGTTGGGAATCCATGCAAGCAGAGGATCAACTATATGCATTGTTCTGTGTGATTTTATGGAAGAGACTTGAGCATCCACAGATTTTGGTATCTGTGGGGGTTCCTACTGGATACTGTAGATAAGTTTTGAGGGAGTCAGAAAAGTCATACGTAGACTTGCACACACACACACAATGTTAACTGTAAACCTGAGTACTTGAATATATGCTTAAGTGCAAAGAATCCTGTAATTTATCCCCAAATGTCTGTTTTCTCCTTAACTGATTGTGACAAAATGGAGGAGCCAGTGAAAACAATAATCCTAAGAATCATGTATTTAATACAACTAAAGTCCATTCCTCACTGTACTTACCTGGGATATACCTGCATTACAGATAGTTTGGCTCTAGATTGCTCTTCTGCAAATGCATATTCATATATTCCCAGGGTATGAACATGGTTGTAAAAGTTTACGAGAGAAATTTTTGGAGATTCAAATTAAAGGCTTCTTATGCTACAACTAAGGTAGTTAGAACTTTATTATTCAAACAAAATAGTCTCGATTACCTGTCTAAATGGGGGAAAGGGGTAATGTTTATAGCTATGAAGGCCAACATTTTCATAACTGTTATTGCAACAGTTAAGTCCACTAACAGCCTGAAGAATTCAAAATTCAGTTTGAAAGAAACTATTGGTTTTCTTCCCCCAGCTCAGAGAAGAAAGCCTACATTTTAAGTAGAAAACAGTACCTTAAAGAAGATACGTCCTCTTATTAATCCATATGGAATAGGTCCATAGTACCTGGAATCTGTGGAATTCTGTAGATTATCACCTTCTAACCAAACATGGCCCATGGGCACCTGGAATTAGAGAAGAAAGCAGCCCCTTTAAAAAAAAGAACAAACAAATTTGGGTACTAGAAATGAAGAGTATGTCTTAATGCAGGTAGGGAGAAGTGTCCTGAAGTTCTGTTTTATAAAATACATACAAACCCTATGATTTCATTTTTTATGCACAATAAAATAACTTTTATTAAATATTAGTAATATTAAGGTTTCAACTTTTTAGCATACCTATCTTTTTTTTTTTTTGCCACATGGTTCCCAAACATTAATTTGTTACAAAAACCCCAAACTGAGGTTATAAGAGATCAAAACAGTGTGACAGGGTCATTAATTTAATAGACTTCAAAAGAGGTCATTAGGATGCTGTGCCCTCCTGTGTCAATAACAGCATAAGCAGGGTAGCCACTCATTCAGCAACATCCTGGGGCCAATAGCAAGGCCAGACCTATTAGGATGCTCATGATGAACTAAATGGTAATTGATTGTGACATCAATTACAAATAATCTCATCATTTTATTGGAGTGGGCTTGTCAGAATTCTAATTAAGATCCCTGTTCTGCCTTTGTACAGGCCATATCTTCAGTGCATTATACTTCAATAATGACCATCAAGAACTGGAAGGACCTATTATAAAACCATCAGTTGTAAAATTAATGATGGTGACCTTCTACTAAATGAAAAGACCCTAGTTCCTATATGTCCAGTGTATTAACTGGTAAATGACATAAGTTTAAATTTTTACTCAATGACAATCATAAGTATACTTAAATCAACATGTTTCTTTAAAAAAAAAAAAAAGCACTCTTTGATATGGTACAGTTGCTCCTTAATATCTGTTCAACATAAACTTAAAAAGTTACTCTCTCGCAACAATCTTTAAAATTGCATTTTAAAAGGTTTTTTGTTTGTTTGTTTTTAATATGTATAGTTTTTGTTACCCAAGAAAGTTGACTTACTGACCAGTCCAAAATGATCTGTCAGGAAGGAATTTATTTTCACTGTTCTTTTGACTGGCTATTATTGGAGAACTTTATGTGAATAAAAATATTCCTATTGGGTTTAATAAGAAGTGACTGCAATTTTTAAAAATGTCACAAATTACTTTTCTAAGACTTTATTTTTTTAGAGCAGTTTTAGGTTTACAGCACAACTGAGAGGAAGGTACAGAGATTTCCCATATACCTCCTGGCCACACACATAGCCTCCTCCATTATTGATGTCCTCCACCATAGAGGGATATTTGTTATACTTGGTGAACCTGCACTAATCACCAAAATCCAAAGTTTACCTTAGCAGTCACTCTGGGTATGGTACATTCTATGGGTTTGGCAAATGTATGACATGTATCCATAATTATAGTATCATACAGAGTATTTTCACTGCCCTAAAAGTCCTCTGTGATCTATTTATTTCTCCTTTCCCCATTACCTTTTGGAAAAATAAATTTATGCAAGCATATAAAATTTTAATTTCACTTTATATCACAGATTACATAATGTTGAAATGTCTTATATCATAGAAATATTTTCCAAAAATATTAATCAAGTTAATTATTCTCATTTAAATACAATTAAATGTTAAATTTCCCTATTTGTAGAGAAGGGACATAAGCTTCCTGGAAGAATATGAGAAACTATAAGATCACTCTTAGTATTACTAGTCATAGGTTCTAGGGCCAAGAGTGAGGCCAGCTCCTATCTCTGTAAGTGGATTTATGTGCAGTGGAGCATAAGATTGCTTAAGCAGACAAATGAGAATACCTCAGTTCATAAATGAAAGGAAGAAAAAAATAGTATATTCGGAAAAGCCCAGTGTCATTAGCATTCTGAAGTACTGCCTTGGGACAAGCCACAATATGAACGTCTTTTGTGTTTAAATTTCCATACTTTCTCCTTAATATGTATTCCTGAGTTCTAAAAATAGGCAATATATATGAATAGTTAAATAAAACCATCAAATTAGGGACACCAGGAAAAGCAAAAGAAGAAAAAAATTCTACAGGCTAATAAGGCAACTTACTAACAACTTAGGAAGATAGAAACCAAAGCTGGAACTCCAATATTGGCTGGTGATTAATAGTAGTAGAAATTCTTGTAAAGTCCAACCACTTTTATGGCAGTTATGGCCTAAGTTTCTTCCACTTAGCTAAATAATAGTGATGAAGTATCTCTGGTATAGTAAAATTAACATGTACAGAAAGAAATCTACTAAAAGAAACCCAGAACATAACACCAGAAGTCTTTGGAGGAGTGTGACCCAGGCTAGCTCACCTGGTCCTTGACTGCAAGGGGTGGAACAAAAGGGAGGAAGAGTAATGCAAACCAGTATGTGTATGTGGCTTTCTTGCTTATTTAATAATAATAATAATAATAATACTATGTAAAAACTCATTTGATCCTTAAAACAACCTGTGAAGTATTGTTATTGATATTTAATAGAAGTAGGTTTAAGTATGGAATGTGCTAAATCCTACTTATCTGAAGCACACACATAATGATACCCATGCATCATCCATTTATAGTACAGGAATACACTACATCCTATAGACATCAATGCTTGATATAAAGTACACAAATCAAGGAAACAACTTCATTTATGGTTCCTTTAATGCAATAAGCACTTCTCTATAAACAGGAAAAGTGGATCTTTTAAAATCAAAGCAGTAACTTTTGTTGACCCTACCTCTCCATCAATTACTTGATTTCCCAGTAAAATATTCATGATGTTTGAAATTATTCCACTTTGAAACACAATTATTTTTGGTATGAGATAAGGGCATACACCTCCCCACCCCCTTTGTCTCTCTAAAATCAATTTTAAAAAAATCAACTTTATAGAGAAGTATACTTTATATATAGTAAAATGCACTCATTTAATTTGACACTAATTTTGAAAAATGTGCACATTTATAAAACCATCAACCACAGTCAAGATGGAGAACATTTCTATCATGCCAAAAAGTTCCCTCCTGTTCCTGTCAACCCTGTAGAGAAGGGACATAAGCTTCCCCACCCCCACCCCATACTCAGTCCCAGGCAACTAGTAATCTGTTTTCTGTTACTAGTGACTAGTTTTACCTGTTCCTGAATTTCATATAAATGAGACTGCACACGAGATATTGTATCTGGCTTTTGTTCAGCAAGTTTTATGATTAATTCGTATTGTATGTATCAGTCATTCATTCCTTGTAACTGCTGAACAGTATTCCATTGTAAACCACAATGTTTATCTACGAACCTATGGATGGATATTTGAGTTGTTTGCAGTTTGGGGCTCTTACAAATAAAGCACTATGAACATTCATGTACTGGTCTATTTTCAGTAAACACATTGTGGTAGAATTTCTGGGTCATGAATGTATACTTAACCTTATAATTTTCCAAAGTGATTATACCATTTCACATTCCCAATAGCAAGGTATGAGTGCTCCTGTTGCTCCAAAACCTTGGTATTTTCCGTTTAAAAAAACTTTGCCATTCTAGCCCGGCTGGTGTGACTCAGTGGATTGAGTGTCGTCCCATGGACTGAGAGGTCCTGGTTCGATTTCCAGTCAGGGCACATGCCCATGTTTCGGGTTCGATCTCCAGTGGGGGGCATGCAGGAGGCAGCCAATCGATGTTGATGTTTCTCTCTCTAAAAAAAAAAATGCCATTCCAGTAGGCCTCGTATCACATTGCAGTTTTTATTTGTATTTCTCTGATCAACATTTTTTCTTGTGTATGTTATGTATCTTTTGTGAAAATATTAAAATACTTTTCCCATTCTCAAAATGAGTTGTTTTTCTTATTGTTCATCTTGAGAATCCTTTATGTACCTTGATTAAGTCCTTTGACAGGTGTTACAGATATTTTCTCCCAGTCTGAGATCTTTTCTTTTGTAGTTTCTATCTCCTGTAAAGACCATACAATGTATTTTTAAGCGCTAGAAATTGCACTTAGCTCTTTTTTATATTTACCATTTCTTTCCTCATTATGTTCATCCTCCAGATCTTTATAAATATTTAGAATTGGTGTTCTGGAGCACGTGTCTGTTAACTCCATTATCTCTGTCATTTCTGGATCTATTTATTTTTCTTCTGGTTATGGGTTACATTTTCCTAATTCACGTATCTAGTAATTTGTGATTGAGTTGGACATTCATTTGTTGAGTGGATTTTGTCGTTTTAGAGTGTGTTCAACCTTGAAGAGGTTTGTTTGTTTGGGGGGACGCAGTTAATTTAGCTGATTCAGCTTAACTCCTTTCAAGCATGGTTTTTAAGCTTGTTAGGTTGAGTCTAGCTCACACCATCTCTTTAGCCCTACTAGTAAGGCATGATATTTGGGGCCTCTACTGAATGCTCTGGATAGTCCAGGAGCTCTGTTCACTCTGGCTGGTCAGAGGTCAAATAGCTCTCAGCCCTGTGTGAGCTCTGGGAATTGCTTAGCTTCCCACTAGTTATTCTTTGCTCAGTCTCTAAGTTTCCCCATAAACAGGCACAATTAGTATGCATTCAGCCCAAAAGCCACGAGAATACCTACATAGATTTCTGGAGATCATTCTGTATCTCTGCTCTCCCTGATGGTTTGATCCATAAATCCCAAGCACTTAAACCTTCCCTCTACTCCAGTCTCATCCCCTCAACTGAACAAGACCACTATGCGGTCTGAATTTTCCCTCCTCGCGCCTCCTGAAAACTGCCTTACGGCAGAGATCAGGGCAGGTGTAGGGCCTGCCTGGCTTGTTTCCCTTCTCTCAGGGATCTGTCTTTACTGCCTGCTGTGCATGGTCTGAAAATGGTTTCACATATTCTGTCCAATTTTCTAGTTCTTATGGCGGAAGAGCAAGTTCAGCACCAGATACTCTGCCATTGCCAACAACCGGTTCAAATTATAGTTTTAAAGTTTTTAACTATTTTTAGCACAATTCATCACAATATGAAGATAATCCTTGTGGTGAGAACTAAGTTTTGATGTAAGTAAAGTGTGCCTTTGGCATCTCCGCCTTGTGCCCCCTTCAGGGGCCTCCCCTATATGATTTTGTTTTACTCTTGCCCTGTCAAAATCTCCAGAAAAGATTTGCCAAGTTCAGCCTGCCCGCAATTATGTAGAAACAAGGAAGATCAATATGGTGTTCCATGTTATCTCAAAATTGGCAACAGTATAAATATTCTTCAGTAGGCATAGGTTTAATAAAATTAAGTTTATATAATAGACAGCTGGTTTTTATTTTTATTTTTTAAATCCTCACCAGAGATATTTCTTTCCATTTATCTTCAGATAGAGTGGGAGAGAGAGAGCGAAACAGCAACGTGAGAGAGAGACACCGATCAGTTGCCTCCTGCACAACCCCAACCAGGGCCGGGGACCGAACCACAACTGAGGTTTGCACCCTTGACTGGAATTGAACCCACAACTCTTTGGTCCGCGGGCCGACAACAGCTTGTTTTTTTTAAAAAAACTGATATACATGAATGTAGTCAGTGCAAAAAGTAAGTTTACAGGGCAATGTATATAAATGTTTGAAGAAAACCCACAAAACTTTATTTTGTTTAAAATTTACATTTTTGTGACCATTATGTATTACTTAAGATAATTAAATATATACGTACATGAACATGTGTGTGTCGTAATATGTGTAGCCGTTCAGTGATACTCATACTTTTAAAAAAGGGACACTGGTCCTGGCCAGGTGGCTGAGTCAGTGGGCGCGTCATCCCCTACACCAAAGGCTGTGGGGTGGACTCCCGGTCAGCGCGAATACCCAGGTTTCGGTTCCCCGGTCAGGGCGTGTTCGGGAGGCAACTGATCGGTGTTTTTCTCTCAAATCGAGGTTTCTCTCCTTCCCCATTCCTCTCTCTCTGGAATCAATAAAAGCTTATTCTCAGGTGAGGATTAAAAAAAGGGAACATTGTCCATGAGGAAGCGCTTTGTTGAATTAAAAATTTGTCTTTGGTAGTATTATGGAAAGAGAGGTACCTAAGTTCCAATCCAGGTAACAGGCTCTGCCTTTTTGTATAGTACAGGTAAGTGACTGCAATTTGCGGTGTTGTCAACAGATTTCTGGGCAAATAAAATATTAGTCTAGCTAAGAACTGATTTATTTAAACAAAGTACAACACAATTTGGGTAGAGGTCTGAAACTCAAAACCTGGCCTTTCTGGTATGAAGTGAGGCAAGGGACACAACAAAATGTCCTTTCTAACTCAAAACACAGTTATTGTCTATTAGATTAACCAAACTGCTATCACTAAATTGAAAATTCAAGCCAGATAAGAAAAAAATTCTATAGCAATATTATTATAACAAAATAGTAACAGCTAAAATAGATTCAAAATATTTTTAAATTTATTTCTTTAAAAAGCTATTATAACTTTCCAACTAATGTAGAACAGGACTTCAATAAGTGCATTTGTAATAAATGTTTTGCAAATGGCCAAAAATAGAAATCCCCTATTCCATGTTTTGTTCATTACTTCTCATAACCAAAACTTTTAGTAGTTAGATGCTTTTCCTTTTTATACTTTTGTAAACCTGCCATGGTAACTTGAATGAATACACGAGCCTGAGTAAGATGTATAGATATAGTTTTACAATGAACGTCACATAGAATATTTTACTTTTGCTCAAACCTGAGTTTTCCCAGGGTCTCAGATACAGCTAACTTTAGGGCTAAATTTTAAAGCATTAAAAGAACCCTTAAGTCATTCCTGTTTTTCCTTTCTACGTCAGAGTTTTCCTTCCTGAGCTATGATAAAACCTAATCTCAGGGCTGGACAAAAGAATCAAGCCTCCAGTTCTCAGCTATACTTACCGAGGTCTAGTTAAGTGCCTCTTTTAGTACAGGCGACAAACGTAATTGGCTCATGGCCTGCGGGTGTCCATTTAACAAAAGAGGCTTTTGTGAACCAACCCACAGGTGTTACCTTTCTTGATTCAAGTGAAATATGATGAAAGAGTCCACAATATCAAATAACACATTTACTAAACTATAATCAAACTCATTTATTTGATGAAGCAAAGAATATCTAATTAAGTAAAAGTTCTGACTGCAGAGTAAGATATTTGTATTTCTGACCTTTCAAAAAAACAGAAAAGCCTAATAACAGATTTGAGTTTTAATTAACCGTCTGCCAGATATTTTATAATTTACAACCAGCAAAGGTAAGGGTGGGCACTGGCCCTACTATTGCTTATGCCTCTTTAATGGTTCTTCTGAAATGACTGTGAATGAATAGGAAACAATAGTTTGTTTTTATTAAAGAAACAAACAAAATAACTTTAATAGTTATTAAAGAAAAGGCAAGGAGAGGGGCAAAATTCTTGGAATCTTTTTTTGACATGCTTGTTTTTTTCCTTTTCCTCAATTATATAGGAAAAGGAGAGGCGCACACATTTTATGAAAACAATAAGAAAGCCTTATTTCTCTTTGGCAAAGACAAACAGGATAATTTCCCTGCCTAGGAAAATGGTCCACATAATGAATGCACATTCACAACATGTCATTTAGTTTAACAATTAAAACCCAAATATTGTTTTTTGTATTACCATCTTTCAGGTAAGCAGGAGCAAGTCATATTACCGTACCATTATGTGCTTAATGCATATTGTGCTTAGTCATGACATATAACCAAAATGTGGCCATGGTTTGATACTAAGCAGACAAACTACTGGAGAGAATATTTGAAAAATGAAATAATTTATTAATTGTATAGTTCTAAAAGAACTTCGGAAAACCCAATATATATATATTTGACTCATGTAACAGCAATTAGAAACACCACCAGTGAATAACTGTTGGAGTTTACCTTTCCTATAACACCTACAAAGCTATAAACAAAGCCATGTATGTCAAAAAGTGAAGCATTAAATCCCCCCGAAGAGGCAATTAAGTAAAAGAGCTTTTAAGGACAAAAAGCTGAGAAAACAGTATTAATCTTTAATTTAAAACAAATGGGAGTGTCTCGAGTGTCAGTTGTGGGTATCTCTGAAAGCAACATTCAAGGAACAGCTTTACTAATCTGCTGTTTTAACTGACATTCTCCTTGCCACAACTTCTTGCCCACATTTGTCTGCCTGAGTGGAACATCTGGAGTCCTGATGCAGATGCTCCCAAATGCTAGTTGCATGACAAAGGGATTAACATTTATAAGGACCAGGTATAGAATAGTTAACACACTGATTATTGCAATGGAGACTATTTCTATGCAGTCCTGATCTTTTTCTCTCCATTTAAATTCTGACTTATTACTATACCATCTTCATCATTCTTGGAGACATTATTGTCCTTTCCTACTTAAAAATGATGCCACCTTAGGTTCATAGCCAATTATTACCAAAGAGGAATTTACACAAAAGTTCCAGTAGGCTACACATACCCACAGCACTGCGGTGGGGATAATGATGGGGGATGCTTTTTACTAACAAGTTCTATTTCATTATTGAGCATCTCCCTCTGAGTAGGTTTAGAACTTAGTCTCAAGATTTGACTTGCTCATTCTCATAGCTATTGCAAGTAAGCTCCTTCATTTTCTCCCTAAGTATTCAATACCATCTGGCCTCAATTAGAATCTCTGATGGATTGCTTAGCATAGTGGTTCAAGATACAGTCTACAGTCATAATCTTGAATTCAAAATACAGCTCTGCTACTACTATTTAAGCACCTTGGACAGGTTATTTAAACCTCATCTATACAACTGGGACTAATAAATGCCTTACTGAAATACTCTGGGAACCAAGTGGAATGCTCCTGGCACCCAGTAAGCACTCACTAAATATTAGCCATTGTTATTAGCAGTTTCCCCAGCTGCTGGTATGAATGATGCCTTCTGGGCTTTTTCTTTGTTCCTGATTTTCCTATTCAGTCTACTTAGAAATTTGCAAAGTGAACTGTGCTTTGTAATTTTACTTTGGTTATGTTTTTGTCATTTTCTTTTACACTGTATTCAATTATATAGTTCTGGTATTTGCCAAGACTGTGAATTGAATCCAATATAATTTAAAATGTACATTACTTATGAAAAGATGCCATATTAATTATGTTAATTGATTTAGTGAAATTCAGTTTCAAGACCAGGCCATCCAAATGTACTAAAGGTTAACATTTTTATTCTTTTAATAGGAATCTTCATCAAGCAATGTTTTTAAAATAGCAAATGCTTAGGCTCTCCCTCATGAAGACTTCAATTCTTCAGAACTGTCTACTAATAGTTGGAAGGTTAGAGGAAGG
This sequence comes from Tadarida brasiliensis, assembly GCA_030848825.1. Lineage (NCBI taxonomy): Eukaryota > Metazoa > Chordata > Mammalia > Chiroptera > Molossidae > Tadarida > Tadarida brasiliensis. The sequence goes on along the minus strand of CM061268.1, from coordinate 25,855,056 downwards.
GAAAAGGGAGGGACTGAAGCCAGTAAATAGGCCCTTCCATTCTAGCCATCTGAATCTAATGCCCCATTCCTACAGAATTTTTTCCTAGCACAATGGACTATTTTGCTCTCTGATTTCCTTTCTTGTCCTATTTATAAAACAATGTTATACCTGCTCTCTTTTTGGATTAGTATTTGAAAGAAGCATCTTTTATAGTCTCATTTCAAGACTGTATCTGTACGTCCATTTTAATGTAACCTGATGTACACTCTGGTTCTCATATTCTTAAAGACAACCTAACTTAATGAAACACAAAGTATTTCATAGAGTAGTAGAATACAGTGTTAAGCATATAAATAATGAGTTTTCCCATGTTCTCAGAAAAAGTCTAAATGTTGGTAAATCAGATGCATACTGTACAAAATATGCATTAATATGTTTCCACCAAAAATTTGATTCCTGCGACTTCAAATAATTTTTCCCAAAATCAAAACTCACCCCTGTATGGATTTATTTCTGTAGATGAACCCCTGTTGTTCTTTCCAATGTCCAGTGGCCTCTATGCCTAACTGCTTCATATAGAGATTGGCTAGAAAACTGATTTACAACGGAAATGGAAGTATTCACTAGGGTGTAGAAAAGAGTCCGTACACCAAAAAAATGATTAAAATAAAATATATAGATCATTTTGTACTTGATGTTACTAATGCCTTCTAAAAAGGCATTGTGTTGCATATTTTTCTTTGACAGACATTCTCCTACTTGTATGCTATTAATCAAAACCTCAACTCTAATGTTCCATACCCTAGAAGTTATTTAGAATGAAATGTAGTTTTGTGAATACAAAATTTCAAATTAGGCAGGTGGATGGCAGATGACATTTTTTTTGTGATGATGTAAACTACAAAGAGAATAGCCGAAAATATTTAGAAAGATTGATCTCTGAAGGCTGAGAACATCAAAACATTGTTTTGATTAAGAGATCATGAAAGTATACTGTGGACATCAAGGAGGGAATAGTATAATATCCAGATATCATGCTAAGAAAGCACTTGTTTTTTTCCACACTTTCTATAATAATTTAATTGCTAGTTATTAATTTAAAATACAGTCTATCATAGGCTTATCAGATAGGCTTTTACACTATTCAAAAACTGAAAATAGCTTCTATTTCCCAAATTAACATCTCCCCCCAAATCCCCTATATTAATATACCACAACCCCTAATGCTAAAGCCAGAAACTTGGGTCAACTTTAAGCCCTTCAATTCCATTTCTTCCAGTATCTTATCCTGCCTAGATATTTCCTTAATCTTTCTCCAAACTTTGTACTGCTTCCCATTCTTTTTTTTTTTTAAATCCTCACCCGAGGACATTTTTGCATTTATCTTCAGATAGAATGGGAGGGAGGGGGGGGAAGAGAAAGAGAGAAACATCGATGTGAGAGAGACACATCTACTGGTCACCACCCACTGGACCCCAACCGGGGCCAGGGACAAACTGCAACCGAGGTACGTGCTCTTAGCGAGTACTGAACCCGGGACTCTCTGGTTGACGCTCTAACTGCTGAGCCAAATAGGCCAGGGCTGCTTCCCATTGTTTTGTTTTTTTATCCTCACCCAAGGACATTTTTCCATTTTTTGTTCAGATAGAGTGAGAGGGAGAGAGAGGGAGAGAGAAACATCGACGTGAAAGGGACACATCGAGTGGCTGCCACCCGCACGACCAACCATGGCCAGGGACAAACTGCAACTGAGGTACGCGCCCCTAGCAGGAACCGAACCCGGGTCTCTCTGGACCGCAGGCCGACGCTCTAACCGCTTAGCCAAACTGGCCAGGGCCTGCTTCCCATTCTTAATGCTACTATCTCAATTATGTCTTACAGCCTATGAACTGGTCTCTCTGCCTCCAGATTCTCCTACTCCAAACCATCTTCTATCAGTCTACACTAATATCAGGGTGATCTTTGAAAAACTAAGTGTAATCCCCTGCTTGAGACATACAAGAAAATGAGACCCGTTTACCTTTTCATTTTTATCTCTTTCACTACCCACCCCTCCCCACTCTATGTTCCAGCCATAGGAGCTTACATTTGGCAGCTGCCCAAAGCACAATGCTGCACTCTCCCTTCTAGACCCGAATATGCTGCTTTGGCTAACTCCTACTTGTCCTTCAGAACTTCAACTCAGGTTTTACCTCCCGTCGGGAACAATCCTCTCCACCCCAGTCCAGACAGGTCTCCTCTTGCATCTTATCATAACACCTTATATACACTTCTCTTACCCCATACTGTAATTCCTTGTCTGGTCCTCCAACTTGACTACAAGCTCCTAAAGCTGTACTGTCAAATATGGTAGTTACTAGTATCACATGTGGCTACTGAATTTTACAAATTATATAAAATAAAAATTCAGTTCCTCAGACACACTAGCCAACTCTGAGCTGGAAACTCCCACCAACTGTGAGTGGTTAAAATATTTTTAGAAGAGCAAAAAATATTAGTTTCAAGACTTGCTAATCTTTCAGTAGAAACTCTGCTCTTCATATATACACATACATATATATTAAACATAAATAAGATAAAATACATTTCCATAAAATAAAATTCTATAAACTACATATTATTTAACTGAGATAAAATTATACTGAAAATGCTCAGAGAACACATCAGAAAATGCTTAAGTTGCGGAGGCCTCAAAGATGATACTTTAGTGTTAACATCAGAAGAAAAACACCCCAGAACTGTAAACAATAAGTCAAATTTATCTTCAGAATTGTGTTAACTATAGGATGAAAAAGTCACGTCATCTCCGCAGTGAACTTCACTTTAGCAAAAGAGTAAACATATTTCCTCCACATCAGCTGCAATCAAGACATTAGCAGTAGGCCATGATTGATTGACCTGGGAGCCGTTGCTGAGAAATGGATGTGTAGCACAGGTTTTTATCACTATAGTCTGCAAAAAGCAAGTCCTTTGTTTGGATATCCTTGTTGTAATAAGTGACATTATTAGGTAGTTCTTCTATTTAAATGACATAAGGATTTAGTGTATCAGCAGCTTATAATAAACAAGCTCTTTCAATCTCATGATTCCTCTCCCTACACAGAAGTACTTTTTCTGTTTATAATACAAGTGGTAATAGAAGGCCATATGGTTGTGAGTTTTAGCTGAAGTAAATGACATTTAAACAAACAGAAAAACAGCATTAGGATATTCAAGGATTTGAACTATAACCTAAATACACAGTACACATTAGGTGCTATTAGTGTTAACTATATAAAGTGACCATTTCCTTTTTTCTTTTTTTTTTTAAAATTTAATTCATTGGGATGACATTGGTTAATACAATTATATAGGTTTCAGGTGTACAATTCTATAACACATCATCTGTACATTACATTGTGTATTCACCACCCCAAGTCAAGTCTCCTTCTGTCACCACTTATCCTCCAGTGACGATTTTCTAATGCTGTTAAATTAGTAAGATTGTTTTTCAGCTTGTTAATCAGTTTTATTTAAATATTTTCCAGTATGCTATAAAACAGGTTTATTACTGGCATACTGTCCCATTTCCAAGTTCTTTCAGAACACTATACTCCCTGTGCATCCTGGGAACATTTAAAATGTTCTGAAATGTAAAATTGTCTATATTTCTTTCATTTCCACCAATAACAATAGTGATGTTGTTATTAATATACTCTGTAATACAAAGAAAATGTAAAAAATACTACATTCCTTATTCACGCACTCTGTGGTAATAGACTATCATCTGGTAAATAGTATTTCACCTTTTGTGTATAACACTGGAATCCATGGTATCAAGAACCAAAAAACTTTAAATAGCCTGATATTCTGATAGGCTGATAACAAAAGTAAAAATATAGACTCTGATAACTACAAATATGTTTCCTTTAATGACAGCAAAAGACTGCTATGATCTAACTACAGAAACATACTGAAATCTTCATAATCATACCTCTATTAATATGTTCATTTTTAATACAGAGTGGCTGCTATGGTAGAGTAAGTGAAATTCAGTAAAATTTTAAGTTTGGAAGATTTAAAAACGGATTATTCATTTTGCAATGAACAACCACTAGAAAGCACTTAACACTTACCAACTAACAACTTTACTCATCGTTAATCTGCCAACCAATAAGGATTAAAAGAACAAAATACTTGTAGAGTAGTTAATAATATCCCAAAGGCATATGCATGTCTTCTGAAGTGTAGAAAACTCTACTACCTCACGATGTAATTAGCAGGCACTGCATGTTGCAAGGGAACTTAGCCTTCATCGTAACAAAACCACCACAGCATTTCTGCAGACCCAAACCTTCCCTCAAAATAGGAGCAAGGTAGGTCAATTCTACCATTCCTTTAAAAGATTAAGTTCAGAGTATTCTAAATTGATAGGTCCATTCAAAGCCAGGTGAATTTTCAGTCTGCTTAATAAAAAGGGCTGAAAAATATCATTCACTCCAAACAGAAGTCACCGGGGAAAGAAACCTTAGTCAGCACTGTGCTGTCCTGGTACAAAGTAATAGTGACATTCCAATATTTTCTACAACTTTTACCTGCAAAGCTAGTAACATAATGCACTTATTTGGGAGCAAAGTTGCAGTAGAAACTAGGAGAGGCCTGGCCGGTTTGGCTCAGTGGTTGGAGCATCGGATGTGGGGTAAAAGAAGAGTTATGGATGACTCCAAGGTTTATGACCTGAGCAAGCAGAAAAAGGACTTTCCTTTACTCTGATGGGAAAGTGTGTAGAAGGAGCCAGGTTGGGAAGGAAAATCAGGAGTTTAGTTTTGGAAATGTTAAGTTTCAGGTGACCTTTATATCCAAAGTGGACATATGAGGCAGATTTTAGATATGATTCTAGAGTTCAGGAAAGAAACTGTTGAAATAAATTTAGGAGTTAAGTTAGTATTTAAACCCATGAAACAGGATGAGATCACTAAAGTGTGAGTGTATATAAACAAGGGAAGAAGTTTAAAATATGAACCTTTAGTTGCTCCAATGTTTGGAGGAACCAACAAAAGAAACTCAGAAGCAAAAAGATAGGAAGGACCTAGAGAGAGAGTGGTGTCCCAAAAACTAGGGAAAGCAGGTTTTGAGAACAACTATTTTAAATATTAACAATTGGTCAAGTAAAATGAGGACTCAAAGTTGACCACTGGATTGACAACAGAGAAGTCATTGGGGGCCCTTGACAAGGACTGTTTCAGTGAAGTGGTGGGAACCAAAGCCTAACTGTAATGAGTTCAAGACAGAGCATGAAGTTCAGAGTGGAGTCAGTAAGCACGCACAACTCTTTCCTATAGGATGATGTGATGTCAAAGGAGTTCGGTTGTTTGCTTACTATATTTCAAAATACCTAACTCTACCACAGTTACATTATGGATTAAAATCACAGCCCTGGACTATCACACATTGTTACCCTCCGAAAGATAATCAAGTGTTTTTCGTCTCTTCATCAGCTTTATAACAAAATTTTACTACATTTCCCAAGTCCTGGCCCAAATCCCCCATAGTAAATAGGCTTTTACTTTGCCTACTGTGCAGATGGATAGGAGGATGCCAGTTCATTTTATGTATTTCCTATTTGCTTAATGTTTCTACTTCTAACTAACTATTTTTTGGCAAATTAAATAGAGGTTTCTAGCAGTAAACTGAGGAATGCTATAGTATAGGAAGGTAAGTTATTCAAGATGTTTGAGCTGAGCACAGTTTGTTTCTTTTGAGAGTCACAAATTAAGCTTATATCCTAGCAGCCAATGCTCAGCCCATAACCCAAGGAAAGAGTTACTGGCCTCAATACCATTGAAATAAAATAAGCAAAACCCACTGCAACAGAACCTTGATAGGGACTGCTTAGTTTCCAAGTGCTTAATGTAAAAAATAAATCATAGTTCCTAAGTGTTGCTTGCCACATGGACTTTTAGAACTCTGAAATGAATAAAATGGTTCCACTTCACTTAACCAGTGATTTGTTTATATTCTTTTATGCCAACTTAGGAACAATGCTATTTCTTTCATATGCTAAACTCTATATTCTAGGTTCCAAATGACAATTTTGGTGTTTTGCTTTCTGAAGCATATACTTAGAGAATAAATGTTTTTTGCCTGGAATTCAAAACACACTTAATATTCATCATCTTTACTATGCAGTTCAATCCAGATCTGAATAGTAAAGTCTTCATCTAGTAAACAACAATAATTTTTCTAAGAGGATGTAGAGGTAAAGGGGAGAAACCCATTTCATACAATACAGCACCAGTGTGTTTTTGAGATAGCTGAAAAAGGGAACACTCTGGAGGGGCAGACCCTGCAAACAGTTTGGATATCTCTTTGAAGTGCTCCAAACTTGGATGATTTTTTGTTATAAATCACCTTGATTAATGGAACACATTTGCTAAAGTGGCTCTGTAATAGCTACACAATTCTTATGGCTTATGGTGAAAAAAACCTTCAAAAATCACTGGCTTCTCTTTCAGAACCAATACTGCTCCTGATCAGAAATAGTCCCCTTTCTTTGTAAAAATTATAAGAACAAGTACATTTTAAGGAAAGCACAATTTGATGAGATGGGAGTAGAAATAAATAAGTACAGGATATTTTGGGAGGGAAGTTGTAGCATGGCAAGGTGTACAGACTCTGGGTGATTTCTCTAACTATTTGAAACTGGGCAATTTATTAAATCTCTGTTTTTAGTTTTTCCATCTGTCAAGTACTACTACTTCCTATCTCATTGTTTGGCTATTGTGATGATTAAATAAATTAACTCTTGTAAGAGTTTCAACAGTGTGTTACAGATTACATACATAAGTTTTGGCAATATTATTATAGTTATGTTTGTACACGTATAAACATACAAACCAGAGTGAATGGGAACACCAGGAACTAAATGGCACTGTCCTCTAATTTATCCATTCATCAAACATAAACATTCAATGAATGTTTTCTTTAAATAGAATATTTTTTTCAAAAATCTACATCTTTCGGTCTTCTGGCTGTCTTTTCTGACTAGTTAGCAGAGATTTTATCTAAATCCTTTTGTCCTGATATTCCCCCTGATAACTCAAAAAGAAAACAACAACGGTGTGGTGTTTAAGTACACAGATCCTGGATGCTATATGTTACATTGTTCTGTCTGTAAACTATTTCTGGTTTCAAGTATATGTAGCTAAAGCAATTCAGAGGTGACCAGAATGCCTCATGAAATGACAGTCATATGAAGGTGCAACCATTATGTAAAAATCTGACATTTTTCGAAGAATAAAAGGATACCGTGTCCAGTGTCCCGGATGAACTCCAAAGAAAAACAGGTTACCTTATCCCATACTATCACCTTCAACATTATTATCACCACCAGCTAACAATCATTAGTATGTTTAACATTACAGTAATAAAATAAAAAACATATGAACAGCTGAACCATAGTCTATTATAGATGGTAAACAAATGGATTGATTATGTAATAGTCAATTGATCAAACTTATTTATAGAGCAATCAGAGGCTATTATAGTTCAAAATAAATTCACAATGATGAAGACAATTTAAACTCTTCATTTTATGCTTACATTGGGGATGAAGAGAAAGGTAAAGTTAGTAAATAGATGTAACAGCTATAATAATAATTTGACAGCAACACAGAAGTTTTAAATACAAGTAGAAAATTAAGTTATAATTATTAAGGTAAGAAAATTATATGCTGAGTAAAGTAAGGCCACCTTCCTATGCCATAAGCTGTCATAGCAGCCAAGTGATTGGTGAAAGAAGGTAACACATTCCACCTGCTCCTCACTCTTCCATTCTACTGCTCTTGCCCTCTCTAACGGGATAGGTAAGCTGACTATCCAAAAGCATATACAATTTCTATTCTAAAAACTGAAATAGGATTTAAAAAAAACTAAACTATAGGCTTTATTTGATTTTACCAGATTTTCCTTTAATAAGTTAGTTGAAACATTTCCTGAGCCAGGAACCCAGATTGCATTTAGTTGTCACGTCTCCTTTGTCTTCTCCAATCTATCACAGTTCCTGTCTCCTTGCTTTCCATGACCTTGACATTTCTGAAGAGTATTGGGCAGTTATGTTGCAGAATGACCCTCAATTAGGGTTTGTCTGATGTTTTCTCATGATTAGACTGAGGTTATACCCTCTTTTGCAAGAACACCACGAAAGTGATGCGCCCTTCTCAGTTCTTCAATTCAGGGGCTACACTATGTTGACGTGTCTTGTAATTGGTGAAGTTAACCCTGATCACTCAGTAAAGGTGGTGACTGCCAGGTTTCCCTACCACAAAATTACTATTTTTCCCTTTGTAATAAATATCTTGGGAAAGATACTTTGGGACTATGCACATATACTGTTTTCCCTCAATCTTTTGCCCAATGTTTTGACATCTACTGGTGAATCTTGCCTGCAATAATTATTACTGAGATGTTGATACAGGGTTTTAAAAGGAACTAAAACATATAAAATATAATGGCCAAATGGTTCTTGACACAAACATACTTAAATTCCACTAAATGAAGCACTTTAACCTACATTCAAAATAGATATTTTCTTTTATGTTTTCAATTAGTCTTAATAAACTATTAAACCAATGAATAACATAATTGAAATTATTACTTACATAACTATGGCTTTTAAAGAAATTTGATGAACTATTGGTGAGCATTTTGTCTCCTTCCAAACCAATTACTCTTTTACAAATATTTGACTTTGGATCACTTGGACTTTTTGCGATCACAATGTCACCTCTGAGGGAAAAAGTCAAAGAAATGTCAGTGTTATTTATTAAGCATAAACACATTCATAGCACTGCTATAATATTTTTATAAAGCAACTTAAACAAAGCCACACCCTTGAGCCTCTCTTATACTGACCCTCTCATACATTTACCAACTTTGAAAAACTTTGTGGCTGACTTTTATGTGTTAGAATCTAACAATGAGGGTGATGGAAAAACTATTAGAACATTCTAAAATTTTTGATGACTCCATAAGAATTAACTTCTTTCACTGTATCCACTATGTATTACTTCTGTGTCCAAATTTTTAGAAACGAAACTATGAGAAAAACAATTTCATATAAATACCACCAAGTTAACCAAGTAAATTTTACTTCCTAGCACAAGTATCAATGGACTCTTGAACACCTAAAAAGATAGAAACATCATCTATGTTTCCCTAGAGCTCAAAGTATTGAGGAATTACAGCATATAAACTATATAACCCAGATAACTTACAGTACAGTAAAAAAGACTTATATTTAAGGAAACATAACAGAAAACACCACCAAACAACATGCTAAAAGCTGCTCAAACATATAGACTACAAAAAATAAATGGGCACGATTCATAAAAGAAGCAACAATCTACGTGTATTAGAAAAATAAGAAAGATCTTTAAAAGTGGACAGGAAGGAGACAAAAATGTAGGACTAATGCTTCAACCAGAACAAAATGCTCTTTCTACTAAAATGAAAAATAAGTGAATTCTGTTGACTAACACACATATTTGAAAGGATTTCATATATTTGCTTATTACCTGCATCTAGTTCCAGAAATCATTTGATGTTACTACAAGCTTTTGCAAATAGGGTCAATATCTTATTCATCTTTACATTCTCTCTAATGTACAGCACATTTTATAAATTAGGTGCTCGTTAACTATGTGTTGAAAGAATAAGTAGTCATGAGACTGTCACTGTTTCGAGTATAAGTGTTCTGTGCATTTGACTGAAAGAGATCCATGTGCTTTAGAAGCCAAACATGCAGACTTTCATTCTGCCTAAAATGGATGGCTATTCTAGCTTTAGAAATGAATAGGCAGCAAGCAAGAGTATCTGAAATCTCAGAGTTCTGTGCTACAGATAAAAGAAAAAGAATACTCAGGATAGTAATATTTTTAAAGTAGAAGCTACTAACTGACTACCTTGGTTGTAAAAGTTACTTGGTGGTAAAAGTCTCACAAAAATTCCAGATTTTGAACTGTTTTCCAATCTAATGAGCCCCTGAATGAATAGAATACAAAATGAAACATTCAAAGAATCTTAATTAATTTACTGAATGTAGTTACTTGTATTATCCATCTGAATGCAAAGAGTATCTATCAAAAAGAGAGAGAGAGAATATTGAGTTTTTCATTCAAAAACTATTTAGCCAACAAGTTCAGCTCCTTGTTAAGGATGCTCAAGAACTATGAGAGTAAAATCAGGTTATTAGCATGGAAAGTAGAAACTTGTCTTCCTGCTACAGTAAGGCTAGATCTCCAATTAATCTAAAGATTGTATTACGTTATTTTGACACAAGTTAAAAAGAAAAGAAGCTAGAACACAATCTATTACATAAGTTCTATTTTATAACCCCCATATCTAGTAAGTAGGCATCTTGAAGTTGTTATGGGTAAAAGATCTAAAGAAGAATTACCTGGGAACCATGCTAGACCATACGGCTTGACCAAGAGATAGTTTCTATCTATAGAATCAAAGAACAGCTTTACTCCCTTCCTGACGATTTTTCAGTAATGAGAAACAGACTATAGAAAAGGTCAGTAAAGAAAGAAGAGTGCCTAAATCTACTTGGGCCATAAGCTAAATACCAGCTCGAGGGAGTCAAATCTGTAGTTAATGGAGATGTAAGCTGGTATCAATTTATTTTTTTAAGAATTATGAAAAACTAATGGACTCAACATTTCAGGGAATCAGAGGTGCCCTTTAGAAAATGCATTAAATTACTAATACTTGACATGCATTCAGAAGTAATAATACTCACAGAGTTAACTAGAACAAACAGTGTCAAAGGATTGGAAACACCATTTAAATAGGATTTTAAAAGATTTAGTAGCAAATAATATTTGCCAAGGAGTTTTTCAACTTAATTAATTAGGACACACATAATAGATAAGATTCCTCACTCCTGGCTATATACAGTGCTATAGTAAAAAAATCTTCAAGTGCTCATCACACTATAGAGAAGAAGACAGTCATGAATAGAAATAGGATTACTTTTTAAATTAAAAAATAAATAAATGATTTGGATATGTAATGTAATTTCTATGTCCCTAGTTCTTTACTCAAAACATTCTAGTCTCCCAAACCCCCCAAAAGAGTAAGGTAGGCTTGAATCTACATAATAAGAGCACCTGCTATCTAGTTTGGACAATGATGCAAGGGACATAATGACCCAAGAGACTATGCATGTTAGAGGAACTATTTAAATTTCTCAAACTGAGAGAAAATATTCGAGTCAAAATTTTATCTAGCTTGTCGCTCTTTTGTATTTATACAAGAGTTTTTAAAGATAAAGTTAAGAAACTGTAGAAAAGACACAATGTATATGTGTGTTTTTATCATAAATTTAATATATCTAAGACAAGTATACCTTTGGATACCATAAAAATGTCGACTAAGATTTTCTGCAAAGACAATGTCTGAATTTTGAATTGTAGGCTCCATTGATGGTCCAGAACACTGAAAAGAGATAATTTTGTAATTTGAGTTGAAAACCTTTTAAATATAACATAAATCATCTGAGCAGGCTTAAAAGAAAGAAATCAAGCAAATGTTCTTCAAGCTTGGAGGACTCATAATGAGCTGGCCGCTCCCAGATAAGTTCAACTCTACAGAGTGGCCACCAAGCCTGGAAACACAAGAAAATATATTAAAAGTGGTTTATTGATTTTACATTATAACACATGAATAAAATAATATTATGTTTCCAAATTTTGGCCATTCTGTAGAAAATAAGTTCCATGAGGCCAGGGACATTGTCTCTCATGTTGCCTGTGCTTGGCATAAAGTTGATACTCAAAAAAACATGTTGAATGAATAAATGAATGACTTATTTTCTTATAATTGTCAAATATCCAGTGCCCATGATGGTAATTTATTAAATGGTACCATGTTATTCTCAATGAGTTGATGCCTTTCCTTCTTTTCCAAGAGAAGAGCTTACTCATTGATGGGGCTGCAACTTATATTTTATACTGAAAAATACTGGCATAATAAGATGTACTTTAAGACTTCATATTAGTATGTCTTAATAATCTTAATATATACCTTAAAACTGTAATAAATGATTACTACTACCTAAAAAGTCCAAATACAACAGTCTCCGTTATTCTACTTATGTGTAAATAATTTTTACTCACATTTTCCTACCCAGGCAGAAAATAATAAAAGAACACAATGAAAGTTTATGTTTGCTATCTCTGTAGCCCATTGGAAATTTTAAAAATCCAAGAGTGGCCCGGTCATTGTGGCTCAGTGGATTGAGCATCATCCCATGGACTAAGAGGTCCCTGTTCAATTCCCAGTCAGGGCACATGCCCAGGTTGCAGGCTCGATCCCCGGTTGGGGGCATGCAGGAGGCAGCCAATCGATATATCTCTCTTTCCTTCTCTCTCTACAAAATCAATAAAAACATATTTAAAAATAAAATAAATAAATAAAAGTCCAAGAGTGGAGTTTCAGTTAAATATATTTATTTGCATTACTCCAGCTCAACTTGAGGCTGTATGACTGAATCTGTTAGGGTAAACCTGATAAAAACAGCAACACCAACAACAAAACCCACTGACTGGACATTCAATCAATTATTTCATTTACATGACAAAAGTTTGGTACAGTCATGGTTGATAGATTTATAATGCAGTATTTTAAAAAATCATTGGCAGGGGGAGGGGATCCTAACATTTTAATATTGACACAAGGCAGAATAATCATTTGTTTTAATGACAGTTAAACACAATGGTTAAGAGTAGGAGTTTTGAAAACTGGAGAAAATTCCAATGTTGAATTTCCAACTCTATTTACTAACTGTGGATCTGGAGCAAGTTATTACTTAAGCTTTCTGAGCCTCAGTTTCATCATATACATAATGAACTTTTAATAAGTATCTCACACGGTATAAAGATTAAATGTGCTAATAAATGTAAAACACAAAACAGATCCTGGAACATTTTAATATTTGATAAATGGTAAAAACAATATTCTTATTAATAGGGCCTTTTGTGCCCTGTCAGAAACAGGATACAGAACCATGATGAAAATAATGGTTCTTAAATTTTATATCAGTGCCAATACAAATACATTCTCTTATATCCCAAAATTTAGGAAGATTTTATGCTTTAACAGTCAAACTTTATTCATTGAATAACTTCAATTATAATAAAGGGAAAAAACACATTTTCCTTCCATTTAAAAAAGTATATATTTAAAATGATTATTTTCTTGAATGTAGAAACTTACCATGACAACACCACCAACATATTCAAAAGCACAATGAGCTATACAGCCATACTGAATAGTATAGCCCACAAGTCGAAAGGTTTTTCCCAGAACACCACGAAGCATAGTTCTATGTAGACTCTGTCACCATTGGCCTGATGGTAAATTTCAAAAAGTTTCATGAACAATACTATTTTAAAACACTTCAGAAATAGCTCTATTGTAAAATATTTTATAACCACCCAGAATATACCAAATTTACAGGCTGGTACGTAAAAGCGACACCTTATTTTCATTTCTGCCAAAGATATTTAAAATGACTATAGCCACTTAGTATTTTGATCTACTAAACAGAGATTATATTCAAGTATCACTAGGTTTGTATATGAATTAGATAATTAGAAGATTCTGAACTTGTCTGTCCCCTTTCATGCCCTGTCATTCCCTGGTTATTTCTTGGTAAAAAAGCAGACACCTATGGAAAGATATTAACTCTTTCAAAGTACTAATAGTTTTTTATATTGTTTCCTGCTACACTACATCAGTTCTTGTCATTTTATGATATAAAGAAGAAAGCCCTAGAATAGGTATATGGAAATTCTAGTATTAAATTGGTTCTTTTATTAACTTGTGTGACCATCAATGAATTACTTAACCTCTCTGGACCTTCATAAAATGGAAGAGAATGGATCTGAGAATCAAATTCGAAAACATGTGAAAGTGCTTTGTAAATTATAAAGTTACATTCAGTTGTCAGCTCTTAACTATTGATATAATAATGAACACATGAATACTATGAAACAGCATGAAGAACCATATCAAATATTTTGAAAGCTATATAAAATTAAAATATTAATAATATTCCTATCTAAAATATTTATAGTATCTGTCCGTTACTTCCTATTTACTTGTTACAACTATGTTTCAAGTATTTCTCAAATAAATGGCCTAAAGTTTACACCTGGGCTACTATGTACTGTTCTCAGATTAAAGTTACTAAAACAAAAGAAGAAGAAGGAAGAAGGTAGAAGGAAGTAGAAGAAGAAGAAGAAACATTTGCTCAATACTTGCTGTATGTCAAGCTTTACAAATTAACCTCTGTAAGGTAGATATTACTAGATCCAGACATGGAAGTGTGAAACAGACTGACAAACCTCAGAGGGATGGGGGGTGAGGGGCAGGAAGAGATTAACCAAAGACCTTATATGCATAACCCATGGACACAGACAATAATTTGGTGAAGGCCTGGGGGTGGGGGGCAGGAGTAGGATGGAGGGGGTCGGTGGGGGAATAAAGAGGGGACATCTGTAATACTTTCAACAATAAAGATAAATTTTTAAAAAAACAAAACAAAAAACAATTAGCTAAAAAGATGGAACTGGGTAAACTCTAGAAGCTGAAAAGAAACTTGGAATTACTCCGTCCTTAGAAGTTTCTAGAACAGGGGTACAAGCCTAAGAGCTTGATTTAGTTCCATCCATCTTTTGGTATTGGTGAAGTAATTTCAGAATACCCAAAACCACAAAGAAAACATCAACCTGACTGTTCAGGTCTGATATTCCTTTTAAAAGAAGAGAAAGTATTTTGTTTCAGAAACAGGAAAAAAAAGGAAAGTGTCAATGTTAATTGAAACAACCAATTTACAGAAAAGTATTCATTTAAAATTATAAGCAGCCAATCGAAGTGATTGATATATATATTTTTTGTTTTAGTAAGAGGAACAGTTAGTGAATATATTAACATTTAAAGAAATGTGCATATTAAGAAAAGGTGAAAAGAGAGAAATAGATGTGAATCAGAAGACAAATTCCAACATCATAGTTTTGTTACATATACCTTCATTTGGACAAGAAAAAACAATGGACTATGACATTCCAGTGACTTTTGTGATTTCTCAAATTCAAGACTACCTACACAAAATACATTTCCTCAAATAATGAGATATATATAAAGTAACTGAAAGACATATGTCCATTTCAGACCCTGAACGGAAGTTATTATGACTAGGAGAGAGCAACAAAGACTCACTAAGACATGGATGCTGAGTGATGTACTCTGCTCAACAGCTAAATAATTCACTCACACAGCAGCCTCTCTATCAAAGTAATTCAAATTCCTGCCATTTCAAAATCACCTTCATGGCTGCTCATGAATTGTTCAAATCTATAATGTTAAATCTACTGTTAAGACTTGTGCAGACGGTATTTTTTTTTTTATTTTCTAGAACTGCAAATTCAAGGAGCTCTGATCCCTATAATCTATGAAGATTTTACATAAACCTATTTATTTTGATTCATTGCCAGAGGAAATAATTGCCATTCCTTTAAGGTTTAAAACAGTAAGTACTGTTTTAAATCTGACTGTAGCATCAAAATAACCTGACAACCGAATTCAAAATTCAAATTCCCAGGCTACCATCATAGGCTAAAGAATGACAACCAGTGGGAACAAGGCTGCAGACTCTGTAGTTTTAATAAACTCCCAGAAAGGAAAGCCAGTAAAGGACTCTGTACTGTCATTTGAGACTACTGAGACATAGTAAATACTTTCAGAAACTTGACAAAATTTAACTATTATTTTAAACTGAATGTTAGCATTGAGATAATTCTATAAATTTTCATCAAGTAAACTTTACAATGCTAATATCTCAGTGACTTAAAAAAATCCAATGTTATTTTCCGAAGTTCACTTTTTATACATATCCAAAATCAAAACTCATTTAATGTTTATAAAGCATAAACAGTTGACAGTTTTAATAAAATCAAGTACCAGCTTCCAAACAGTGAAATACTAAAATCATCTCATTCATCCACTAATAATCCCCCAAAGGCTATATATTCCATGTATTTCAGGACAATATACAAGTTGTACAAGCAATAGTTGAAGCATATGCATTCAAATGGAAGAAACTGCCAGTCTACAGTTCATGCATGGCCCTTTGGTATGGTACTAAGTCTCATAAATCACCAAATAAGAAAAAAGAGTTTATCATCTCTTAAATAATCAAGAATTCCTGATTCACATCCTGCTCTTTTGTTACACCTGACTTATTCCTTAAAAAAAATGTTTTTCTTCTTCTAATTTCTCTCACCCTGTATCTCTTTCTCTTATCTCCAAAAGTACCTCCCTTAACTCTTACTGGCATCATTATGAGTCACTTATGGAATAAATTAAGTAGTTTTTAAAAATAAGTCAAATTTCTTATAAGTTACAAATAAGGCATTAAATTCAAATAACCGCTATCTATCTGGAAAGAATATATATCATTGAGAAAACCTTATATGTTATGTTTATAATTAATTTAATTAAGATGAGTTTATTTGGGACTTTCCAAATGAAATAATGATCTCTAATCAAATAAGAATAATGCCCAGGATGGAGAAGGAAAAAAATACTAATTCTCAAGAGCCATTTAGTAACCAAGTAAATAAAAAGCAGAAAAGTAAAACAGGGACCATGTCTAATAAAAGCTTTGAGACAAATTTTGTTTTGAAAGGAAAGCCACTTTTAAAAAATAATTATATAATACTATTAACTACCCTAGAAAGTTATCCTGAGAAAATACACTATCTGGCAAAATAATTTGAAATTACACATAAATAAAATATTTCATATTTAAAATAAAATTATATGAGAATAAGAGAAAGATTTTAGACCACTTATTTCATAGATAGATATTTTCATTATAACAGAATTTTAAAAAAAGAGCTTTTTCAGTAGCAAAAATACAAATAGAAGACTAAAAAAGTCCTTTATAAACTAACATAATGCATAATTCAGTAAAAATATTAATTTTTCTCATTCATTCATTTTTGAAACACAATTTGGAATACAATAGCTTGGATCCAGTTAAAACAAAATCCATGAAGAGTGACAAGTTTGCTAGGTAGTTTTGACCAAAGATCTCTACATACATTTATTATATTGCATTTATTGGTTTTTCTAATAAAGAAAATATGGAGAATATAATGTATTATATGTAAACTGAGGCTATAAGTAAATCAATATATCTATCATTCATGATGGATGATTATATTTTAGTTACTTATAATTTCAAAAATATTCTAGTCACCTATATTTAGTTAAGATTTTAGACTTTAAACACATTATTAAGGTTTTCTAATCAATTTTTTAAAAGAAAAAGCTACTAAATCCTAAACACAATAAGAGAAAAATCAAGTTCTATGAATATTTTAAAAGTAAGTATTCTAGGATCATAACACTGACAACACTAATTATCTTTTCTAGTCTTGGCAGTTATGTTGCATACTGTTTGGGTGACTGATGGAATAATTTCACTTCATTTTCTCTCAGTTTATTCTGGATCGTGTAAGAGAAGAATATTAAAATAATTAACACCTCTAAACAAAGTACTTGACAAAGTTTTTAGTTGAAATGAAATGCTTAAAAAAATAAACCTCAATTAACTAATACATGATTCCGGAGCAAATAACTAAACTCCCATCTGCTAAAGGAAAACTTTGACTTAGAATTCCTGATTAAAAAAAATAAGTATATTCAGTATTAATACTAACTATTTTAGGACTTTAACATATTAATACCATACACTTTCACAAAGAGCCCCTTCCATCAGCAGGATTGGCTAGCTTTACTGCAATTATCAAAAATATGTGTCTATATATTTTTATATCATTAAATGTTTTAAAAACATTTAATCAGCAGGAACCGAAGCAGTTATACACAGGTAAAATGTATGACAAAACAAATTATTCCAATTCCTTACACCTACAGACATTTAATTTAATTTATTGATAATGGCTTTAATATCCAAAAGAACACTAAAGTATTTAAATTAATATTTAATTTCAAATATAAATCTTCACCAATAGCAAATACACTACATCACTCAACTGGAAAAAGTATAAAAGACATTAATCAACTTTTCTACTTGACCATTTAAGTACATTTTAAGTCATACATAGTTTATAGTTTACACGTCTTACATAATTAATAGGTCAAATAGCTAAGGCTCCATATTTTAAATAATTAATAAAGAAGTATATTCCTTGCCTTGATCACCTGATTTTTTGTTGTTGTTTATAAAATTAATCACAGTTAGCAGGACAGAAATCGCTTTCAGCTTCATGAATGACATCCAAGAGATGGGAAAGGATTAGTTCTCAGTTGCTGCCAGTTATAGCGCCAGGTGGCTTTTTCTGCAGTGAAGGTGTTACCGATAATCCCATTACACTGGTACTAAATCTTGCAGACATCAAAATTATCACCAAGGTTCCTTTTCATCCCATCCTTTCCAAATGACTGGAAGTCGCTTCACCTGAAAGAAGTCAAATCCACATGCAGCTGCTGTTTTAGCAGGCAGCAAACTCCCTGAGAATGCCAGTCGTGATTCAATTTTGCTGTGCTGGTGGCCCCCTATTCCCTGTCCAATAATACATCTGTTAAAAAATCCTACAGCTACAAATCAAGTTTAATCCTACCAGGGACCTCATGTTGGTCTTGTCTTCCAAAAAGGCAGCAGGTTCTGCTGTCTATCTTTGCCAGTGTCTAGGGAATACCCTTTAAATCCCAGCCCTACTTAGAAGAATAAGCTAAGGATCACAAAACATGACCTCAAAAACCCTGATATGACTATATTCTGACCCAGAGGCATTCATTCTAGGTGAAGATTAGAACTTTGCATAATAAGATTACACAGCAAGTGAATGATATCAAGGGACTATCCATATGCAGCCGCCTGGTTTTCTATAGACAGCCTGTGCTCTGCAATATGCAGTACAGACGAAAAAGAGCTTGGTCTTTCTAGCTGAAATAAAATAGATTCACATAAATTAGTTGGCCATTTCCAGATTCCTAAATCCCCTATTACATCTTTTATTGACAGCTCCTGTGAGGATAGCACAAATGTTATTCCTTTTTATTCTGTGCTTCTATAACAATCATGCTCTGTAATTGAAATGTACATAGATTATGGTTCAAAATTAACATCTTGTTTGCTGTAATCTTGGATTACAATTCACTGTGTACATAATAAAATTAGGAAATCAATGGATGGAT
This sequence comes from Tadarida brasiliensis, assembly GCA_030848825.1. Lineage (NCBI taxonomy): Eukaryota > Metazoa > Chordata > Mammalia > Chiroptera > Molossidae > Tadarida > Tadarida brasiliensis. The sequence goes on along the minus strand of CM061268.1, from coordinate 25,835,802 downwards.
TTATCAGCTCCCAGAAACTAGAGGTATTGTTTAAAGAATAGCTTAACATTTTGTGCCAACACTTTAAATGTAGAAGTCACAGAAAGAAGTCCATAAAAATTTAAGTGAGTAAAAAAATACAACATGCACCAGTCAATATTTATATAAGTTAGATTACATATGAATTAGTTCAATTCCCTCAAAATTTAGAAAATAAGAAAAATTCAGAGATCTCATGAACATATCACTTTCTCTCTAAACCATACTTGAGTAAGGTCAAATACACATAAGAAGGTCTCTATACTTTTATAAAGTACAGAAGTAGTATTTTATATAAAGCAACTTGATCATTTTATACTTTAAGATAATTTGAATCAATTGAAGTCAATTATAATTCAAGGTTTTAGAATTCTTAACTATATATTTTTTAAGTATTTAGTGAAATAACTTGTATGTTGAAATATACACAGAGCATTTAAAATGTAGAGAATCCTAGAGATATTTTAAAAAACAATACTTATGTTCAGCTTTTTTCTTCTAAGAAGTTTAAAGCTATACCAGCTCTAAGAAAACTTATATGAAAAGAGATTCGTATCATTCACACGAACACCTACACAGAAAACCTCTAAGCATGCAAACAGGAATTCTCAACTTTATATTTTAAAAAAAGTATTAAGATTTGCCGTGGGATTCTTATAAAACTAAGCTCCTTGGTATACTTGAAATATGGCTTATTTGATATGATTTGCCCACAATTGCTAAGGAACATACTACATCCCTTATATTAGCCATTATCTCTTCATCATCACAGTATCTTTAAGCATATCTATAACATATCTGTTAAGTGCTCAGTAGTCAGCTGACATAATTCTGATTTTGTGTATTAAATAGGCAGATATAAACCAATAGTATAAGTGGTAGACCTACAGAAAACACTGTGTGTAACTTCAACTATATAGCACATGAATATTCTTTACCTTGATTGGGATATTACTGGAAAAATAATGAGGAATGTAAAAAAAATACACATTTCTGTTATGATATTTATATGTAATACTTTAGAGCTATACTGTTCAATAAAGTAGCTACATATGGCTATTGAGAACTTGAAATATGACTAGTCCAAACCGAAAGGTATTGTAAGAATCAAATATACACTGGACTTTGAAGACTTAGTACAAAGAAAAAGTAAAATATTTTATATTGATTACATGTTGAAAAGATAACAATTTAGATAAAGTGAGTTAAATAAAATACATATATGACTCATATTTCTATTGGACAGCACTGCTTTAGCAGATTATATATTTTAAATGATATATTCTTAAGCTAACTGAAATTATGCTATTAATAAAAATTCTAAAGCAGAGGGTTATTATGGAATATCAAACATTCCAGTGTCAAATCTGACAGATAGGCTTAGTGAAAAAAAGAACAAAATGCTGTCATTTTAGAGTCTATTTCATATTTCTAGACTAAGGGTAGTGATGAAGAAGAAGGGACCAGCCAAGTTACTGGCCACTGTGTACTAAAAAAGAATAATGTTTTACAGTTACAAAAATGCTTTAGTCCAGTAAGCATAGGCTTTTAGAAAAAGTACATCTTGGGCAACTTCGTAAAAGACTACTAAGGTCTGTGTGTTACCCTCATTGAGTCCAATAGACAGAACTTCAAAAACATGTCTTGATCTAGCAAGGGCCATGATTTTTTTCTAAGGTCTTCTATAATTATTTATATTCAAATTTTAAAGACACATCATAAGAAGTAACTATAGAGATTTGAAGCATTTAGTATATTTCAGAATTTTAGCAAAACGAAAAAGGTCAATTTTATAAATTATTAGAAAGCTGTTTTTCCATTAGTCTTCTAATTATTCATCAATGTAGGCTTTAAAAAAATTAATTAACAAAAGAGTTTTACGGAAAAGGAAAACTGTAAAGTTAAAATATAAAATATATCTCTAACTTAATTCAAGAAAGTTAATGTAGATTTAGAATGATGACAAAAAATTGATATTATACAATTAAAATACAAAGTCTACCTTTGTCACACATTGGAACATTTCAATATAAACAATAGTATGTAAAGTATTAACTCATTTAAAAGTTTCTTTTTCATAATTATTCCTTTATAATATTTATCTAAAATACTAAGACCAAAGATAAACTATGAGTATCAATAAATAAGATGGATAGTATCTAAATCAGTTCTTTATAACCTAGCCATGACACTTTTTCCTACCCTTTTTAAATTATGTATTTCTTTCCTTTTCTGGTTACAAGTATCACATATACACACAGACACACACACACACACACACACACACACACACATAAAATCAAAATAATAACAATAAAAAGACTTTCCAACCATCGATATATGAGAGCAATGATATTCAGTCTAAGTTAATCCCCAGACATCCAAATTCATGAATAAAAATTCATCAGTTTTAAATACACTGAGCCTATTAAGCAAGAACAAAAGCATATGCACAAAAGAGCTTTTAATATATTTCAAAGCCCACAAGAGCCATGGTCTCATTAAAATTATAAATTACACAAACATGGAATGAAGATTCAAACTGCAGTGCAGCTAAGCAGATTACAGAAAACCCCGCGTTCCATATGATAACACACCATGGCCCTCCCAGATGGGGGCTTGGAACAAAAAGGCCATCACCACAGCTAGGGAAAACCTCCTTGTGATCTCTGGTTTCTGTTCAGCAGATGACAGCCAAATAATATGTTGATTATTCTGTTTGTGCTGCTAAGCTTGTAAGATGGAATAAAAGCGATATGATCTATTGTGAACCCAATGCTAATGTGTTGCTCCACTCATAAATAATATACTGAATTTATTTTGAAACTATCTTTTATCTGAATTTCAGTTTTTAAATGCATGAATTAAAATAAAAGCCAAGATAAAATATTATTTAATTTGATGCATTAAACTAAAAAATGTAGATGACAAGTGAAAAATATCTAAGTGCTTAGTTAAGAGTCAAGAACTATCACCTTTCTGTAATTTCAGCACTGTGATAAGAAATAAAATACATTTTTAAATAGGCAATTACTCTCATTAAGGAATATAAATGTAAAATTAAGTGATACAATAAGTTAATAATATACATTATTGACAAGATAAAAACTAAAATACCAGGCTATATAAAAACACTTTTCTGCAATAAAAATAACTAAGCACATAATTAGAATATATGTCTCAAATACTTCTGAATAATAAAAAGTATCACTGAAGGCCTTATGAATGTAACTTTTACACAAATGGATGCTCACAAGAAAACCTACTAAAAATTAAAATAACTCAAAAGAAGCTTATAAAAATAATTCTCAAATATGACAGCTAGCATTTTAAATTGTCTTGGTGACAAAAATTAAAAACTAATTTTCTCCTCAATTGAATATCCTGAACTTTAACAGAGTGAACTATACTTAAATGAGGTAACTGGGATTGTGTCTATAAATACTTCACCAAATTTTATATTTCAGGGATAAAAATTTTTATCAATACTAGTATTATTTAAAATATTGAAAATCACAACATTTATTTTCCCACCCCAGAAATTCTTCCCTGAATAATCTAATAGACTCTTCTTAAAGGCAAACAACATAAACAAAGCAGTACATTCAAGCTGCAGTTGAGGCAAACATAGATAAACACACTGTTTTCTTAAGGGGGTATTTTATAAAAAGCACATAATTATGGTCATTAACATAAATCTACCTCCCTTTTCTGTCTAAAGATATAGATTCTTGAGTCTAAAAAGCAGAGCAAAATTGCCTAATATGAAAATACAGTCTAAAATTACAGATCTAAAAGATAAAACAATAACAGTTTTAGAGAAAAACAGAACATCCTTGGAGTAGACAAGTATTTCTTAAACAAGATGTAAAAAGCACTAAACATAAATGACAAACAAGACTACTGTAAAGTCATACTCATTTGTTAATCAAAAGCACTATTAATAGATTGAAAGGGAAAACTTCAAAGTAGGAGAAATGTCTGCAATACCTATATTTGACGAAGGACTCATAATCTGAATATATAAAGAACATCTACAAATTAAAGGAAAAGACAGCCCAATAAAAACATGGGCAAAAGAAATGAACAGGCACTTCACCAAAGAGAATAATGAAATAGGCAATATACATATGAAAAGGTACTCAGCTTCATTAATCATCAGGGAACTAGAAAGTAAAACAATAATGGTTTACTATTTATACACACCAGAATCTGAAAAATAAGAGAAGTGGATAAAAACATCAAGTGTTGGCAAAGACATGGAGCAACTAGAAGTCCCATATGAATATAAACTAGTACAATCGTTTTAGAAAACTGGCAATATTGATTAAAGTTGGACATATATACTTATGATGCAATAATTTTGCTCCTAGATACAGCCTCAAAAGAAACATGTAAACATATTAATCAAGAGATATGCACTAGAATGTTTATAGTAGCATTACATAGAAACCACCCAAATGTCCATTAACAGAATGGATAAAAAAAAGTTGTGATATAGTCATACAATGAAATGCAGCAATGAAAATGAACAAAGTATGACTATATGCAACAATGAAGACAAATCTCAAGATAAAAAGCTGAGCAAAGGAAACCAGACATAAAATAGACTGTATAATTCTATATAAAAAATACAAAAACAAGCAAAACTAATTATGCTACTAAAAGTCAGGGTAGTGGTTATTCTAGTGCATGGAGGAAAATAGTGACTGGAAAGGAACATGAAGATGTCTTCTAGGATGCTGATAATGTTCTTTCTCTTTTTCTGAGTGCTGGTTACATGGGTTTACTTGGCTTCTAAAAAATTTCATTGAGCCATCCACTTATAATATGGGCACTCTTCTGTATATAGAGCTTTACACAGATATACAAAGGTAGTCAAAATCCTTGTCATAAGAAATTTAGGAACAACTGACATTTATATAATCTAAAGGAAAACACTAAGGGTTCTGATACAATTTATTTGAATAATCAAATTTTCAACTCAATAGCCGAGTAAGTTCCTGGACTCATAAATGGAGGAGCAACAGCCATTCACCCTATTATCTTTCCCCCTACCCCAACCTATAATACCATATTTCCAGAGATAGCTAGCTTTTGTGTAAGGAGTAGCTTCTGCTGCTGCGGCTGCTGTTGTTACAGAGCTTCTAAAATGCTCTCAGGGCTGAAGTTTTGTCCTTATGTGGGAAACTAAAGTAGCACAGAAGAAAAGGTAGTATGAAGAATATATGCTTACCATTTTTCCTTTGCCCTCAAATTTCATAAGCTTTTATTTAACTATGAAAGCGTATTTAATTTAATAGGAATCTCTTGAAAACTTTTGTCTTTTTTTTTTTTAATCCTCACCCGAGGATATTTTTCTATTTATCTTAAGACAGAGTGGGAGAGAGGGAGAGAGAGAAACATCGATATGAGAGAGAGACATCAACTGGCTGCCTCTAGCACAACCCTGACCAGGGCCGGGGACTGAACTGCAACCAAGGTACGTGCCCTTGACCAGAATCGAACCCACAACTCATTGGTCTGTGGGCTGACGCTCTAATCGCTGAGCCAAACTGGCCAGAGCTTATTTCACTTTTCAATGACAGTAAAGAAAATATAATTCATTCTGTAATATCAATATCATACCAATAACATGAAACTTCATGATAATATAATAAACTAATCTATGCTACTCATTACCTCCCACTTAAATATTTTCCCTTACTTCTATATTGGAATCAATATATGATTCACAACACTGTTTTTCTCACATTAAAAAGATACTTTAAGAAATAAATGAAAAGAGATCATCAAAAGATTACAGAGTTAATTTTTTATTTGTATAAAATATATTTATTCAGTGCTTATTATCTGCCAAGTTCCAGGGGGGTAAAGGAGTAAAACTGACTAATTTTGTGGGAAATATAGTAAGCTTATCCCCTTTCTTTCTCTTTCATTTGATTTACAAATAAAATAAAAGTATGGTAAACTAGCAATACATTCACATAGTCAAAAATTAAAACAATCTAAAAGATATACAGTAGAAGTCGCATCTACTCTGTTTTCCTCACCAAGTCACACACAGGATTTAGATTTTGTATACCCTTCCAGATTTTCTTTATGCAAATATAAGCATCTCTCTATATATTTATATTTTTATTCCCCTCCCTTTTACACAAAAAGTAGTTTCCAATACACTATTTGAACTCAGCTCTTTTCAAATAACAATGTATATTTGAAAACTTTCAAAATCTGCAGACAGAGAACATCCTTTCTTTTTTTTACAGCTGTAGAGTATAGATAGGCCATGGATCATTTAACAAGTACCCTGCAGGCAAATATTAGGTGTGGTCCAATACTTTGCTACCACACACACAAAAAAACTACAATGAAAACTCCTATATATATGTTATATTATAAGTACACAGGTATATGTGTAATAAAATCTCAGAATTGGTACAAAGACAAATTGAGACAAACATGTAAATGCATTGGTCTTTTCCTAGAAACTGCCAATTTAAGAGGGGGGGGCGGGAGGTGTCATTTTGCACTTCCACCACAAATGGACCTCAGATGTATCCTAGAAAAAGCTATGCTTCTCTTTGGGCCTTTAAGATATTTTGTTCATAAGGCAATTCTAAAAGATGTTCTCACTGCAAAAATCTACATGAAGCCCTTTGTTTATTTTCCCCTAAATGCACATATAAAATTTATTGACTTAGTAAGTTTAAGAGCAAACAAATTGTCAAATTTAAAAACACCTCACTGAGCCCTGGCCGGTTTGGCTCAGCGGTTAGAGCATCAGCCTGTGGACCAGAGAGTCCCAGGTTCAGTTCCCACTAACGGCCCAGGTTGGAGTCGTGTGGGTGGCAGCTAGTCGATGTGTCTCTCTCACATCGATGTTTCTCTCTCTTCCTCCTTCTCTCCCTCCTGCTCTATCTGAAGATAAATGCAAAAATGTCCTCGGGTGAGGATTAAAAAATAAAAAATAAATAAATAAAAACACCTCACTGATATAGGAAATCATCATAGTGCTGTCTATTGTCCTGGGATAGCAAATGTCTATTTCCCCCAAATTTTCTGTCATCTAACAAAACTCCCCACCCCAGTTTTTGTTTTTAATTCACATTCAACAGTTTATAATGGGGTGAGCAGTCAAATGAGTTTCACTTTTAAATAAATGTCTTCCTGAAGCACTTACATGTTTTCATGAAACCAAATCTACGTTATTTCTATATCTTCCTTTAAAAAGCTATCATTTCAAAGGTGGTTTAATCTTTATTACTGCCATTTTCAGTAGGTAGTATCACCTAATACATTGTTTTAATTTCTTTGCTCATCCTATCAAATATTTTATAATTAGAAAACAACCACTTAAGTCCATTGGACTTCCAATATGAAGAAATCCTTAAGTAAATCCAGTTTCAATATCACTGTTTTGTAAGAAAACATGTATATGATGATTCTTATTCCCCAAATAAGAATACATCAGTATATACAATGTTTCATTTCAATCATTCAGAAGTCAGTTGTAAAATAAGCTCAGTCCCCGGAAACAAACTGGCTAGCCTAGATGCTGACCCCAAAGTAAATGTGAAAAAGCTGCCACCCATTCTATGTCTTCAGCCACCAAATGGGGAAGAACTGTGCTTAAGCTCTCACATACTTAAGCAATGTCTAATGTTAGGCAAATGCTGATTTTAATATGAGTTAATGCACTGACAGCAAAAAACAAGAATTACCTAACAAAGGTAAAACAAAACAAAACAAAACACATCACAAGTAGCCCCCAGAACACAAAAGTTTATCAGACTAGTACAATTCAGGAGAACTACACAGCATAAACGGTCTCTGAGGAAATCACATAAAATCTGTGAAATGACTGATGTTCATTTCACAATGCCAACTTTGAGCTACCAAAACAAAACAAAAACTTAAATTATACTCAGTTTGTCTTGTTTACAAAAACAGAAGGGTAGATTTTAGATTTTAGAAAAATATTCCTACCCAACAAATTTTGGCACATTAAAGGGTAAGAAGATTCACTTACCAACAAAATTAACAGATGGGGAATATACCATTCGTTAACAATAGCCCAAAGGATGAGGAATTACTCAAAGCCTTAATATACTATGGCTACCTTTAGAAAGAAGAACTGTGATTAAGTGCTATAACATTCTGGAGGCTTTAAATATACCATTCCCGATGCTAAGCCAGTTCTTGATTAATAGTCAAAAGAATATCTGATAATATCTGAAAACTAGTCAGGCAAATTTTCCACTTAAATGGCTGACACACTCAAGAAAACATCCTGATTTCCCTTTTCACTTTGTTTTCTTTAAGATGCAACTGCCAAGGAGACAGGTTGGTCTAGTTTCTAGCTCCAACTTGCTAAATGACCTTGTTCAAGTGACTCAATTTCTCTAGCCCTCCTTAGTTTCTTCATTAGCAAAGTTGTTATTGAAAACAAGACATGCTCCAGAGGGAAGGGGAGGTGGGGGGAGGTAGAAGAAGGTAAAGGGGGAATAAATGGTGATGGAAGGGGACTTGACTTGGGGTAGTGAACATGGAATACAATATACAGATGATGTATATCTGAAACCTGTATAATTTTATTAATCAATGTCACCCCAATAAGTTTAATTAAAAAAATGACATGATAGTAAACAATAAATGTGCTTATAAAGTTAAACAGAGTTACTATATTAGGTCCTATATCTTTATCATTTCTATATATGTATATGTATAGTATTTGTTTAAACTATCACAAACTATAGATCACTTTACCATATATTTAAAGTCCACAGTAAAATAAATTATAATCCCTTCAGAATATTTTCCAATACTTAATATGTTACTCTCATGATATAACAAATTTCTCATGTACTCACTTAATTTAAAATACCACTGTAATCAATTCTCTTTAACCTGAAAATATATGACTTTTTCCTTGTGACACATATAGAAAGCAACACATGAAATGCAAAAGAACATTCATAGCAATATCATTTATAATAGACAAATAGAAACAACCTAAACATCCACAAACAACAAAATAAAATGAATTGTCATATTCATTCCAAAGGAATAATATACTAATAATGAAAATGAATGAAATAAAACTATATGCAACTACATAAATGATCTTTGAAACGTAATGCTGAGTAAAGGAAGATTCCAAACAGTGGTGCTCACCAGCCGGCCCACCCATATCCCATGCCACCTGGTACCCTAGCCAGCACCCTAGAGCTGCAGCAGCACCATGGGTAGCACCAACTCAAAGGGTAACATGAAGGTCAGTCAGTCTCCAGGTTCAGGTCAGTATCCAATATGAACTATGAGTTTGACCCTAGGATCTGGACCTCAGTTCCACCACCCCAGTCATCTGTGAGCGCAGCTGCCACCCAACAGGAACTGCTTGATAAAGCACTGGACCCCCTGCTGGTGAGTGGCATGCTAACCACTGGTGCAAAAGGGGATGGGACCTCCATGGAGAGCAAGGACTTCTTTACTTCCAGCTGTTGGAAGGTGCCACATGCCTGATGGTGCTGGAGTTGGGGCACAGCTAGAGAGAGTGGGTATTGTCATATGGCCTGGGTTAAGAGGAGCCTAAGCACAGCAAGGACTTTGTCCTCATTACCTTCAACACATACGAACAAAACCCTCAAGACTTCTTTGGTGGTCTGAACATTAAAGTCACATTCTACGGATCTGTTCATGAGTTGTGACTTTCAAGGACTTGGCCCTAAAAAAGTACTCAAGGAGCTCCTCTAGTTGGACCTTCAGGCTGCTGCAAAGCCTGCGCCATGTATAACTGGGAATTCCTTCCACCCTTCATCATGCAATGGAGCAGCTGAGCAGTGGCAGCAGCCAAGTCATCACCATCCCTACAGAGAAGGGGCTCTGAGCTTCTGCCTCCAGACATGTTCTAAGGGACACATTGCACGGAATTTGACAGTATCAGGTTTGAGGATGTGCAGGTAGTGCAAACTAGGTAACTCATCTGATTTCCCTCACGGTTCTCTGACTGCACCATGCTAGACCCCTTCAACATAATGCCGTCTACTCCTAGCCTACACACTTTCCTGAAGAATGCTGTTCCTTCCCAGTCATCCTTCCAGCTTCCCACTTACCCTCAAAGACCACAAATCTGTCCCCAGGCATCTTCATCCCACCATGATTGCTGCTACATCTAAATTCCTTACAATTCCTTCTATTCCTAAATCTCCAGTACACTGAAGAAAGTCCTCTCTTATTCTACCTTGCGATCTCTATTTCTTTGTACCCTCTCCCCCTAAAATAACTAAAACATTTCCAATAAAAAATACTAAAATGTTTGCAAAAAAAGAACACATATGATTCCATAAACATTAAAAAGAGACAAAAAGTAGCTGGGCCAGTGTGGCTCAGTTGGCTGAGCATCACCCCATGCCCCAAGAGGTCATGGGTTTGATCCGGGTCAGGGCATATGCCTGGGTTGCGGGCTCAGTCCCCAGTGGGGGCATGCAGGAGGCAGCCAACCAATGTTTCTCTGTCATCTATGTTTCTATCTCTCTCTCCCTCTCCCTTCCTCTCTCTCTAAAATCAATAAAAATTTTTTTAAAATAATATAGAGACAAAAAGTAAACATATTGCTGAGCAATACATAGTATAAAAGTGATAAAATTATATAATTACCATAAAAATCAGGACATTGGTTACCTCTAAAGAAAAGGAAGATTATATCAAGGGTGTCTGGGATGCCAATGATGAGCTATGGTAACATGGATGTCTGCTTTATACTTCTTCATTTTACTATACATTTATGTTTCTATATGGTATTATATTTTACAACAAAAAAGTTTAAACATATATTCTCTGAAACAATATATTTTTACGGAGAAAGAAGAAAAGGCTTTTATTTTCTGCTAACAATTTTATTTCCTTGGTCTACATCTCAAATTTTTATTGCAATATTTTAATAATAAATGCCTAATTCTCCACAATCCTAATTAAGAGTAGATTTCACAGGCTTTCCCAATGGCTATCAAAAAAGTACCAGGCTGTTAAAGAGTATAAAAGTAGTTACCCTGTCAAATCTTTGCTTAGCTCAATGTTGTTTCTGTCACTTTCCCTGCTTTTTAAGGAAATGTATGATTACTTAAAAAAAAAAAAATCTACATTACATCCAGGTAATAATTTTATTCAGGTTTTATTCAGGCTGCACTCTAAAAATTATAATATTTTAGTTCAAAAGTAGGAAGAAAAACACTTTCAACTCTCACACATTTTAAAACAATTTGGGAAGCATCTGTGTATGCATATGTAAGGGTTCATGACAGGATGGACAGACACCACACTTGAGGTCCAACCCAATGTCATTCTGTGTAAATACCATTGACTGTGTGTACTAGAAAACATGATAGCTGGATTATAGGATGGATACACAAAACAAGTTACACTTAAAGTCCACTGTATAAAATATAACGTAGGATGACTCATTCAAAACAGATCCAACAATGCCTAATTTAAATTATACTGGAGCTGTTTTAAATACTTCCTTTGGAAAAACAATAACACAGGGAATTTAATTTATTACAAAAAAGATAATAAGAACAACAATTGACTTAAATTACAAACATATATTATATAGACACACACAATTTAGGAAATAGTAAAAGGTCCATCACCTACAAGCATCCTTCAATGTATGTTTGTTATAACTTTTAGATCCCACTAAACAGGAAGCAGACAATGAATATTAGAAGCAAGACTATCAGCACTTTCATCATGCTCCAGATATCAACACAATGGCAATGGTATCTCTCTATCACTATAACAGAGTTGCTTTTGTGGTATACATTGTGTGTGTGTGTGTATGTGTGTGTGTGTGTGAATGTAGCCAAGGATGTCCCTTCTTAGTGGGTCCAACTAACCAGTTATTTGCCCATCTATTAAGTGCCAACTTTCAAAAATTATAGTGTCCAGCAGGGAGCAGCATTAGGACATTCATAAGATGTAACTTGAACCTGAAATGGACATAAGAAAAAGGAGGGGAAAAGCCCACTTACCATAGGTCTGTTCTACAATACATTCAATTTTTAGGGTAGATGCAGGGCTTCCAGAAAAAAAGCATCTAATGCATGTCTCAAAGCATATATGGGTTATCCATGGTTTCAGGATTCCTAAAGCAGAAAATCAAAATTATATTAGGTGAAGGCTTCTCTCAGCCATGTTGAGTTGAATTAATATACACTATGACAAAATGTCTCTCAGTTGTTAAGATGTATTTAGCAGGTCAATGGGATTTTGAATTCAGATATTCAATGATACTTTTGGATAAAATGATTAAAAAAAAAAAAACCAGAATATTAAAGTCCTTTACCTATGAAGGAATTTAAAGTAGAAGAAAGTAAGTGGGTGAAATAATATATCAATCAACCTAGAGAGAACTGTGTTCAAGGACTTAAAGATGTTAATACACCAACCATATACAGTTCTGATATATAAGATGTATTTCTGCATGTTAGCGTGAATATCTAAAGTTAATTTTAAGCATGAAAAGGCAGCAGAGAAGTAGTTTGTAATGCTGACATGTTAAGACTAATTAATCAGATATTTACTCAATATGAAGAATGCATATAATATTGTTGAAAAACCCTGTGACCAGCTATAATGTGACAAAGGCAAAACATACTATGCTTAATACTGTCATGGATGCCAAAACCTGCCTCATATTCAACTATAATAACTCCATGTCAGTTCTTATGACTGAGAAAAAAGAAGTTTTATCACTATTTTATTTAGAATGTTAAAAGTTTGCTCTATGTATGTTTGCATGTGACATTTGAGTCTTCACTGAAAACTAAATTGTTGCCATTAAAAGATAGCAGCATAGGATATTCACCTTAAAATACACAATTACATCTAACATACAATATATAATATCACCTATCAATGTTAACATATAAGTAATATGTATATAAAATTTAATAAGTATGTAAAAAAGTTCCCACTATTTTCTTCCAGCAAAATGACATGAGAATCTTGAATGTATGATATCAAGACTACAGTAATGCTCAAAAGTCAATTAAAAATTGAAAAGGCAAGCAACAGATTAAGAGAAGATATTTCTTAGACATTTATTTGAGACTGGACTCTTAATCCAAAATATAAAAAGAACTCCTACAAATCCAGAGAAAAAGACAACAATCCAATTTTTAAAAATTTGCAAAGACACAGACTCTTCACATAAAACATTAGCCAAATGGCCAAAACGTATGAACAAGTGCTCAACTCCTTCAGTCCAAATCCAAACAACAATGCCATACTACCACCCTCCCAGGATAGCTAAAATGAAAAGAAAGAAAATATTAAATGTCAGTAAGGATGAGAAGCAACTGAAATTCTCAAACATTTCTAGTAAATATGTAAATTGGTGTAATCACATAAGAAAAATGTTTGGCTACAAAAGGCAAACTAGCCAAAACCTTTTCAACCATTAGAATGGATAATGAATTGCGATATATTTACACAACACTATACAGCAATAAATCCAGAACTGTACACACTAATAACAATCATTTCACAAATGTAATGTTGAAGAAAAGAAGTCAAACGCAATAGTAAATAGTGTATGACTTCATTTATATAAAGTACAAAAACAGGTAAAACAAATCTATGATGCTGGAAGTCAGTATTGAGGTTTCCCTTTGTGAGTATACTGATAGGAAGCAAAAAGGGATTATGTGGTATCCAAGAATTCCCTCTGTGCAGGCATGACCCTGGCATTCATTCATCCAATCATACTGCCAGAATACCATGAGACCCTGTAGTAAGTCTCCACAATATCTGTTACACGCTTTACTTGCACTGACACAATGGGAATATAAACCCTAGGTCTCAGAAAAGCCACTGAAAGACCAGCCAAAGGGGTACCAATTTCTGTCATGGAATACTAGTGGCCTACCATGACCACTAGTGTACCTTAAATAGGTCACTGCAGTCTTTCCATTGTACCTGAAGACTTCTCAGAATATCAACTTGTTGGAATCCTTGAAGAGAAATGGTCCCACTATGTGGTCACAAGGGTGACATACATGTTGCTTATGGAACCCTCAGACTAAGATTTTATATAGCTGATTTCATTTGGGAGAGAACATGTTTATTTCTCAGAACATTTACTATTTTAGAAAAGTTTTGGGGTTACAGAAAATTGAGAGTAAGGTACAGAAATGTCCCATATACTCCTAACCCTACACATATATAGCTTCCCCCATTATCAACATTACTCACCAGCATGGTACATTTTGACATTATTGAGTCTCCTAACCATAAAAATGGAATGTTTCCATTTACTTATGTTTCTTTGATTTTGTTCATCAATTTTGTAGTATTCCTCATGTAGTTCCTGTACATTTTTCTTAGATTTATGCCTAAGTAGTTCATTTTTTTGGACACTAATGTAAATTGTAGTATTTATTTATTTATTTATTTAAATTTTTTCCTTTACTGATTTGAGAGAGAGAGGAAGTGAGAGGGAAACAGAGATAGAAACATCAATGAGAGAGAATATCGACTGGCCACTTCCTGCATGCCCCCCACTGGGGATTGGGTCCACAACCTGGGCATGTGTCCTGAATGGAAATCGAACCAGTGACCTCTTGGTGCATGGGTTGATGTTCAACCACTGAGCCATACCACCTGGACATAAATTGTATTTTTTTAAATAAACAATTCCACTTATTCACTGTTGGTATACTGGAGCTGATTTCATTTTGATAGGATGGTGAGATGGCTTTACTGAGATGTGTAGACTGAAATGAGATCTGAATGTTATGTAGAAGTTAACTAGTGGCCTTTTAGAAGAATGGAATATGGTGAGTACAGGAGAATAAATGAATACCAGAGTACAGTGAGTAAGGGAATTTATACAGTGATGTGCCCACAGAAGTAGGTAGAGGGAACTACATGAAGGTCCTTAAGAAGTTTTGTTTTGATATTACATGATCATACTTATATTTTGAAAAGATCAGGATGGCTCTTGAATGGAGAATGTACTGCAAGAGAACCAAAGATGAGGGCTAAATGCCCTAGAATGGATCAGAGAGTTATTAAGAGGTAAACTCCACAGGTCTTGGTAGTGGATTGGATATGCAAAGTGCAGCTTGAAAGGGGAATTCAGTGTAGTGAAGTTCCATAGCTTAGGCAACTAATTCTACAAATTATCCTATCATTTAATGAGATATAAAACACTAGAGGAAGTTCAGTTTGGGGCATTGTGAGTTTACAGTTCCACTAAGACTTTTAAGAAACAGGTAAAGTAAATACCTGAATTTATGATTCTAGAGGTCAGAGAAGCAATCTGGACTATAAAACTAAGACACTGGAATATAAATTGTTAAATGAGGTCCTGGGAGTGGATGAAGGTAAGTACATAGCAAAAACAGAAAATAGTTGTAAGGACTCCAAGATTTAATGGCAGAAAGTAAGAGCCTTACTTTCTTTTATATCCTCTAGCCATTGAACTGTGTCCCTCCTTTCAAATACTAATCCCTCTCCTGTGCTCCAGATTCCATTCCTTCTACCTCATTCAGGTGCTTTTATCAATTGTCTAGAGTTGCTACAGACCTTTATTTTCTGTTTCTCTCAAACAGCGAAACTCTGCCCTTGAATTTTTGTCATCTCCCTGTACCTACCATCCTACTCCACAGCAAACTTTCTAAAATATAAAATGGCCTACTTTTATGGAATATTCAACTTCCCTTGCCATTCAATTCTAAATACAATTATTTGACTTTTCAGTTCCACAAAGCCAAAATAAACCATTATTACTAAATCAAATAATCACTTCCCAATTCTTACTCTATTTTCTGTTTCTCTGCCAAGCTTTTAAATGTTTATGTTCCCCAAAGTTTATTCTCGGTTCTTTCTTTTTCTCACTCTAAAGTATACATTTCCTTGGTGACTTTATCCATTCTCTGGGATAAACTTCCACCATATGCTAATTTCAAATCTATATTTCATCTAGAGATCCCTCTTTCACATACCTCACCGTGTATTAGATATTTCCACTTGGATACTCCATGGGTTCCTCTAATTATACACATTTAAAAATATGCATTTTATGATCTCCCATTCCCTAAAACAACCAACATAACTACATAATTCTGCTGTTCCTCCTTTATTTTTTATCTTCTGCCACCCACAAAGCTGTTTAAGGCAGAAACCTGTTAATCACCTTTGATTCCTCCTGTCAACCTCCCTTGATCATATCAATTCTACCCCTTACAGTAATTTCTTAATTCATCCCATTTTCTTTATCCCACTCACACTTTTATAATTTTTTAAAATATGTTTTATTGATTTTTTTTTTGAGAGAGAGAGAGATAGAAACATCGATGTGAGAGAGAAACATCAATCGGCTGCCTCCTGCACATCCCCTACTGGGGATTGAGCCTGTAACCCAGGCATGTGCCCTAACCAGGAATTGAACCGGGACCTCTCAGTCCATGGACCAACGCTCAATCCAATGAGCCACACAGGCCGGGCCCCAGTCGCACTTTTAGACAATCTGTTTTCTTCTAGCATATGTTTAGCCAAAACATAACAATCAAATATGATCATTGTCATTCCTTTACTTAAAATTATTCAGCGATTTCCCATTTCTTATTATCCCTAAGGGGAAAAAATCCACAACCTTAAAATCAGTTAGACCTCTCTAGTCTCCCCTTCTCTTAGCACTATGTATATTGCACAGAAGCAATGAGAACAGATTTTTTTGAAGGAGTAGTCTTCTCATTCTCTGTTGAGCTTCTTCCTCAGGGGAAACTTTCCAAGGCTTCTCTCAGTCCAAGTAAGGTTTCCTACATTTGTCCTCCATAGTACTTACCATATACTTAATTATTCTATCTACCCACCTATCTCCCCCAACTGTGCACTCAAGGAGGGCAGAGACTACGTATTCCTTCTCCTATAACCTGGGCACTTAGCACACTCCCTAGGGTTTAATTAATTAGTTGTTATTAATCATTAACACCACATGTAAACATATACCTTTTTAACTCTTCCCTTCTAAAAGTACTTCATTTATTCCAATGCCTTATATTCAACTCTACATACTGGTAAATTCAAGTATTTGGGATTATTTCCTTGGAGAGCAAAGGTTTTGTCTTCATTAAAAAAAATTAAGACATTAAATTGATTTATTCTATGATAATGTCATACCATACCAAAGATATAGCCTACTTTCAGAAATTCTTTGGTGTGCATATATGTCATGCTTCCAAATTATAGATAAAGTTGAAAAACAACTCTTCAGTTCTAGTAATAAGGCAAATAAAGCATCACACCATCACCTTTAAGAAACTAAAGAGTAGCCCTGGCCGGTATGGCTCAGTGGTTAGAGCATCAGCCTGCGGACCAATGAGTTGCAGGTTCGATTCCGGTCAAGGGCATGTACCTCGGTTGTGGTTGGTCCCCGGCCCTGGTCAGGGTGGTGGGTGAGGCAACCAGTAGATGTATCTCTTGCACATGGATGTTTCCTCTCTCTCTCCCTCTCTCCTTCCCTCCTACTCATCTGAAGATAAATGGAAAAATATCCTCAGGTAAGGATTAAAAATAAATAAATAAATAAAAAAGAAACTAAAGAGTAAAGTAAATAGAGTAGAAGACAGGAATATGAAGTAAAAACAACATATAAAAATTTAGTATTTAGCCCAGCTGGAGTGGCTCAGTGGATTGAATGTCCCCCCATGGACTGAGAGGTCCCAGTTCAATTCCTGGCCAGGGCACATGCCCGGGGTTGTGGGCTTGACCCCAGTAAGAGGCATGCAGGAGGCAGCCAATAGATGTTTCTTGATGTTTCTCTCTCACATCGATGTTTCTATCTCTCTCTCCCTTCCTCTCGCTCTAAAAAAATCAATAAAAACATATTTTTTTAATTTAGTTTTTAAGAGCAACAAAAATATCCAGGATGTTTCTATTTGATATTAAACTACTTTGTCACTTTTTTGTTTTGCTCTTCTTAGTACTTACTACAGGAAAAAAATTGGTACATATTGTTCAATGTGTTCAGTGGTATTGTTTTCTAATATGTTAATCTTATCTCTCCCAAATGAGAACACTTTTACTTCTGTAGGCCTAAAATGACAAGATTAGGTCTAAGCAGAAGTAAGCATTCAACAGCTATTTACTAAATGATTTAGATTTATACTGGCAAAGATTCAAAATAAAAATATCTAAAACTCATCAAGCTTTCCAGTTGACATACTTAAATAACAACATGAGTTTTTCCCCCCTGAATATTTGTCTTCATAAACAAACAAATATATTTAAAAAAAGACCTCCCAAATGAAAAACTCCAGTCACTAGCAATACTAATTTTGATTTATCAAATAGAATCTGCCAAAGAGTTTTAATGGGTCATTGAGATTTAAAACAATTCAATAACAAGAATTGCAATGAGCTTTGGATGTATTTTAAGTATCATACATCACTGTCAAAACCAGTCATAACTTTGTAGTTCAGGCATGATTTGGGAGTCTTTTTTAGTTTAAACTTGTCAATCATGAATGCTTTTAAAAGTCACTTACTCACTTCACACACACATGCAAAGACATACACGCTAGCTTTAAGAAAAATTTTAAATCCAAAGACGCATCTCTACATTACATTTTCCCCACACACATAAAATTCCTATTCTAATAAATAAGCTCTCATTTCAGAGTTCACAAGTCACTAGAAAAAGAAAGTACATACACATTTAATTCTTATCGGTGTGTGTTTTTTTAAAGAAACCTTAAGTATTTTGTTATTTTAAGGTGACTAAAAGCAAATGACAATTAAATGTGAGAAGATTGTCAGAGTAACACTTGTCATTCACACCACTTACGTAAAGGGTCTCCAAGACTAACAGAAGCACTAATTAAAATGAACGAAAGCGTCTCACGGGGAGTGTCAGAGAAGTACATTTTGTCGTTTGCTCTTTGCATCAGAGGAAAACCAAATCGCCTCGAGGCTCAAGAGTTTTCACTCTAAGGTCTAAATCCAACCCACCTACCACTGACAAACTGAGCTCTGATGCTCAGCAAGCAGCTCATTAAGGTGAGTTCCGAGTCCCTCAGTCTAATACAACCATTCCCTCCAACCAACCCCACCCCACCCTACAAATGACTTCCTATGGAAGACAATAATTTTCCATCAGATATCAGAAGAGAAAGGGGCGGGGAAATGTATCCATCCTCTCTACAGGCAAGCCTAGGTGCAAAGTCCTACTGATGGTTGCCTGATATACCGCTCCACCAACGGTTTCTTTAACTCAACGTGAATAAAGACACTCAAAATGAATGCAATGTTGATTACCCACCTCTAGCCCCCAAAGAACCCCGGTAGGCTCTCACCCAGGACTCGGGTGGGCCTAGCTCACCTGGATCCCGCAGAAGTCCGCCGTCCTTACGTAGAGCGCACTTTTCAGCAATACGCCTTGCGATTGGTTGAATCGAGACGGACCTCTCAGTCCTATTGGCTAAGAAAGCCGCAGGAGGCGGGAATTTGGGGCTGGCTCTGATAGGTCGCTGCTTGCGTTCCCAGAGTTCCTATTGGGTCTACGCGGGAAGCGCTAAGATGGCGGCAGTGGGAGCCTGTGGTACCGGCACCGGGAGTACGGGGTCCATGGCGGCGGCCGCCGGCAGGAGCAACGTCACCAGTTTCCAGAGGAAGGGTCCTAGAGCCGGCGGTACCGACAGCGGCGGCTCTCGGCTGGTGTCCATCCCAGGCACGCGACCGTCGGTGCGGAACGGACAGCTGCTAGTATCAACCGGGCTCCCAGCCCTGGACCAGCTCTTAGGTCGGTTCAGAACGGAGGTCTAGGCTCAACAGAGGGAACTTGGGGAGGGGACTTGTTGGGGGAGCTACCCTGACCCCACGTCTCTCGGTGGCCCCTCTGCCTTCGGACGTGGAGAGGATGGCGTGGTCTGGTAGAGATGGAGGGGAGGAGTGGTTGCATGGAGACCAATAAACGCTGTTAACTGAACCTGTGCTAGTGCTCCCACTTTCCACTCTGGCTCCTGCCCACCCGCCTTTTTCTAGTTACGACGGGATCCCTACGTGCTTTTACCTTGGTCAAGGGGAGTTATTAATGGTTGGAGACGGTTTGGCCTTCATCTCTAGAGTCCCCTCCAGGTCTGAGTACACTCTTCCGCCAACCCCAGGTAGCGCATGGTTTGGGTTAACCTGTAAAAGTTTGTATTACTGTGAGAGATGGGCTTCATTAGAAAATGCTGAAAAAAGTAGCTTCCCGTCTTTCACCGCCAGGTTGCTTATCTCCCGGTTCTGGATCTTTGAACAACCCATATTGACTTTAAGACAATCAATGTTAAAGGTTTATGTGGATCCTGAGTAGTTACAGCCTGTCATTGATATTGACATCCATACCTGTATCTGCGTTAAATACACGTATATATGCTTTTGTTAGTTTTTTCCTCCATATACTTAGCTTCCTATAGTTACATTCCACATGGTATGTTGCCAAGTTAGTTCACATTTTAACGAGAAAAAGAAGTGCAGTTCTTAGGCTTTCCTAATCTCTGGACTCTTTCATGCCAAGGCAGCTATGAATATGCTTGTTTTGTAACTGTTGTATTGACAGGATTGACCAGATTAGTTTGGTAGGACCGAGCTGCTATGTTAATAAAGATTGTAAATGAGGTAATTCCTATCTGAATGCTGCTTCATTCAAAATGATCTATGTTTGTATTTTATAACTTGTTAATAGTATGTGATATGTGCCAGTTAACTCTTGTACACTTGCATAAAATATTAGAAATGCCACTGCTTGTTCTTGTACTTCACTAGACATTTTCTCTCTGGAATTCCTCCACCCTACCCCACCCCCATCCCCACCCTGCAAGCTTTAATTCAAAGGAAAGTGACAACACAGGCAACCTGTGAGAAAGAATATGATTTCTTGCCTCTGTTATTTCACATCCTTAACTGGATCCTGGTTATTTCTATATAAATCTACGTGTTTTTACTTAATTGTTTCAAGTATGCTGCCTTCCTAAATTGTTTGGTACTGTAAACAAAAATGATTCAGAAATCTAGTTAGCATATATTTATCTCACCTTTTTTTTTTCAACTTAAAACTTGGAAGCTGTTTTCAAATTTAAGTTCAAATATAGGATCACATCCAAGTGTGATTATATATGTTATATAATCTATATCTATATATAACATGTGTTTACATATATATAATGTGTAATTCAATGGGGATGTGTAATTTCACCCACTTAATCCTGAAACTCTCTAAACAAAAAGGTCACATTTCTGAAGTTATACCTTCACTTCCTAATTAGGATAACAAAATGTGCCTAGCACAGTTTCTGTCACTTGGTAGATTCTGTATAAGTTCTTGATTGGGAAAAAAATGTATGGGGAAAAAATAAATAACCTGCACAAGAATTTATGAAACACGTAGGACGAAGCTCTAAAAACAGACTCAGAGATTGAGTAACATGAACAGAGTCACATAACCAGTGACAGCCTGAGCTGATCTTCAGGCTCCAGATTTAGTGCTCTGCAAATGCTATAGCTGTTTCAAATTTTTGAAAACTGTTTTCAAGTGGTTTTAACTATTTACTGAACCTGAGACTAATGGTTTAACTATAGTCCCTTGAAGCACCCACCAAAAAGGTAACCCAAAGCAACTTAGTGTTTTGTGTTTTTTTTCTTGGTTTTTATTTAAGAGAAGAGAGAAACATCGATGTGAGAGAGACATATCGAGTGGTTGCCACCCACACGACCCCAACCGGGGCCGAGGACGAACCGCAGCCAAGCTGTGTGCCCTTAGCGGGAACTGAACCCGGGACTCTGTGGTCCGCAGGCCGACGCTCTAACCGCTGAGCCAAACCTGCCAAGGCCATCATGTGTTTTTATAATGATATAAACTTGAACTGTAATTTCAGATATTTCCAGATTTGCCTGGGGATGGGGACTCTAGTATTTGATTGTAACAGGCTTATGCTAAAAATTAGTGTTCATTAAGATGATTGAAGTAAGTATCAGTTTTATTAATTTTGAAATATTTTTACATGTATGTAGTAATTCTCAAAGTGCAAAGAAGTGGAAGAAGTTGTTATAATAGGAGTTACTACATGTGGAATAATAAATGTGTACAGAACTATTTTAGCTGTTAACTTCATTATGGCATTCATGTATTTTGATGTTCTGTTTTGTATGGCTCTGTGGAGCAAACCCTTTACATTTGTTTTCATTAAAACATTATTTGAAAGTGAAACATTTGGCTGCTAAAGTGTGTGTGTGTGTGTATATATATATATATATATATATATATATATATGTATAAGCAATTCAGATTGTGTTGTTACTCAAATGTTATTTGACTGGGATTCTGACAAGCCTAATATGATCATATTGTGACAAAATGTAATGATAATAGGATGTTATGATATCAGGATGATGAAACGATACTGTGACATTGTGATTATTGCCTAAATATATTCAGTGATTACTGTGTAACAAGTAAATACTGTATTACTGCCATGCAGTGCAGTGATATTTTACTACTGCCACTGTGACATTGTAATTTTAAGCATAGATACAAAGTATACTTAAAAGGCATCATACAGGCTAACTGAATGAATGTTAGTCATTTAATGATCTTATATTTCCATTGCATACTCCAAAAGCAAATTGTTTTATAAATTTGAGAATTTCCTATATCTACATCTTTTAAACATGATCTAATCACATTAAATATTTTTGTTCTGACAACTTAATTTGATTGTTAGATATTGATATACATTTCCCAAGTTGGCTACATTTAAATTTCTTAGGTTCTGAGATTTCCTAATGTGGGTTCTCAACCCTGCCCTTCCAGGAAATGTATGTTGTTATTTGATGACACTAAATGTAAATACTCTGTTTTTATTTTTTAGGAATTTTCAAAGAGAAATTATAGTGGGTGAAAGATTCTGACAGAATTTCTTTCTCCTAGCATATAAGGTGTAGTCTATTTTAGGGCCATATTGTCGAATCTGTGGGAATTATTCCCCAGCCTCATCCTTCAAAAAGATGCTTGAAGGAAAGTGTCAGGCTTGGCTGGGTTACTTCTTTGCTGTTCAGCACTTACTGAATTTTGACTGTCAAGTGAATGGCAGATAGGGATTTGAGGTAAATAATAGTCCAAGAAGAGTATTCCAAAGAAGCTTAATGGTAGCTAACATTTTCAACACTGATGTAAAAAAATAAATACTGGTAGGTTTATTTCCTTTGCTCCACTATATCTTAATCTAGAGTGTGGGAGATGTACATTGAGTTTGGGCTCAATAAAGTAATCCTGCTTATGATACTTTAACAACTAAAAGCCATAGCTTATTCCTTTGTGTTGTTACATACAATTGTTTCATGTGATTTTAATCTACATAACCATTGTCACTGTTCATAGATTTTTCTATTTTGATTCCCATATTTGCCCAGCCAATAATTGTTATAAGCAAGAGTTGTCAGGATGTTTTATACTCCTAGAAAGAGTAGAAAAAGTAGACTTATTAATGAAATAACTGCAATTTAATTTGAGGTGTGACATTGAGTATTTAACGATATTGCTATGAACTAAGGAAAGGATATGAACTTGTTTTTTACATTACATTTTCCCTAAAATGCCTTTCTGTTATTTTAAGCAAAACTATTCTTTTATATAGAGCACTGGAAAGAACTTGTATATTTCACTGTTATCTTTTCTGTTTTTCTTTTCCCTTTTATTTTCTCTAACTTTGAAAAAGGAGATGCCCATGTTGTAAAATAAGGCATCACTTCTGGGCCTTCATATTCTCATATATTCATTTGACCTTAATTTACCCAAAATTTATAGCTTAATTAGCGATTTGTTTGGGTAAGTGTGGGGATTGAGTATTCTTCCTTTAAAATAATATTGATATAATTTTCTAACTTCACACAAATTTTAAGGTCCTTTCCCTCATATTTTAAAAATCATAAAATAGGAAGATATTGGCACTTAATCACAAGATCTTAAATTTTCTCATAATACTTTCTAAAGCATTATATTTTTTTCTAGTTTTAAGACAAATGCTGTCATTTTAAAGTGTAAAATCTTGATAAAATTAATACTTTAAAATATCAAACTTGCAAAGTATCTTCAAGTTTTACAACTCATGCCATCTTAGCATGTGGGTATAATATTTTACTGCCTGTATTTTTAATAAACTGGAGATAAATATACTTCTTAAGAAGGTCTAGAAGTAAAACCAAGTATTTATTTGCTTAGAGACTTAGAAAGTGTCTTGATGATTTCTGTAAGATATGATTAAAGAGGAGAGGGGGCAGTAAAGAAGACCGTTTCACTTCATTGTATGTTTTATCATAAAAATAATATGATTGCTTACTTACCTCATCACTTACCTGTCAAACATTTTAGGGGTTACTGGTTTTAAAGATACATTAAAAGCTAGCTTTGGTTGAATATATTGTCAACATATCCTGTTGTGGTTGGTTGTTTAAGGTTTTACATTTTTGGTGGGGACATGACTGCAAATGCATTCAAACTTACTCCAGTTTAAAATACAGCTAGAACTTCAGCGTATCAAGTGAGGCATATCAAAATACCTTATACAGAGGTATTTGGGGGAAATGTGAGCTGTCACGCTAAAATCAGATTTGGAAGACTAGAGGAACCTTGCTGCTATGTCTGTGTGTACATGCATGTGTTAAATCATTTCCCCTCACGTGCATAGAATACAAGCCTGACTTAAAAGTAGTTAATATGGTAGATTCATCTTATTCCCCATGACCAGCCTTCAAAATGCCCAACCTTTACTAGAGCCAATCCTAATTTGAGTCTAATTTACATAATAGAGAAAAAAATTGCATTTTTGTAAGAGAAGCCCTGATGGGATACTAATTTGGCTGATAAAAGTCATTGAAATGTCCCCATTTTATGTTTTAAGTAATGCTGAACTTTCCGAACATCAGAATTTTAATGTACATAAGATTTTTGAAATTTGAGTGGTGTTTTCTGAATTATCAGGAATAGTAGCTTGTATCATTCTAACAGAAAATTACCTCCCTAGCATAGTCTGATTTACTGTTAAGGTGATCATCTTTTATAAAGCAACAGGATACTTTCAGTGATTTGTTCTAATCAGAAAATAATAACCAGAATGGTAAGGGTAGCTGTTAGTACCTTTCTGGGCCAGACACCTGAACTAGAAATCACTTCTTTTAATTGGGAAAATGTTCCTTAATCTAGTCTCATCATCCCACTGTGAATAACATTCACAAAGTGTCTTTAGTTTTTAAGCATTCCTTTACATACTTCCTTGAAGCTTTATATAAATTTCTGATTTGAGAAAACACGAATGTAGACCCAGGAAAGTTTAGATAAATCTAAATCTTTCCTATAAGAAATAGGTTAAGCCCGGCCCATGTGGCTCACTGGTTGAGCATTGACCCATGCACCAAGAGGTTGTTGGTTCGATTCCCGGTCAGGGCACATGCCCAGGTTGTGAGCCCAATTCCCCTTGGGGGACATTCAGGAAGCGGCCAATCAGTGTTCTCTCTCATCATGTTTCTATCTCTCCCTCTCCCTTCCTCTCTCTCTAAAATCAATAAAGAAAAAAAAAGAAAGAAATAGATTAAGGAAAGAAAAGTACCTTTTTGTAGTTCTTGCTGAAGACTAGACACTGTAATCTGTTGTGTGCTTATATTTCATTTTAAATATATACAGAATGGTGATTTGGTAGTTAAATGTTTATTTTTGCATGTAAGGGAAATAAGGAGTTGGAAAGTAGAATTTAAAATGTTCAAACTGGATTAAAAAGTTAGTGGTCTGTATGTGATTTATATGTAGCACAAACTGTACAATTAAACCATTAGCTTAATCTTGTCCCAAGGGAAACCTTTGTGCTCTGATCTCTTATGGCTGTTATCTTCATATATATTTCAGTTTATGTTCATCTTTTGGTTTGAAGAACATTCAAAGTTATCCTATGTATTGCTTTACATGGTATAATGAAGGAACTTATCTGAATGTGAAATTAAAATATATATTTGTCCTATAACAAATCTACTTAAACATAAAAAAATGTAAATATGCTGGTTTCTTCTTTTTTTATTGTTTTCTGTATCAATTTGGGATGTTCTACCTAAAAAGTTGCCAAGTTGCATTGTATTCTGTGTGACATGTATGTTACCAAATTTTAAATTTTTTGAAAACATAACATTTATGCTACTTACAAAGCAAAAGATAAACACTATCAGAGGAACTTTTCATAGTAAGTTTTTCTATAAAACATTTGCCACTTCAAAACTTTTTGGAGGAAAGTTCTTTATTAGTGTTCTCATGTTTCTTTTACAATTTTGTGCCCCGCCCTGTGCAAAAGCCCAAAGCATTCTAATTACATTGTCTTCAACTGTCCAACAATGTTGAGTAGTGTCTTTATTTTTTAGAATTTGTATTCCGTGTATTACAACAGCATCTATACATTTGAAGATTATTCAGACATGTATGATGGGACACATCTGTTCTGCCTGCAGACAATACTTGGTGCCCTGGTAGGCTCTCTGGCAGGCACCCTAGCGGTGTGCCTTAGAGCTGGGGACCAGTGTGGTCTCCAACAAATGAAGTCTTAATATAATCCTGGCTCTCCTCAGGCGTGAGCTCCCTTACACTCCTGTAGTATGATAAGCCTATTTTGCAGATCAGAACACGGAGGTATCAAGAGCTGCATTAACTGCCCAAGACAGGAAGCTAGTGATTAGTAGAACATGAGTTAGGTCAAAGCCCATATTTTCGTGTTTGTTTTTTATTGAATTTATTTAGGTGACAATGGTTAATAAAATTATATAGGTTTCAGGTGTACAATTCTATAATACATCATCTGTACACTGTATTGGGTGCTCACCACCCAAAGTCAAGTCTCCTTCCATCACCATTTATTCTCCTTTTACCTTCTACCTCTCCCCACCCCCCAAGTAGTTTAGTTTTAAATTCTAATTTAAGTATAATACATATTTTTACTTTTAAGTGACCGTCTATTTGCAGACTTAGTTACAAGTAGTATTACTTTACAAATGTTTTGAAAACAAAATAGTAGTTGAATGTCATATCTTTTTAGTGTCATTCTAGTTTCCTAAAACTTAATTTTAAATTGATTTTTTAAAATCTATTTGAGTTACATGTTCATGATCACATTATCCTAATTCAGATATTTAAAAGAACATTTTCTAGTAATGAACATTTATTTTGTGATTATGACTTTTTTGTTTGAAATGACAAATATAATGTTTATTTTAAATTCTAAATATATTTAGAGCATGTCCAGATTTTGTGTATATTATTCATAATGAAAAAGGAATACATTTTAATTATCAGTTTGTTTCCTCCAAGGCTTATTAAATTTGAGGATAAATATTAAAGTGGAATTTTTTCTTTGTTGTACCTATGTAGTAGTTAAGTTGCTGTGCACATTTAGGTCTTGGCTATTGAGTTAATTTATTAACAAGTACTAAATATAACATTATTGGAATGCTTAGCCACAGTTATGTTGAATGCTGCATGGTCTTATCACAGGAGAATGGAGGATAGTACAGTATATTATAAAAGTAATTGTAATGTGTAGTGTGTAATTACATATAATATGTAATTATTTCATAATAGCACCTTAAGCAAAGTATTGCAAAGGTGATTAAAATGTTTTCAACAGCAATTTTAAAGTTATTGGAAACCTGTCCTTGCTAAAGCCTAACTTTTATGCTAAAAGTAATATGAAAATGTAGATTAATTTTCTTCTTGGTTTTGTTTTATTTCCAGGTGGAGGTTTGGCTGTTGGAACAGTTCTTCTAATTGGTTAGTATAGCATACATACTTGTTCTTCCTGATCAGTTTTTTGTTGTGCGTAATGATTGTATGGGTTTTCCTATTCTGAAATAAAGTATTTAACCCTTCAGGAGTTAAGGTAAATCAAGAAGAAATTGCCTTAAGGTCTAATTTAAATTCAAATCTTGATCTGAACTTGAAATAAATTAGGCAAGTATATCTGTCTGATAATGTAGCTCTTATAATTTAGAAATGTTCACAGAGCGTTGTACTCCATTTTTTAGAAAAAGACAAAAATTAATGCCAATTGATTTTTCTGGAGAATCTCATATTTAGAGTGGGATTATTGGAGTGGTTAATTTGAGAAGTTGATGTGCTAATAAGTCCATTGTATATATCTCAGATTTTTATCATTATTGACTTCTTATTGAAATAAAAGTAACAAACTGATAAATCATATTTTTGTTCACCTTTAAGGATATAATGGTTCTTACTTAAATACACATTTATAACCCATTTTGCCTTATTTTTTTAGTTTAGATTAGAGTCTCTTGAAATTTAAATAAACCTTGGCAGTTACATAATCAAAGCTCCCATCTAGCCACCAGTCACTTTTCCATAATCCTTGACAGA
This sequence comes from Tadarida brasiliensis, assembly GCA_030848825.1. Taxonomy (NCBI): domain Eukaryota; kingdom Metazoa; phylum Chordata; class Mammalia; order Chiroptera; family Molossidae; genus Tadarida; species Tadarida brasiliensis. The sequence continues at coordinate 25,807,337 of CM061268.1, read as the reverse complement.
TATCAAACACCATTTGAGTACAACCATTTGAGTTTAAAGGACTCATCACTTGTCAAAGCAATGTTTGTTGTTGAAAATACTGTGATCTGTTAGAAAGTTCCTTTTATTAATGTCTAATCCTTCTACTTGTAGCAATTTTTTTGTTCCTAGTTTTGCCCTCTGATATAATCCAGAATTAATCTACTTACTCTTTCACATGACACTCTTAAAATATTTGAAAATAACTATTTTATCACGTCCAATCTTCTCCAAAATAAATAGACATAGTTTCTTAAACTGGTTTTTATGTATCTTGGTTTCCACCCTGGTTTTTCTCTTGTCACACCTTCTAGTTTGGCATTGTCTCTTCAGCTGTACCCAGAACTGAACACAATATTCCACATTTAGAATGACCTATACTAGAATTCCAGAAATGATGATATCTATCACATTTTTTTAAAAAATTCATCATTTAGTAAATAAAGAATACTTGAAGGACTTTATGGGAAAAATAATTTACAGTTTTTATTTAAAGTACAAAAGGATATATAGAAAAAAATAGGTTGACCTTTCGGTTCCTCAGTCCCCATATCCAGAGACAATATTATCTTGGTAGCCCATCCAAATATTTCTACATAAGAAATATACTTGGGAGCATTTAGCACCTTTGCTTTTTCCACTTAATACATCTTAGAGAAAAGTCCATGTGCATTCATATAGGTATACTTTATTCTTCTCTATAACAGCATAGGATTTCATGGTATGGATATGCTATAATTTATTTAAATCATTCTCTACTGATAATTTTAGGTTAATTCCTTTTTTTTTCCTGTTACTAACAATACAATTGTGCAAATCTTGTAAATATCTGGAGAATTAATTTCTAGACATAGACTTGCTTGAGTGAGACAAGTTAAATTGTGTTAGATATAATTAGATTGCTCTCCAAAAAGGTCATGCCACCTTATACTTCAATCAACAGTTACAAGAGTACCAGTTTACTCTCACCCTTGACAATACTGTATATTATCAAACATTTTCATCTTTACCAGTCCCAACAGGTAAAAAATGAGAATGGAATTTTATCATTTGTTTACCTATGCTTACACTACTCTGATATGAAATGCTATTTCCCTACATTTTCCTTCTTTTTAATAGGTCCCTCAAGATTGATTTCTACTTCTCTGCTATGCAAATGTGTAGGAGATAGAGAGACATGAGATAGGATGATTCCTGGATTTTGGAAATGAGAAAGTGTGGAGTTAGTGCCATTAGGTGAAGTCAGGAAAGGAGGAGGATAAACAGATATTGAGGTAGAGTAATGAGTTTAGTTTAAACATAATGAATTTTATGTTCCAAGTAGTTCTACCTCTTAGACAGTTGAATATTTGTATAATAAATTTAGGCTAGAGAAAAATCTCAGGGATTTTTCACATTATTTAACTAACGTTTTATTTAACATATTTTTTAGATGAAGTCATACTCATGTATTAGAATGCCCAGGTTTATAAGACCCTTGAGGGTCCATAGATGGAACTTTAGGGGGCCTCTCAATTCCCTGAAATTACCTGCAAATTTGTATATGACTATGTATATTTTTAGAGTAACATATATAACTTGGATCAAATTCTTAGAGTGGTCTGAGACTCCAAAAATGTCTAAGAACAACTAGAGTTAAGAGAAAAACAAGGCAAAAATATACAGCCTACGTACATCATTATTTAAGAGATAAAGGAAAAATAAGCCCATGAAAGAGGTTAAGATCATAGCCTCTGGAATCAGATGCCCAGATTGAAATCATGGCTCTGCTGTTTACTAGCTGTGTCACCTTAAGCAAACTGTTGACATTCTCGGTGCCTTAGTTTGTTTACCTGTAAGGTAGGGATTAATAACCTTTATCTTTTAAGGTTATTATGAGGACTAAATAGCTAATACATGAGAAGCACATTGCACTGTTTAAGATATACTTACTTAGTGATCAGTAAGATTAGCTATTTACTATTTTTAGTAGGACGTTGAGTTCCTCAGAATTGGTGACTATCCCAAAGTGAGAAAAAGAAGACAAAGGTTTAAGCTCCCCCTTTCCCACAACTGGAGGTAGACACCTCTTTGTAGGCCCAAAGAACTAGTACAACCACTTCCTCATAATTCCACCACCATCACCACCTTTATCAGGCAATACAGGCAAGTATTGGAGAGAGCAAGAATGCATCATTCATAGTGAAAGTGACCCCTCGCTCAGGCAGGTAAGAGAGTGCAACTCCAAGAGCATCAGTCATAGATGTTGAGGATGATTGCAAAAAGCAGAGACTGGCATTCTTGTTTCCCAACTGATTGCTTGCTAAACTCTGAACCTGCAAGCCCATTAGTGAGCAGTGCATGTTGAGAGAGTTCTTGGGAAAGCCTGCCTTATGTCTCAGGGTTGTTCAGCATTCTCAAACACTGAGACCGTTTCCTGAGTCTAATGTAGAAAATGGAGGGAGGCCTGCTAGAATAGACTATGTAAACATCTGAGATAATGATAGTAACTGCTAACTTTTCCAGAGGAGAAATTGAATATGAATACTGGCCAGCCCCCCAAAACACTAGATTCTACCTCTTGGAAGGGGTTTTTAGTGACATATGGGGCTAGAATGAAACAGAGGAAGTACCCATGAGAACCACGAATATCACCTACGTCGAAACCACCATACCTTCATAGGCCACAAGCAGTAGGTTTAAATAGATCAGATCAGAGTGAGGCTATGGACATTTCTCTGCCTACCCCCAAGGCCAATTATGTAAGTTGATTTCTGCCACTTTTCTTTCTCCCAATTACGTAGCTAGGACTTGGAGAGACGACATGAGGGAAGAGGAATTTGAGAACTTTTTTCTTTAGAACCCCTCTGGCACACTAAGACCTTCAAGCCACATGTTTAGTCTGCACTTAAGGAGGAGGTGGAAAAGCTTTGCGTTGAATATAAACATTTATACTTGAATGTTCCAGGTTTTAATCACTGAAACTGGTGCTGAGAAAATCAAGGAATCCGCTCTAGATGTCATTAAAAGATGAGAAAAGGAAGATTTTCATAGCATAGTGGAAAGTAGTGACTGAAAAAAATTAATAAAACCACTTCGTATTTATATACTAAGTTGAATTGAGAGCTCTATATAAACTGTTTACATTATCACAGAATGGCTAAAGAAATGGAATAGAACAGCGAAACTGAGAGCAAGGAGTATCTTAACGGGATATGGATGGGGAGGGAGGGTGTAGTTTCAGGAAGAAAATTGTCCACGGTAATTAATAGCTGCAATAAACAAATGAAATAAGATCAAGATTTAAAAGTATTGGAGAAATAGATAATTAGAAAGTCATTGTTGACTCTGAGAGCAGTCTCAGTGAAATGATAGGAGCAGCTCATTTGGACTTTGATAAAAGGAGAAATTGATATTCCTGTTCCTTCCATCCTTTAGGCTTCATTCTACCCCTGGAGGCCTAATGAACAAGTATAATTCCATTTCCATATGACAGCCTATCAAATATTTGAGGACAGCTCCCTTGCATCCCTTAGGTCTCTTTTTCTTCAAGCCAAATATCTCATTTCTCATGCTTGTTTTAAGTCCCTTGACCATCCTGGTCACACCATTCTGAAGATACTTTAGGTTGTATAAATACCCAAATGAAATATATTATTGTCAGTCTGGTCGACTACTAGAATAGATGAGGACAATCATCTCTCCCAACCTAGGAATTAGACTACTAATTCTGGCTAGAACTGCATTTGCTTTTTGGCAGTCTGTTGCATCATTATCATTTTTGCTTGGCCAGTGTTATGGGGATTCACTAAATAGATTAATTAAATGCTTATCGTACAACTTCAAAATTTGTTTCACGAAATTGGTAATTTTCAGCTTGAAGAGCATATTTTTTGCTAATCCCTAAATAGGTGATATTCCGCCTGTTAGTTTTTTTGTGCTTCAAGGGGTCTTTGAAAATATACAGTTGATAACTATTTTAGAGAGAATGTATGTGTGATGATAGAGTGTGCTTTCAGCAAACTACAGTAGATCTGGCTGATTTATGAGGATAGATTTTTGTTTGTTGGTTTTTTCCTTAATTAATTCTACAAATATTTACTAGATGTATACTATGTGCCCAGTACTAGGGTTATATCAATAAGAAGCATTATCTGCCATAAGAATCTTGTAGCTTGGTGGGGAAATTTCAAAAATGTGTATTAAATGCTACAAGAGGAGTTAACAAGATGCTTCAGAGCATGTGACCATGTCATCCAGCCTTGAGAACAGCTTTTACAAAAATGGGGTTACCTAATCTGCGTCTGGGAGAGCTTCAGGAAATTAGCTAGCTATTCCTCAAAATGTTGTATATATTGTATTTTTATAATCATTTAGTTCAGAAAACCTTCTAATTTTCTTTTTCATTGATTTTGATCTGTAGTTACTTAGAAGTGACTACAATTCAGAATAATTAATCTACTCCAAGATACTTGGAGATTTCTAGATATCTTTTTGTTACTGAATTCTAATTGAATTCCATCAAAATTTGAGAACATATGCTAAGATTTTAATGTTTTGAAGAGTATTAAGACCTGTTTATTGGATTAGGATTTGGTTTATGGTGCAAGTTCTAGATGTATTCTGGAATTGTATGATGTAATCAGATTCAGGTGGTTGCTGAGGTTCAGATTTTCTATTTTATTAATAATTTTTCTCTTTAGTTCTTCTGTCAATTACTAAGATACATATGATAAAATCTCCAAATATAACTTATTTTTGTCGTTTCTTAGTTCTGCCAATTTTGCTTTAAACAGCTGTATTTTTTAAGAAATTCAAAGTAAAAATTTATCCACATACATGCATATATGTGTATAAATACATACATACACAATCACAGTGTTTTATAATTTCCCATAGACTGGGGATCAAACTCACAACTGGGAATTGAACCTGCAACTTTTTGGTGTATGGGATGATGCTCCAACCAACCAAGCTACCCGGCCAGAACTCACACCAATTTTTGAAGGTGTTTTGTGAATTTACAACTTTTGGTTAAGTTGGGTTTGTTTTTCAGCTGTTTGAATATATAATTACCTTTTTTTCTGGCCTTCATTGTCTCTAATGAGAAATCAGTTGTTAATTGTACTGTTGTACCCATGTCTGTCATCATTTTCCCCTGCTGCTTCCAAGATTTACTCTTTATCTTTGGGATTCAGCAATTTAACTATGATTTTCTTAGATTTGGTTTTCTTTGCATTTATCCTAGTAGAGGTTTCTTGTGCTTCTTGGCTCTGTAACTGAATATTTTTGTCAAACTTGAGAAATTTTTGGCCATATTTTAGCCATCACATTTTTAAATATTATTTCTGCTTCTTTCTCTCTCTTAGTGTCTAGGATTTCAATTAAACATTGGTTGGACTTCTCTATATTACTCCATATGTCTCTGGAGTTCTGTTTAATTTTTAATTTTCTGTGTTCTTCAGATTTCATAATTTCTGTTATCTGCCTTCATGATTTTTTCTCTTCCTCCATCTTTAATCTACTCATGAGATCACCAAGTAAATTTATTTATAGAATCATGATTTTAAACTCTAAATTTTTTATCTCATTCATTTTTATAGTTTCATTTCTCTGTTGATATTTTTCTGTTTACTTATTGATACCATATTTTTTAATACTTTGAATACATTTTTTAGATTCTTTGAATATATAATAGTTGCTTTGAAGTCTTTTACTTTTTTGAAAATTATAAAAATATGTTTTTATTGATTTGTTTAGAGAGAGAGGAAGGGATAGAGAGATAGAAATATCGATGTATTTAATTGGCTGCCTCCTGCACGCCCCCTACTGGGGATCGAGCCTGCAACCTGGGCATGTGCCCTGGCCGGGAATCAAACCGAGATCTTTCAGTCCATGGGACAACGTTCAATCCACTGAATCACACTGGCTGGGGAAGTCTTTTTCTTTTATTTATTTATTTATTTTTAATTAATTTTTTTTTTTATTGATTTTTAGAGAGAGAGGAAGGGAGAGGGAGAGAGAGATAGAAATACCGATGAGAGAGAACATTAATTGGCCACCTCCTGCATGCCCACCACTGGGGACCGAGCCCACAACCTGGGCATGTGCCCTGACTGGGAATCTAACCGGCGACCTCTTCTGAGCTACAGCAGCCAGGCAAGTCTTTTTATTTTAAATCCAACTTTTGAGTCCATTTGGAGTCTGTTTTTTTAGAGGGTAGGTTCATTAGTGTGGATCATATTCAGTAATTTTTAGTTGAAATCTGCACATTGTTAATAATGCATTGTAATGATTCTGAATTCCATTCTGTTCTCCTGAGGAACCTAGGTTTTTTTTGTTTTAATAGGTAGTTAACTTGCCTGGACTTAGATTATTAACTCTCACTTCAGTATACTATGCAGCAGGTAATAACTCTAACCAGTTTTCCACCTTTCAATGTTGCCTTTTCAGCCTGGTCACATACGATTGTCTGTCCACAATCACAAAGTTTACTCAGCGGCCAAATATTTTTACAAAATTTACACCCAGATTTTGGGGCTCACACTTTCTATGGTCCTCAGCCCTGAGTTCTGTTCTCTAACACCTTATGTCAATAGACTTCAGCTCTTTATAGTCCAAGATTCATCTCTCAGATTGGGAGGAGCATACCTTTAAAGGAGCAGCAAATTTGCAAATCTCACGTGATTCAGTCATGTCTTTCAACTTTATCCTGTACTCTTTTTCCTGCTTGCTGTTTCTTCCATCAACTCATACATAGCTTAGTGGTCAGCCAGGGATTTGGGCACAGTTAATAAACTTTCTGAACCTTTCTTACAGGAATTTTTACCCAATCATTCAGCTGTTTTGACAACACTGAACTCTAAATTCTGCCACCTCAACCTGGAAAGGATATGATTTAATGCCTACAGAGCTAAAGGAGGTTAGGAGCACTCTTTGGCAAAAAAGCCACAATCTTGAAATTCTTACATGTCATAATCACTGTCTTTCAAATGAAACTGCTGTGGTTGCTGCCTTCTTTTCATTGCTTTCTAGTGCCTTCAAATAATTATTTTTAATGATGTTTTATCCAGGTTTTGTAATTGTAGCTGCAAGAGGTTTTGCACGGTGTTAACATTACTACAGGCTCAAACTTTTCTAGGAATATTTTTAATAGTGTGATTGTTTTTTACAAATATTAGTGGTGTCTGACATAGGAATTCAATTAGTATTTGTTGAATAAATTAATAATGACTACTCTTTTTAGATAGTGCAATAAATTTACCCTTATCTCTTGTCTTTGTGTTGTGTTCAAAGTTTTAAAGGAAAGAAAGGTGATATAAAAATGTAAGTTTGTAGCTTATCAGTAATATTAAGAGAATCAAGATATATTCAAGTTATCATTCTTTCATATAACCTCAAAAATATAACACATTTTTGTCTAAGAAACCTGATATATCACGTTTTTCCCCCCCAGTAAAATTCAGAAAGAAGGAAGGATGAGGGAATAATAAAAGATAAAAGGATTATTTACTAGGAAAACATTTAGTGCAAATTTAGTAACTCTATCAAAATAAAATCTTTAATTTGAAATTATTGAATTTAAAACCCCAAACCAAACTGTAGGAATAATACTATTTTTATAAATATTATAAATAGTAATCACCAGGCTGCATACACTAAGTGCTTAATTATTATGACATGAAAGAAATGAGGTGTGAGTTTACAAAATGGTTGGTAGGTAATAATGGCCATTTTAGAGGTACAGTGCCTGAGAATTTCTTAGTGAAGAAAAATAATTTCTGATTTCTTTGATATAGTCATATATAACCCTCTAAATTTTGTGGCTAATTGAGGTGGTGTAGTAGATGGAGAATGATTTTTGATAAAGACAGTAAGACTATTAAATAGAGTACCTACTTCCCACTGACTATCAAGATAAGTCAGCCTGTCTAACTGTACTTTAGGAAAACATAATTATTGCCCCACCTCATAGACTTGTTTTAAGGAGGAAAATTATAAAAACACCTGAGTGTGCTTGGCATATGGTAGGATTCTGACTATAATTTTTTTTCTTTTTTACAGAAGAGGATAAATATAATATTTATTCTCATTTGCTCTTCAAGTATTTCCTGGCGGAAGGAATCATAAATGGGCATACTTTGTTGATCGCATCTGCAAAAGAAAACCCTGCTGACATTTTACAGGTATAGAATAGAGTATATTCTATATGTTCAATATTGCATTTTGAACATTTTATGAAAAAGTATTGTTTGTATATATAAACAATGTGATATGCTTGTATATATACAAACTGTGTTTAAGTGAGTTAATGGGACCATACATGCATTTTTTCTCTTAAAGAAAAGTATCAAATTTACTTAAGCATATAGTTTTGTTTTTGTGTTTTAAAGAAAGAATAGTTTATAGATTTTGAGAAAGAGAGAAACATGGATGTGAGTGTGAAACATCAGTCAGTTGCCTCCTGCCCATCCTCCACCAGGCCGGCCACCGGCCGTGTGCCCTGACCAGGAAGTGAACTGGCAACCTTTCTGCCCGTAGGATGGCACCCAACCAACTGAGCCACGTGGGTGAGGGCTAGTTTCTTTTTTTTTTTAACCCTCACCCGAGGATATTTTTCTATTTATCTTCAGATAGAGTGCGAGGGAGAGAGAGAGAGGTAGACAGAGGGAGAGAGAGAGAAACATCGACGTGAGAGGCACACCTTGACTGGTTGCCTCCCTGACCAGGGCCGGGGACGAACTGCAACCAAGGTACGTGTCCTTGACCAGAATCAAACCCGAGACTCTGGTCCACGGGCCGATGCTCTAACCGCTGAGCCAAACTGGCCAGGGCTGGGCTAATTCATTTTAAATTAGTGTTCTTGAACAATTTTTTTAACTTAAAATTTAGATCAGAAGTGGAGAAATTATGAATAAACTTTTAAAAACTGACAATAAATAAACTTATAGTGATGATAATAAGAGAACTCTGTAAAAAGGTTAGGTTAAAAAAACAACTGCAAAATATTATCAGACATTAAATTATCAGTATCCCAAAGGTATAAATCAGAAGAAAGAAACAGAAATCAGAAGTACTCTTTTATTAATATTACTTTGCTTTAAGAATGCCAGAAAGTATTCTCTTCCAAGCAATATGCAATAATAAAATATTTTTGAGATACTGTATCTTTTTAAAGCCAAAGCACACTTTTTATCTTAGGGAGGACAGTTTTTACATTTAGAATTCTTGATTTCTTTGTCTGGAACAGAAACTCAATTTAAACCATTATTTGAATATAACTCATAATCTAAAGTTATTTTTTCTCAGGGTGTTTTGATTTTCCATGCATGGTTTGCAAAATGGCAAATTACTAAATAATTTACAAAGAATTTATAGCGTAATAAATACTAACTTGCAGTAACTATTCAACAAACACCAACAAACTTTTATACGTCCTGTAAAAGTCACTGTAATAGTGAGGTCAAAACTAACATTCTTTCATATGGGTCATACTTTGCTTATTAAATAATGCTCTCATAAAATACGAAGGAGAAATTTGTATAATTGTATAATTTTGCAAATGATTTTCTTAACATTTTTGTTTCTTCTTTTGCTTCTTTTCCTGTGGACAGTGCTGTACTGGTTAGGAGTAGTAGAGTAAAGGCCAAAATCATTGTCCTAAAGAAGCTACATAGGTTCTTCACAGAACATTCCACAACATACTAAGACTAAAATTTTATGTCAGACATCTTTTTAACCATATAGAAATTTTTCACCAGACCAGAGGCAAGAAGGCAAGAAGGCCTATTTATGCTTTTTAAAACAAGGTGTTTTATTTTTCCTTCTTACCTCCTTCTACATAGGTAACTGATGTTAAAACCTAATATTACACTTTCATATTTTGCTTTAGAGAACTACATTTTTAAAATTTGAATACTAATTCCTGATACCTTTCTTAGGTATCTTTAATTTATAAAAGATAGTATTAAAAATCAGTGTACTTTATATGTCCTTATGTGAAGGACTTTGAAGTTATAAAAGAAGTAGTACCTTTTCATCAGGCCTTATTAAAATATTTAGTCACATATGCAAGTAATGAGATTCTGCAAACATTTATTCATAAAGCAATTTATTGGTGTAGTAGAAAAATACAAGGAGAGAGTCAAAAAACAGACTCTAAAAAGTTGCACTTCGAACCAAGAAAGATTAATAAGGACCAGATTTTTCCTCATGCCTAAAACAACTAAAAACAGGACCAAATATATGAAACAACAGTTCTTAAGACACTGGACATCACATAGTAAAGGATGATTTCTGAGATATGTAAAAAACAAAACAAAACAAGCCAAGCCCTGTAACTTTCCTAGCATACTACATTAAGGTCTCCAGGCTGTAATGCAGAAGGGAGGAACCCAAGTTAAGACGCCCTTAGAGACAGAGCTACGAGTGCGAATTATGACCTTGTGGTTATCTTCATCCGGCGCTTAAGTAATGTTTAAGGAGATATGGATGGGTGCCAAGTCAATAAGAAGTGACTTATGATGGTTAATTTTATGTGTCTATTTGACTGGGCCACAGGGTATACAGATATTTGGTCAAACATTATTCTGACTGTACCTGTGAAGGTGTTTTTGGATGAGATTAACATTTAAATCTGTAGGTTAAGTAAAGCAGATTGCCCTCCCTAAACTGAGTGTGCCTCATCCAATCAGTTAAAGGCCCAAAATGGAACAAAAAGGCTGACCCTCCCAGTGTAAGAAAGCATTCTTCCTGCCTGACTGCCTTTGAACTTGGACAACAGCTTTTTCCTGCCTTTAGGCTCGAACTAAAACATTAGCTGTTCATGAGTCTTGTGCCTGTCAGCCTTTGGATTGGCACTACACCATCCGTTTTCCTAGTTCCAAAGCTTTCAAATTCAGATAGGAACTATACAATCAGCTCTCCTGGGTCTCCAGCTTCAGCTTGCCAACTCACCCAGCAGATCTAGGGTTGTCAGCCTCTGTAATCCTAAGAACCAATTCCTTGTAATAAATCTCGTGTGTGTGTGTGTGTGTGTGTGTGTGTGTGTGTGTGTGTATGTGTGTGTGTGTGTGTGTGTGTGTGTATAATTAAGTAAATGGGGATAAGAGTTTTATTGCAATGTCCCTCAAGCTTTTTTAAATCTTTTTTTCAGTAATACACACACAAAAATCACACAGTATATGTCATCATAAATTATTTAAAATTATTTGTCTGATCTGTTAGGTCTACCTAAAATTTTGCTGAAAACATTGGAAAAAAGATTATTTTTCCCAATCATTAGCACATTCACATTTTCTGTACCAAATAGACATTTCAGTTGTCTCTTTGGTGCTTGGCAATGAGAAGTAAACCTTTTGTTTGTAAAGTGGGAAAAGGCTGGTTTGAAAGGGGAAGTGGAAAAGGGGAACCTGCTGCACTTCTTTCACTGGCACGTTCTCTAGGGGGTCAGTTTTCTTTAAGAGTACTTGAGAACATTGAAGATCAAAGAATTGATTCCTTTAAAACTTTCATGATCATGTACCTCTTTAAAAGTCCTTGTGCCCCAAGTTTAAAGACTCCCAGTTTTTACAATTAAAAGTGATGGAAATAAGCCATTCTTACCTGACCTATAGCAACTTTTCTAAGTTTCGAACACCAGATGCCCAATACAATTAAATTTGAATAGTGAATGTAACCCAATGAACCTGTATTTAGTCATCCCTAAAGTACATTAATCTATACTAGTTGGTGTAATGTTAATTATCACTTGTTTCATATTAATTCTAAAAAAATAGTAAATTACTTTTGGATTCCAAGGATGTAAGAATAAGTTTTAAGTTACTGCTGCTCCATGAAATACCTAAATGAAGGTTATCTCGGTCAAAAAAACTTAAATTAGCCTATTGAACTTAGAATTTCTTTTATGAAAGTTACACTTCTGAAATGTCATATTACATGTAAATGCAATTAGAAGAAACAAAAGAAACCATTAGTAATATTTTCCTGTTATGTTAAATATTATTTAAAAGATGATTATTTGAAATAAATTTCTATTGATTGATATATCAAGTACTGTTAGTTTCACAGTTGACAGATATTTTATGTGACTTTACCATATTTGAATTTTTACTATTCCTAAAATCCAATTTATAACAACATGCTTGTTAAGCTCCTGGAACTTAAATTCTTATATTTTAAGGGAAATAAATGTTAAAATGGTTTCACCACTTATTTATTTACTTTTTATTTTTATATTTTAAATATATTTTTATTGATTTTTTAGTGAGAGAGGAAGGGAAGAGAGATAGAAACATCAATCGGCTGCCTCCTGCATGCCCCTCACTGGGGATTGAGCCTGAAACCTGGGCATGAGCTCCGACCCAGAATTAAACCAGGACCTCTCAGTCCATGGGACCACACTCAATCCACTGAGCCACACTGGCTGGGCAATTTTTTTTTTTTTTGGAGAGAGAGAAACATCAATTTGTTCCACTTATTTGTGCATTCATTGGTTGATGTTTGTGTACATTCTGACTGGGGGTCAAACCTGCAACTTTGGCATATTGGGACAGAACTCTAACCAACTGAGCTACCTGGCCAAGTCCCTGACCATTTATTTATATTTTTATTTTAATGGTTTTATTTTTAAATGTATCTTTATTGTTGAAAGTCTTACAGATGTCCATTTATTTATTTTATTATTGTTTTCTTTTAATCTTCATCCAAGGATACTTTTCCATTTATCTTCAGATAGAGTGGGAAGGAGGGAGGGAGGGAGAGAGAGAAAGAGCTAGGGAGAGAAACATTGATGTGTGAGAGACACATTGATTGGCTGCCTCCAGCATGACCCCAAACAGAGCCAGGGACCGAACCACAACCAAGGTCCGTGCCCTTGACCAGAATCGAACCCTCTACTCTTTGGTCCACGGGCTGATGCTCTAACCTCTGAGCCAAACCAGCCAGGGCATGTCCATTTATTTTCAATGTCTGAAATGTTTCTGTTGCTCTGGACTAGCACAGATGTTTTCAACTGAAAAATGTGTTCTAGTGTCATCCATTGTGATTTATCTTGTGTACTTAGAATGTATTGTCAGAGACATAATTATAATTGCTGTACAAAAAGTTAATGGTCTTAAGCATTAGACATTATATAACATTGCATATTTGATGCTGCGTTTGAAAGTTTATTTCATTCATCGGTGTATAATGAGTAGCCTAGAACAAGTTGTTTTTATTTGAATAGCAAGTTTGCTTTATATGACAATTGAATATTCATCAATAATGTATTCAGTGAAGTAAAAATGAAATGAACCCTAAAGTTGAGTGTGTGATTTCCAGGAAAAAAAATTTATCTTTTTTTATTTTAACACCGATTTGCTTTTAACTAAAAACACTTTAAATAGATGAGTAATGAAAGTAATTAAAGGTTACGCATGCTAAATAACATGCACTCTAAACATTTTCCTACATTAAAAATAATTTAATGATTTGTTTTCAGACTATTTTAATTTGATTTTCTTCTTATATTACAATTTATAAATTTACAATATATTCTCAATCTTGTCATTTTATATTTCTTACATGTTTAATATGTAGTGATAAAACAATATTTGATTTTTCTATAAAAAATATAAAATGTATTATTTTAACAAATACATATTTTATGTGGTCTAGTTGTTTGCATGTTTAGAATAGACTGGATTAGAAAATTATAGCTGATAAAAAACTAAAATTATTTGTATTCTACATAACACCAGTACACAGATAAAGTTTTTAGCATGTCTCTGAGAAGAATAAACAAAATATTTTCGTAATTTAATATGAGATGTTGAATATTAATATGGATCAGTATATTTTTCTACATAGTATTCAGTCAAGATTTCAGGTGCCCAACTCAATTAGTATTGTACTTAAAACTCTGTTTCTACCAAACAGCCCAACAATGGATTACCAAAACTAAGGCATTAACAATGTTTAGAGACACAGCATAAGGGGGAAATGTTGTAATTGCTTAGTTTTAATTTTATGGTATAAGATTGGGGATTTCTGGGATCTATAACCAAGGCAAATATTGCTGGTACAAGAAAAGGAAACGGACATCTTATAGACCATAATTATCTTAAAACTGTGTATAACTAAAAGACAAGTAAAGGATCAAACGCCTCATCAGCTGCCTAACATATATAACCACCCAGCAATTTATCCATCAGCCTTTGAAAACATATTCATGCTTATTGTAGGCAACGCTTCTTCAGGAAGTCTGCACTAAGATGTAACACTGAAAAATTACACCCCTTAGGAAATCCTATAGAACAATATACATGATTTGTTAAAGCTTTTAAAAACACATATAGTAAGTATTTTTCAGTTAACTTTTTTAACTAAAGGAATTTTCTTGATCATCTCAAATATAGTGGTAAGTATTCTCCATGAAAACTTTCTATGGAATATTTTCTGAAATATCAAAAATTACATTTTTATGTTAAAATATTTAAACACTTGTCAGCTAGGCTAATTTTTTAAATGAAATATAAAATTATATACACACACATGCACACACAAACATTTCCTTAGAACTTGAAAATGCTAAGATTTTTCTATTATATCCTTTTCATAATTTTAACAGTGTTATGTGTTAATATTTATAGAATTAAAGTAAAATGATTTTAAGAGGTAAATTTAAATGGTATTTCATAACATACTAAAATCAGTTTTAAAACTTACTTTGAATATTTTTTAGTGAAGACATGCCAAGTAGGTAATAGTCAAGCAGGAAGAGATACCTATTATCTAGAGCAAAGTGTTAATTTTTAAAAAATTTATTGGGGTGACATTGGTTATTAAAATTTATAGGTTTCAGGTGTACAGTTCTATAATACGTCATCTGTATATTGTGAGTTCACCACCCAAAGTCAGGTCTCCTTCTGTCACCATTTATTCCCTCTTAACCCTCTACTACCTCCCCACCTCCCTTTCCTTCTGGTAATTGTTGTATTTTTTAAAATATGTACCCAGGATAAGTACATGCTTACCAGCAGGAGTATTATAACTACATTGATGTTTACAGCATATAATAAATTTTAATGTCAAACAGTAAATAAATAGTTCAAATTTAAAATCAATTATGATAAAACTTCTCATATTTAATATAAAGAAAATATTTCACAATTGAAAATGAATTACTTTATAATATCCCATAAGTCATGGAATAAGTAACAATTTATTTAAAATAAGCAATATCGTATTTGATGAATTAGTATAGCAACAAAATATTTAGTAATGAAGTATGAAAATTAAGACTAGCATTTTCAGAACTCTTTTTATGGACTTTAAGTCCCTAAGTAAGAATTAAAGTTCTGTCTTAATAATTTGAAGGCATTATTTTATATCCCATAATATCAATCTTTTACCAAAATATTGAACTTATTTGTTAAGTATCATGTATCTTTTGCTTTATTGGATTCTTTTGTTATAAATGAGATCAGAGATACCAGTTGATTTAGAATTAGATGTAGCAGTATTATTTGATAAACAATGTAAAATTTGAATTTCTATCAGAAAGGTTTCTTTTCCTTCGATCAGTTTGGTGTCACGATTAACTTTGTGTTTGCTTTCAATCTGCTATTTACCGATCATGGAACAAAGTTAGAATTCTGAATCTAGTGAGTGGGTCTCTTGTTTGCTCTTAGAACATTACAGTACAGTCTAGTCTTTCTGAGCAAATAGAATACAAAAATATCTCAGATCTATCTTTTATTTTTCGTGTTTTGCAAAAAATTGAAATAGCTTTAAGAATGAAGTTAAAGGAACACCCTTTGGTTAGCCAAATATAATTTTGAATATTTTTTTTTATTATGCTCATCTCCAAAATTGTAGTTTTAATACATTGTTATAAATAATTAAAAATTATTTTCTGGCCCTTCTATCATTCTATTTTTTAAGCTTTATTGCATGCTCAATAACATAACACATTTCCACACGCATTTTTACTTTTTCTAGCCTATATAATATTTATTGTATTTCCTATAAAAACTATTTTGTCACTGTATATCTTTTGTCCATAGTATAAGGACAAACATGAGCTGAGCCCTTTGAACGCAGAACTGTAATCAGTATGTGTTCCCTTCATTTCTTTGTCAACAATTTATTTGTTCAGACTATACGTTTTTCAGTGCTTACAACTCTGAAGTGCTAGTTGAGCCAGAAATTTGCTGTTTGACCCAGGGTTTTTTATTCTTTCCCCCATCTCGCTACTTATGAGAGCTTATTTAAAATTCTAAGTTCTCCTCTGGCAGCCACAGTTAGAGCTTCTTTGGCAAACTAAAAAGACTAAGAAAAAACATGCAAAGGCTCAGTACTGCTTCCAGTGACCTACATTCGTAGCCAGCTTTTAAAAGGCGGCATGTGCCTTATTTTACAACAAGGAAATGACAGATAAAAATATAAGGAAAATAAACCCAACTCTGTCACTAGCTAGTGAGAATCATTTCTGATATAACATTAAAATAAACACACACTAGTATTTTATGCTTGTGCATCAACCAACAAAAGAAAGGACTTCTGCGTGCAGAAAAGTAGCCTAAGTCATATAGCAAAAATGCCATATTCTGTAATATGTATCCTCAGTAAGGTGAAATATATTTGGGATCTGGGCTTAGATTTAATTTCTGTATTGCTGTTAACTAGTGACAGGACCTTGTACAAGTCACTTAATCTTTCATATTTAGATAGGAATAATACCCTAGCTACCTTATTCCAGAGTTCCAAATTTAAAAATTAAATATCTGGGAGTTTTGCTTTCTAAATCTTAAAGCATACTTATTCCACACCTCACATTTGCTTTCAAAAATTTTGTTTTGATCTCATAAAAAAATGAATTGTGAATACTTGATGGTTATTATTATGCTCAAAATAAATGTTAAAATCTTGGAACTATTCTATAGCACTTTATCATTCTTTGAAAATAAGCCACACAAGGCCAGAATTGGGAATATTAGAAATAGAGTTCATTTTCTGAATACTTTTACAAAAAAAGTATTTAAAAGAAAGTATTCAATCCTTTTGGGAGGGACCCATCACTTGAAATTCTGAAAACCAGAGCCATTAAAAATAAAAGGAAATACTTGTTTATCATCTCCCCAAATTAACATATTATCCCTTTAAGTGAAATGTTAAAGGATACCATGAAAAGAGAAAGGCAGTCCATAGATTAAGCAGACAGTCTGTGAAGATGTCTTATGTACAAAAGGGTAACTTTACGGTGTGACAACCCCAAAGAAGACAGGCTATCTCTCCACATAGTGTTGGGGTGATTCTTTCAGCGTCCAGTCTTTCTTTCCTGAAATCTTAAGTTTTGTTCAACAAAAAACAATAAGCAGTTTCAGAAAGTGGCCTTAGTTCACCACATCCATCTTTTAATATTGTGGAATATTAAAGAAATCAAAGACATTTGAAATGTGCTTATCGTTTTTGTAAAATATTCTTACTACAGTTGTGTGTGTGTGTGTGTATCCAGAAGTCTGTGCTAGATTTCAGAAACAAGGTAGATAGTATTAAACTGAAGATGAATTGGAAGTAGAAAGTAGAGCTGAGACTATAAAGTGAAACTTCTTACCTTTATAGTCTTATAACATACAGAGTTCTATAGAATTAAAGAAAAGCTATTTTATGCCTTTATTCAGTACTCAGTGAGCAGAAAGAGAATCCGTTTTGCTCTATTAATACCAAATGTACTACAGAATATAATTTTCAAATTTAATAAAAATAAATTGATATACAATTTCAGTTAGTCCCACACAATAACCTAAGGATTTTTGCTTGTGACATTTTTCATAAGCTGAATTTATTCTGGAAAAATAAAAGAATATGACATCAAAAAAATAAAACTAGTTGCTTGTGTATTCTTGAGCTAGGGATTTAATTGATTTGGACCTCTTAAATAAAGAGAAATGCCTAATTCTATTCCTAATTGAGATTTCTTTAACAGTAGATATCCCTGAAATTTTAGAATATATCTTTTCCAACAATGTAAGAATTCTATTACCTCAATTTAATAAATAATTATAAGATTATTATTACTATCCTAACTTTTAAAATAAATATATTTAGAAATGTTTTTATTATATCAGGTTTTTAGAAATTATTTTAGTGTATATTCAATAGGGACATTTAATACTTAAAAGAATTTTGTAGAAATCCCATGCCAACGTAAGAATCCTTTTTTTTATCCTCACCCGAGTACATTTTTTTTGCATTTATCTTCAGACAGAGCAGGAGGGAGAGACGGGGGAAGAGAGAGAGAGAAACATCAACTGGTTGCCACCCACATGACCCCAACCGGGGCTGGGGACAAACCGCAGCCAAGGTACGTGCCCTTAGCGGGAACCGAACCCAGGTGTCTCTGGTCCGCGGGCCGACGCTCCAACCACTGAGCCAAACCGGCCAGGGCTAAGAATCCTTTTATAGCTCAAAATTATCGCATAACCTGTTTGTTTAATATAGATTTTTATATCATGTTTTCTTAAAAACAGATTAATATACACTCTTATACAGTAAACTAAAGATTATTATTGCACATGATCTAACTGAACATGTTAATACCAGTGATGTAGTGCAGCCACTATGGAAAACACTATGGTGTTTCCTCAGAAAGTTAAAAATTGAACTGCCGTTTGACCCAGTGATCCCACTTCTATGAATATACCCTAAGAAGCTTGAAACACCAATCAGAAAGGATATATGTACCCCTATGTTCATAGCAGCATTATTTACAATAGCTAAGATCTGGAAACAACCCAAGTGTCCATCAATAGATGAGTGGATAAAAAAGCTGTGGTACATAAACACAATGGAATACTATGCATCTGTAAGAAAGAAAAATCTCTTATCCTTTGAGATGACATGGAGGGACCTGGAGAGTATTATGCTAAGCGAAACAAGCCAAGCAGAGAAAGACAAATATCACATGATCTCACTTATTTGTGGAATATAATGAACTAAACAGACTGATGAACAAAACTGACCCAGAGACATAGGGGTAGGGTACAGACTGACAAACCTCAGAAGAGGGGATGTTGGGGGGGAAGAGATGAACCACAGAACTTATATGCATGTATGCATAACCGATGGACATAGACAACACAGCTGGGAATGGGGTGGGGGGTGGGGTGGGGAGGAGGGTGTCAATGGGGGAAAAAGGAGAAACATCTGTAACAAAAACAAATTAATAAAAAAAAAAAAAACACATTTTCTTCAAAAACAAACAAAAAATACCAGTGATTTAATGGATATTTTAGTCTACTCTTTAAAATAGTTTACAAAATATATTGTAATCAAGATATTTTCTATTACAAGACCACATTGTTTGTTCATCATTATTTTTTCTGTAACTAGGGATAAATGTATTGATAGATATAGATAGACAAATACACATATACTGTATAGATATATATACATACATACATACCATATGTGTGTGTGTATATATATATACACATACATACATACACACATACATAATACATACACACATGTAGAAGTTCATATGTTTTTAGCAATGGTTGTTACCTAATTAGTATATGTCTTCATTTTAACTTACATTATCTCTCTGAATATGAATTTTATTAGTTGTGCAGTCAGAGCCAGATTAAACATTGGCAGCATTTGATGTATGAACTTAACTTTGTAAAGGAACCTAGAAAGGAACATTCCAATTTTTATGGCTAGAAATATTAACAGCTACCAGTAGTGCATCCTTGTCTCCATAAGTAAATACGTGGACTTTCTTATGGTAAGCTTTCTTTCTAAGAAATTTGTTTTGAAGTAAAAAGAATGTTTTGAAGGAATATGTAACTTTTATATTTTGACATATAAAACAAATTTTATTTCTGAGTTGATATATTGAGGAAAATGGATAAAATTAATATAGACTTTATGGACACTTGTTCTTAACAGCTTGACAGTTTTGATTTTTTAACCTATGTAAAAATAATTATGGAAGCAGATACTATCACTATGCCAACAAACCCAGTGCATTTCCCTTTGAGTCGGTGCCATCAATAAGCAGTCTTGAAAGCACATGGCTGCCTTGGTCGAGACTTGGAGTGCTATTTATGATATTAGTGGGCATACTGCTAGGACCTAGATAAGGAATTTAAATGTGCCTATACCTCATTTTCCCAGCCACACTACAATTGCAGTAGGACTCAGGGATTAATTACATGTCTAAATTGCTTCAAGATCCTTCTATGGGTGGTGCTTCTAAAAATAGGATGTTTTAGAATGTAATATTTAAAAATAATTAGGTTGTGGTTTGCATTTTGAAGATAGTTGATTTGTTTTTGTTTTTACTTAGTGCCACCCTTTTCCTTCATTTCTGAATACTTCTAGTGCAGACTTCCATTTCCTGTTCTCCAAGTTATCTTCCTCCTTCCCTCTACTAAGTCAAGGAAACTAAGAGATTTCCCAGTCTTCTCAACACATTTCTGTCTTATATGTTAAAGGGAAATGTGAAAGGATTGAGAACACTGGTTCTGTTTTCTATTTTTCAGGTACATGTAATTGGTGTAGTTGCAATATTAAAAGCATCATTTTTGTGAGTAATATAACTTGGAAGTTGAGTTAAAATGATGGTTGTATAGTGATTTCACCCTTGTAATATCAATAATTTTGCCACCTTTATATTCAAGAAAAAAATATCTGAAATTGCACTAAGATGTTACCTACTCTGTACTGAATGTAGTTTGAAATATGGATGGAAATAAATTAATTCACGGATTACTAATCTTAAAATCTATGACTTTTAGAAATGTTTTTATGTAGCATCACCTATACCCCCGGATTTCTGACATACTCCATGCCATCTACATTTCCGAATGCTTTTGACAATTGAAGTTGCCTCTCCCCGCATATACTTTTAAATATTTAATTGAAGATATGTGAAGGGCATACTTTTAATATATGGATGTTCAGGTTGGATATTTGGCCTACTTTGTATTCATATTATGATAATCAATATCTTTGGATTTGTTTCTCTTTCAGAAAATAAATGGTTTCCCCCCACCCCTCAAAAACCCTCAAAATCAACAAAATAATATACTTACTGATACAGTATAATATACTTACTGATACATGGATAATGCTTAAGTAGTATTAATTATACAGTTACCAAAACCTGCAAGGATCAAAAGATTTTATTTTTAAGAAGGATTTCTCATGCTGCATGGATTATGTTGCTACATAATAGCTCAGTAGTACTTCTGCTGAATTGTAAAATAGCTTAGAGAGGAGTATGATGCCCATAGTTGGTGTAATGCATTGGTAATTAAGAGGGTGGGAGGTTAAGCTTCATTAACTGCTGAGGGATTGTATCTTGGGTTTTATTATGCCCTAGAGAACATTTAAAGTGAGAAGGGTCAAACTGTTGGAATCAGATTTTGCTTGTGCATCTGCCAAAACAAAGGCCACAAAATAATATAGCAGTAAGCACAGAATGGCTTGTATTGAAAAGGGGAGAAATATATTTATGGCATCTTATGGATAAGGATAAATGTTTCTGATGAAAAAATAAATATACTTAAATACTGGGGTATATTTTGGTATTGGAAGCTTGTAATGATTTGGTTTCATGTGGGTTTTTTTTTTTTTTTAAGTAGAATAAACAGTTCTTTTTGTCTGAAGGTAATGCCAATTTCTTTATTCGTGTTAATTTTCTAACCTGATTCATTTGATTAAAAGAGGTAGAGAAATTTTATACTTTCCAACCTTTCTTCTGTATAGGATTTATGAAGCCTGCTTTTTATTTTTGTTATTCCTGATCCCTGCTACCCAATATATGGGAACTGTAAGCACCACATTGCAGTAAAGAACCAAAAATCTGATATTCTTTCTTTTAGAATACAAAACTATAACAACAATACAGTATGTTCTGCTGCAACAAATACTATATTGAATAGCCCAGGGGTCAGCAAACTTTTCATTAAAGGGCTAGACAGTAAATATTTTTGGCCTTGCAGGCCATATGATCTCTGTTACAACTACTCAGTTCTGCTATTGTATCAGTAAGGCAATCATAGACACTTCCTAAACAAATGGGCATGATTGTGTTCCAATACAACTTTATTTTACAAAGCAGGTAGCTGGTTGGCTTTGACCTATGGGCCATAGTTTGCTGACCCCTGGAGTACGCCAAAGCCACTAAGATTTTCTCCTTTGCTGTTTTCTGAAAATATGTTGTTATTCTTTTCCTATTGAATTGCCTTGGCACCAGTGTAGAAAATCTATTAAATGAATATGTGGGTGTCTTTCTCAACTGTCTTATTGGTTCCATTGAACTACATGTCTATCTTACGTGGACTTCACTTTTCTACTCTTATAATGTCTTGAAATCAGGTACTTTTAAGTCTTCATTTGATTATTATGGGCTTTTACATTTCCATATAAATTTTAGATTCAGCTTGTCCATTTCTATGAAAAAGTTTGCCAGAATTATTCTTTTTGTTCCCCAGTTGATTTTTTCTCTGTTCTTTATTCTTGATAGTCTGTATTGCTCTCTTAAAATTAATTAATTATGGTCTGCTCTTGTTGTCTTCTCTCTATATTGTTATGAACTTATTTTCCTGTGTTCTTGTTACAATTATTTCAATGATATTTTTGTTTGTAATGAATTAGTTTGTAATCCCTGATAAGATAAATTATACTTTTTATTTCTGTCAAGTAAATATTTATTGGCTATCCAAATGTAAACGTTACTATTTTGTTAAGCAAAGGTAACAGCAATAACAAAGACTTAGAGGTAGAAATCTCAGGGCATCCTGAGTAAGTACATTTTGTCCACTTTATAAGAGAATAGTATGAAATAAAGTTCAAAGGGTAGTCAGATTTTTTGGTGAGCTATTTAAAGAGTTAACTGAGAGTAACTAGTCTTGCATGAATGAGAAGATAATTGTAGAGAAAGTAAGGAGGAAGAGGAGGAAGTGAAATAAAAGGAGAAAGCCGAATGAAAAACAATAACCTGATTTAGTATACTTTGAGTTTGACATTCAGTTGAACATTCAGGTAGAATATCCAAAAGGCAGTTAAGAATTTAGGCCAAGAAATTTGGGAATGATTGCAAATAGAGATTTGCTAGCCATCATTTCTTTCTCCATTAAACACTTATTGAATGCCTACTATGTGCCAGAAGCTGTGTTATGGACTGACTGTGTGTGTTTCCCTACCCCCAAATCCGTGTCCTTCTTGCATGAAATATGCATTCATTTCAAACCAATAGCTCCAAAAGCCTTAACTCACTCCATCATCAACTCTAAAGTCTCATCTAAATGTCATCTCAGTCAGGTATGGATGAAACTTGAAATATGATCTGTCCTGAGGCAGGATTTCTCTCTAGCTGTGAACCTGTGAACCTGTTAAATGAGACAAGTTGTGTGCTTCCAAATCCAATGGTAGGGCAGGCATAGGATAAACATTACCATTCCAAAGGGAAAAATCAGAAGGAAAGAGGTGATGGATTCCAAGCAAGTCCAAATGTAGCAGTGCAAATTCCGTTAGGTCTTAATGTTCATGAATAAACTTCTTTGGTTCAGTGCTCTGCCCTCTAGGCCCACTGGGGTGGCAGCATCACCCCATCACCCCCTTGGCTGGTCAGGGCACAACCCACATGACTCTGCAGGGCTGCATTCCCACCCTTTGAAAATGAGGTGGAGCCTGGCCAGTGTGGATCAGTGGTTGAGCATCAACCCATGCACCAAGAGGTCACTGGTTCAATTCCCACTCAGGGAACATGCCCAGGTTGTGGGCCAAATCCCCAGTGGGGGACATGCAGGAGGCAGCCAATCGACATTCTCTCTCATCTATGTTTCTATCTTTCTCTCCCTCTGCCTTCCTCTCTCTCTAAAATCAATAAAGAAAAAATTTTTTTTAAAAAGAAAATAAGGTGGAGACCGCCTTGCCTCCCATGCCTGGCAGCTCTGAGGGTCTGTGTGCACATTTGGGGCCCTTACTCCCTTTTTTTACATGATAGTGCATGTTTGAAGCCAAATTGCTCAGTGGCAAGTCCTGTAAAATCCAAGAAGTTAGACAGCCTTCCTTAATCCCATCCTTCCTTGAGTGTTCCCTTTAGTTCAAACTGGCAGTGTCCCCGCCGTTATAATTCCATCTCTATTCCTGGCTTCTGCTGTGATGGCTGATGAGGTCTGGGTCACACCCATGATCTCTGTCCAACGGTTGTTCAGCCATCCCTTTAGTGTTCTCTTCAGAACAAGTTTATTTATTTATTTTTTGCAATATGGATAGGCTGAGATATTTCCAATTCAAGTTGTTTCCTTTTTGCTTAAATTCTTTCGTTAATTTATTTCTCTTTTTGCATTTTACTGTAAAGCACTTATGAGAAACTATGCCACTCCTTCAAAATTTTGCTTAGAAATCTCCTCAGCTGAAAAGCCATCTTCATCACTCCCAAGCAGTACCTTCCACAAAACGCTGGAACACAGGTCAGCCAGGTTCTTTGCCACTTCATAACAAGGATTGTCTTTCCTCCCGTTTTTCAGTATGTCCCTGATTTCCATCTGAGACTTCACTAGAATCACCCTTAACTTCTCTGTTTCTAGCTGGCACCTCAGAACTCTTCCAGCCTTTGGAATTATCCAATTCCAAAACCACTTTCATATTTTTAGGCATTTGTTACATCAGTACCCATTTCTTTTGGTATCAAAATCTGTCTTGGTTATCTTGGGCTGCCGTAACAAAATGCCATAGGCTGGGTGGCTTAAAGAACAGAAATTTATTTTCTTGCAGTTCTAGAGGCTGGGAAGTCCAGAGATCCCAGCAGATTTACTTCTGGTGAGGACTCCTCCTGGCTTGTAGAAAGATGACTCTTCATGTGTTTAAGCATCATCTCCCTAGAATCCTCCGTCCTGCTGCTCCAAATGGACTACGTGTTCGCTCAGCAGCCTACACGGTTGTATTCTGGCACTTCCCTTCACCATCCTGGCCATTGCCCTGACTTAGACTCCTTCTCAGTAATTTGAGAGTGAGTGGAGATAGAGGGTAAGTAGGAGGCAGTAGAGATTTTTAAACTCTGCATGTCTGAAAATGTCTTAATTCTACCCTCAAATTTAACATTGGTTTGGTTAAATATAGACTAGTAGGCTGGAAATAACTTTCTCTTCGAAAAGTCCAGTATTGTGCCCTGGCCGGTTTGGCTCAGCGGTTGGAGCGTCAGCCTGCGGACCAGAGAGTCCTGGGGTCGGTTCCCGCTAGGGGCATGGACCAAAAAAAAAAAAAAGTCCAGTGTTGCTATTGCAGAGTTTGATGGCATTCATATTCCTGCTGACTTCCACCCAACCCCTGGAAGCTATGCAGATATGTTCTTTGTTCTCCCTTATTCTGTAATGTCAGAATTATATGCTTTGGTGTATGTCTATTTTCACTTATAGTTTGAGTGCTCTGTAGGATTTTAAATCTAAAGTCCCCTATTTTTCATTTCTGGAAATTTCTCTTAGATTATATCTTTACTATTTTCTTTTATTGTCTGTCTAGAAATCCTTTTGTGGTGTCAACCTCCTGGAATAATCCTCTAAATATTTTCTTTTCTCGCTCATTTTCTGTCTCTTTAAGAGGAAGTACAGCATAATGGTGAAGAGACTGAGTGATAGAACAGGACTGACTTTCATCAAGTTAATTAATCTTTGTACTACAATGCCTTCATCTATAAAATGGGTTTAATAATAGTGCTTACTTCTTAAGACTGTTTTCAGGATTAAAGTTGTTAATTGTATAAAGGGCTTAGAAGAGTGCCTAGCAGTTAGAAAGTACTTTAAAACATGTTAGTTACTGTGGTTTTTTTTTTTTTTTTAAATTTCAGATCATCCTTCTAATGTGGTTTTTTTCATTATCATTACTATCATCGTCATTTTTAAAAATTCTGACAGATTTGACCAACTTGATCTAGTGCTTCTGGTCAATTGTTTTTTCAAATCTGCTCTTATAATTACTAGAAATTCACATTTTTCCAATTGTTTCCTTTTACTGAAGTATTTATTTTTTTACTTTTTATTTTTATTGTTGAAAGTATTGCAGATGACCCCCTTTTTTCCCTAATGACCCCCTCTTCCCCTCTCCCACCCCTCTCCTGCTTTCCCCAACCTAATGTCTGTGTCCACTGATTGTGCGTAAGTGCATATAAGTTCTTTGGTTTATCTCTTCCCACCCCCCATCCCTCTGAGGTTTGTTAGTCTGTTCCCTACTTCCATGACTCTGGATCTATTTTGGTTGACAGCTTCTTTTGTTCATGATGTTCCATAAATAAGTCAGTGAAGTATTTTATTTTGTATGCATCATCTCATATAATAGATATTGTTTTTTATTCTTCCTGAAGTTTTTATCTGTTTCTGGTATTGTTTTTATTTCCTACTTGTTTATCTTGGTCTTTGAATTCCATATTGGATGCTTTTCTCAAATATCTGATCATTCTTGGCTGTCCTTTGATATTGAAGAGTAAGGGTCTGGAAAGCTATTTGAAGGGCTGTGTATTTGAACATATAACTTGTGGTCTGGTAGATTTACTGTATGCTTAGCTAATGGTGTTTCTCTGAAGATCTTTTCTCTTAATTTTGTCAATTTCCCCAGAGAGGACTCCGCTCCCAATCTCCTGCCTGTTCCACTTAAGGATAGCTTCTGGTCTTCTGAGAGCTTAGCAGTGGGAGGCAGCTGTGTCTGTGTGTATGGGGAAGAGGAAGTTGTCTTGCCCTTCTGTCTGAAGATTTCACTGTTACCCTGTCTTCAATATGATGTCTCACCCCTGCCCTCTCTTGTGTTCCTACTTCCAAAGTTTGTCTGATTTGACCTCTCCATTTCTCTTGCACAGTGGGGAAGGAGGAGTGTCCCGGCTCTGAGGGGAAAATAGGAATCTGGGAGTCTTATTGTTCCTTTTAAGGATTTCCAACAAATTTTGTCTGTTTTCACACAAGAGTATCACTCCTTGCTTACTGCAATTACTTGTTTGCTTTTCAAGTATTCCAGTTGTTGAGATTTGTTAAAGCCAAGTGGTAGAAATTGGGTAGTTTTATATTATTCTCTATTATTTTCTAGATGTTTATATACCTCAGAGAAAATAATTTAAGACGCAAAGAATATATGTTATAAACAACATTTATTGTATTATTCTTGGACTGCAGGCAAACTAAAAGATTCAACAGTAGGAAATGATAAACTGAATATTAGCTGAGCTATACAAAATGCAGCCATTGGAAATCTTATTTTGAAAAATAAATGTAGGAATGCTCACAATATCATAATTATAGAATACAAATAATATATTATAATATGCAAATAGGCAATATACATTTTGTCATATATATATAAATAAGACTGGAGGGAAATACTCAAATATGTTCAGCGTTGTTATTTCTAGATGGTAGGCTGATAGGTTATTTTCTTCTTTGTTTTTCTATCTTATAATTTTCTATATTGAACATTTACCACTTTTTAAATCAATAACTATTTAATAAATAATTGATTTTTTTACAAAGATAGTTGAGTACTGTTTTTATAAGTTAAAAAATTATAGTGAAAAAATATTGTTAAATTTTTGGTAAGTGACATAACATTTTGTGTTGGGTTTTATTTAATCTTATAGATAACTACTAGGAAATTGTTTTTAAAAATATTTATTTCTATTAGACTGACAAACCTCGGAGGGAAGGGAATAAACCAAAGAACTTATATGTATATATGCATAACTAATGGAGATGGGCAACAATACTGAGAATGGGGGGGAGTGGGGAGGAGGGTGTCAATGGAGGAAAAAGGAGAAACATCGGTAACAAAAATAAATTAATTAAAAGTAAATAAATTAAAATATTTATTTCTTGTTTGCCTTGTTCCATAAAGGATGTGAATCAGCTTATAAAAATTCATATTATGAAAGTTATGTATGAAAGAGCTGAAGGAATCAGGGACAATAGAGTTAAAGATGAGATATACAGAAAACTATGTCTAAGCAAAGAAGGCATTTCATGATCTCTTACATAATTCATTGTGCATGAGTTGGGGGGAAGGAGAAAGGACGGGGAAGCATATAACTTTTCTAGGTACTGAAAAATAAAATAATCTTTTTAATTTTAAACAATTTAGTTGTGATGCTTCTTCAAAATCCTGGTTAATGTAAATATAAAATATATCATTGACTATTGTAAAACCACACAGAGTAAACAATTTAAATTGATAGATGAATAAATAGATAATTTTCTTTTAATTTTCTAGACCAGCGCTTGACAGAATTTTCTGGGATGTCAAAAATGTTCTCTACCTGCACTGCCCTACAGAGGAGCCATTAGCTTCATGTGGCTGTTGGACACTTAACATGCGGCTAGTGTAGTCAAGACACTGAGTGTATCATTTTGTTTAATTTTCACTAACAAACTTAAATTCAAATAGTCACATGTTGATAGGGGCTACTGTATTGAATAGCATAATTCTAGACCAAGGGTCTTATAAATAATGCTGATATGTCTTTATTACTGAAGTTAGCAAAACTAATTCAGATGATAAAATGTTTTACTTGATATCTAGTATCTTTTTTTAATATGGAAAAAGACAATTGAGGAAAAACAAATTTTAGACAATTGCACATGAAAATAGATTTGGCAAACTAGATATAAATTGATTACGTTTAAGTTTTATAATGTCTTTTTTTTTTTTTTTTCTCATTTTAGAAATAAAATTAGTGGTTCTTCACCCTGAGGATAGGACTGTGGGATGGAGGAAAAGGTGGAGAACATCAGAATCTCCAGACTTTTAATTTAACATTGCACAAGTTTTATCCATTCCTTCCACAAGGCAATAAAAAGTATTAATGGGATAATGCTATCTATGTGAATGTATAAAGGCAGGAAAATAATTGAAAGCCAGTAATTTAAGATAATTTACTTTAAAATAATTTATGATTTTAGAGGTAGAATGATACCAATCAAACAATATACATAAGAAGACATGTTTTATATGTTTGAAATGTTCTAAACAGAATGTCCTATTAGTTCTTTTATAGCAAGGTTATGGGTGTTTATTTCTGTGTTCTCTATATCCAAATTTTTCTTGAAGATTACCTGACAATTATTGCATATGGGGACTTGGGGGTTAAGATATCAGGATACTAGACTCTCCACTTTATCAAACAAAAAATAATTTAATACTCCCAAAATCAGTTGTACTGAACAGAACAAAGTCAGGGCTCAACCTAATACCATAAATTTTTAAAGACCATGGCCAAGCAAAAGTCTTCATTAGGTTCAATTCCTAACTTCACCCTCACACCTAGAAACCAATAAATTAGTATAATCTTGAGAAATAACTGGGACTAATGGTCTTAAACTAAAGCAAATGTTTCAGAAAGCAACCGTGAATTGAGTACATAAACCAAAATCTAATGGTACACCACATCCTAAGTGGTAATAAAATTCTCACTGAATCAAGTTATGTGAATGCACGAACTTGGCGTTTAATGAATCTCATAAGAAAACTAAGATCCTAGGTCTTCTGAAAAAGGAAAATGGCATTTAACTTTGCCAAAGTCTCTTATCATGAAAGTACAGAAAAATGGGTCAATATCAAAATACTCAGCTCTCAAACTTTAGGTAGAGGAAAAAACTCAATCTATCTGTATGATTCTGGCTAATAAAAGATTGAATTATTGCATGGGTTTTCCTTCTCCAAGAAACTTATATACTTTTTTCTTTGCATTATTTCTATAGTACCTTTTCACACACAAAAAAGAAAATGTTTTCTCTATGTTTTTTGTAGTCACTCAGTAGGTCAGCTTCCCAAAAAAAGAAAATTGGAATCCATTGTCTCTTCATTTAAGCAGAGATTTTAAATTCTGCATTTATTGTTTTAAAAAGAAGCATAAGCTTGCAGGTGCAAAACTAATGTTTGATATGGACAAAATAAATGTCTTTATTCTTAGTTATTTTTTCACACATTATTTCGGTGAATGAGTTTTTTGAATTCTAGAATTACAAACCAGTAAACAAGTTGCACACGAGCTTTATTTTTACCTTGTGGCAAACATAACAATAATTACATGTAATATGTAAATGCTAATTTGAGACTTTGCTTTAAGTGTATAAATTTAAAATATGAGCACAGCCTCTTGTTGCAATAGCAGTTGATTTTGGTTTGTATAGAAACTAGAATATTTTCTTTAAATTCTAGTTCATTCCTAAAAATTTAAACTGCACATTTAATATTATATTTACCCCTTTTCTCTGTTTTAGACTTCTATTTGTCATGACTTTATGCTTAAACCAATTTTAAGGCATCAATTTTTAATATACTGGAAAATTCTAGTATTGCTAATATTATTATTTAAGGAAACTATCATATTTTTTTTTTTACCACTCTTGCTCAATAATGTGTTCTTCTGTTTTCCTAGGAACTTCCTGCACCATTACTTGATGATAATTGTAAAAAAAAATTTGATGAAGATGCATGTAATCATAAAACACCAGAATCTAACATTAAGATGAAAATAGCTTGGCGTTATCAGCTATTACCCAAGATGGAGGCAAGTCAACAATACAAACTATGTATTTCTAAAATTTGCAAATGCATTTGTTTTCATTTTATGGAATCTCTTGCTATGTACCTGTTATTCTTTAAGTGTATATATGTTTATTTAAATAACTGTATATTTCATTTATAGCATATTTGATCAAGATGACATATTTCTTAAAAATAAAATTATAGCAAATTGTGTTTTTTTAAAAAACCAAAATAGATTATTTCATTTCTTCCACAGTCTCCATATAGAGTCTTTTATTCTAGGGTTGCAAGCCAGAGTAAGTGAATTAGCAAAGCCAGTTCTTTTTTAATTTTATTGGCGTAACATTGGTTAATAAAATTATATAGGTTTCAGGTGTACAATTCTATAATACATCATCTGTATATTGGATTGTGTGTTCACCACCCCAAGTCAAGTCTCCTTCTGTCACCATTTATCCCCCCTTTACCCTTTTCCACTTCCCCCAATCCTCCTCTTCCCTCTGGTAATCACCATATTCTTGTCTGTGTCTCTGAGTTTTTTTGTTTGTTTTGTGTTTTGCTTAATCCCTTCACCTTTTTCACCCAGCTCCCAACTCCCCTCGCCTCTGACAGCTGTCAGTCTGTTCTTTGTATCTATGAGTCTGTTTCTATTTTGTTCATTAGATTCTACATATAAGTGAAATCATGTGGTACTTGTCTTTCTCTGACTGGTTTATTTTACTTAGCATAATACTCTCCAGGTCCATCCATGCTGTTGCAAAGGGTAAGATTTCCTTCTTTTTTTTACAGCCAAATAGTATTCCATTGAGTAAATGTACCACTGCTTTTTTATCCATTCATGTACTGATGGGCATCTTAGACTGTTTCCAAATCTTGGCTATTGTAATAGAACTGCAGTGACATAGGGGTGCATATATTCTTTCAAATTAGTGTTTCGGGTTTCTTCAGATATATTCCCAGAAGTGTAATCGCTGGGTTATAAGACAGTTTTATTTTTAATTTTTTGAGGAAACTCCATACTGTTTTTCACAGTGCTTGCAGCAGTCTGCATTCCCCCCAACAGTGCACAAGCGTTCCGTTTTTTCCACATCCTCGTCAATACTTGTTTGTTGATTTATTGATGATAGCCGTTCTGACAGGTGTGAGATGATATCTCATTGTGGTTTTAATTTGCATTTCCCTGATGATTAGTGACATTGAGCATCTTTTCATGTCTATTGGCCATCTATATGTCCTCTTTGGAGAAGTGTCTATTCATTTTCTTTGCCCTTTTTAAAATTGTATTGTTTGATTTTTAGGGTTGAGTTGGTTGAGTTCTTTATACATTTTGGATATTAACTCCTTATCAGATGTATGATTGGCAAATATGTTCTCGCATTCATTGGGTTGCCTTTTTCATTTTGTTTATGGTTTCCTTCCATATGCAAAAACTTTTTATTTTGATGTGATCCCATTTGTTTGTTTTTTTCTTTTGTTTCCCTTGCCTGAGTAGATATATCAGAAAAAATATTGCTACAAGAAATGTCTGAGATTTTACCGCCTATGTTTTTTCCTAGGATTTTCATGATTTCAAGTCTTATATTTAAGCATTTAATCCAATTTGAGTTTTATTCTTGTGTATGGTGTAAAAAGGTGGTCTAATTTTACTTTTTTGCACAAATCTGTTTAATTTTCCCAACACCATTTGTTAAATAGACTGTCTTTACTCCATTGTATGTTTTTGCCTCCTTTGTCAAATATTAATTGATCATAAAGGTGTGGGTTGATTTCTGGACTCTGTATTCTGCTCCATTGATTTATATGTCTGTTTTTATGCCAAAACCATGCTGTTTTTATTACTCTGGCCTTGTAGTATAGTTTGCTATCAGGAAGCATGATTCCTCCAACTAAGGTCTTCTTTCTCAAGATTGCTGTAGCTATTGGGGATCTTTTATGTTTCCACATACATTTTTGGAACATTTGTTCTAGTTCTGTGAAATACACTATTGGTATCTTGTTAGGAATTGCTTTGAATCAATAGATTGCCTTGTGTAGTATGGACATTTTAATTATTACTAACAAAGCCATTTCTATCCAGCATAGTAACTTGTAAATATTCAATTTAAATGGTAGTTCTATGGAATAATTGTTTTTATTCCTATACATTTTCAAGCATTACATTATCAAATTCAGGTATCTCATAACCTGAGCTATCCAGGATTGACTAAGAGACAGGAAGTTAGGGGGACATTTTTGAAAGTCAAAGTAGATGTCAGTAAATCGGCCCACTCAAGCTCATGAGCTCTGCTCCTGGTGAAGGCTCTGCTCTGTTCATTCATTGCCCTCATTTGTCTGCTTCACTACTTTTTAGAACACTCTCATATCTTCCAGACATTATCATACTGGTAGAAAGAGAGAGAAATTCTAATTGGAATGTGACACAGTTCCCACAGTCCACCCTTCTCTAGTCCTCTCCTTTCCACCAGTGTTACGTTTCCCAAGGACAGACAGCACTGCTAAACTGCAAATGCCTAACTTACTCTCCTGTTCCCACTACCTCCTCTGAGTTCATGGCAGATTGTCAGTCATAGTACCCTCCTGCAAAGCATAAATAAAACCTTAGAATTTTCTGTAGTGTTCTAGGTGATCACATCAATTAATGAGAGTTAGTGGTATATGAGATGAAATCCGTTTGCCATTATAAGCCTGCAATATGAAATATAAACTCCTCAAGATTGTGTATAAGATCTATACACTTTAGTCCGGCTGGTATGGCTCAGTGGTTGAACGTTGACCTATGCACCAAGAGATCGCCGGTTTGATTCCTAGTCAGGGCACATGCCCAGGTTGTGGGCCCGATCCCCAGTGGGGGGCATGCAGGAGATGGCCAGTTGATGTTCTCTCTCATCGACGTTTCTATCTCTCTCTCTAAAATCAATAAAGGAAAAAAAAGATCTGTACACTTTAATTCAAGCCTACCCTTTTAGTCTCCTCCATATGTGTGTGTATAAAAAAACCATATTCATCCATCCTGTGATAATTGTTCCTTATGAATTGCTTGTATTTCTGCTGTTACTTTCTTATTCACTAACTTCTCCAAGTGAAACTGGTACTACCTCTGACAGCTTTCAATACATAAGTATCTAGTATTTTATTTTTGTTTCCATAGCACTTCATATATTTTAAAGTACTTCTATACATTGTTTTATAGTTGTTAATGTAGCTCTCTTCTCCACCAGACAGAATTCTTTATAAAGGCAGACAGCTTGTTTTATTTTCCTTGTATCTCTAGCACCTGTATTAATACCTACATACCCAATAAATTTTTAGTGAATGATCATCTATTTACTCATGCAGTCAGCGATATTGATTAAGCATCAGTTGTGTGCCAAGTATAAAATATGTTTTAATAGGTACACATTCAGTACTAGTAAATTGTTCTAATTTAGGTAAGAAAGCTAATTGAATAACAAATGACTGTGAACAAACTATAAACTGGAGAGAGGACCTTTACAACCCATATAATAGAATAAGGACTAAATTTCCTTGTAGATAAAGAAATTCTAAACTAAATAAGGAATAGTCTACCAACCCAATTTTTAAAATGTGCAAAAACATGAAAAGGAAATTCAGGTGGCTCTTAAACATGTAAATAACAGATGCCCAACTTCAAATACAATAAGAGAAATACAAATTAAAACTACACTGACTTGCCATTTTTTTCTTATCAGATTGTCAGTAATCTAAAGTGTTTGGCTGTGGTACATATACACAATGGAATACTATGCAACTGTAAGACAGAAAGATCTCTTATCCTTGACAACATGGAGGGACCTGGAGAGTATTATGCTAAGTGAAATAAGCCAATCAGAGAAAGACAAATATCACATGATCTCATTTATTTGTGGAATATAATGAACAAAATAGACCCAGAGACATAGGAGTAGGCTTCAGACTGACAAACCTCAGAGGAGGGAGCCGAGGGGCGGGGCATAAGGGAAGAGATAAACCAAAGAACTTAATGCATATATACATAACCAGTGGACATAGACAACAGTGCTATGGCGGGGGGGGGGGGGGGCAAACGGGAAAAAATAAAATAAAATGTTTGGTAAGACACTAAATGAACGAGGGGGGAGAGACTAGTACTCATGCTTTGCTGGTGAAATGTAAGTAGGTATAACTTCTGTGAAGGTTAATTTGGTAGTATACTTCAGAATTACAAAAACATACCCTTTGATTCTTTTGGAAGTTTACCTGATGGATATATTTACTCAGTGTAAAATAAAATATATATGAGCTTTTTATGCAGCATATTTTTAAATAGCAAATGATTGGAAATAACCTAAATATCCATCAGTAAGCAACTCGTTAAATAAATAATGATATATGTACAGTAGAATACCATACATTTATATTAAAAAGTAAGGAAGCTCTGTGTAATCAATGGTTGTTGTAGGCATAGCCTAGCTCAGTTGTAACTGAGAACTGGGTACAAGAGGCCAGAATAAATGTAGTTTTTCTGTTTAGGAAAATGTGAGTTGAGTGATAGAGTTTAAAATAGACAAGGAATGTGGAACTAGCATTTGAGAACCCAAATGGCAAAGAACTTTATGTCTTTGATCTGGCAGATTCATTTAAGTAACTGGGTTTAACAGTGACTTTATATAAATTTTATTTTTCAATTACAGTTTACATTCAGTATTATTTTATATTAGTTTCAAATGTACAGCATAGTGGTTAGATAATCATATACTTACAAATCTCCCCCCCTCCCCGATATTTCTGGTACCTACCTGGCACCATACATAGTTATTACAATATTATTGACTATATTCCCTGTGCTGTACTTTATATCCCTGTGATTATATTGTAATTACCTATTTGTACTTCTTGATCACTTTCCTTTTACCCAGTCCCGTAACCCCTCTTCCATCTGGCAACCATCAATCTGTTCTAACCGTGACTCTTACAAGGAGTGACTGTATTCTAACTTCTCTACTGACACATTCTGAAAGAGTTAATAAAAACATAAGCTCTAAATTATATGGAGCTTTTTTGTAAAGACAGTATATCAATCCAGTTTTAGATTGTATAAGTCACTTGTGTCTTTCATTTCCTTTCTTTTTACTCTTATCTCTGCTAGATTGTGGTCTTTCCATTGGTTACTAACATTCTTCAAATGAAATTGTCAGTGAAAATGCAAGTAACTAAAACTTGAAGCAATTTTTCTTACTGCTTATTATAAAATCTGTTTAAAGTTGGAGAGAACGTTTTTTGTTTCTTTTTAGTTCATTGTTTCTTTATATACTATAATTGTAGATGCTATTCCTGCCCACTTTTATATGTGAGTAGTCCTTATTCTGTTCTTCCCTTCAGAGTGGTGCACCTGCACTGTTTTGATTGTCTATGGGAGTAAACTTCTCAGAGGTTACATATTCACACATAAACCCAGGGCTCAGTTTTCAAGGTTTATAACTTGAGTGTTTTAAAAACTATGCTCTTCTTACAGTGGTCTTCCCCAGATGATTTATTCTGGTTTATTCTCCCATTTTCTTTGAGTCTTTACTAAAATATCACTTGATCAGGAATGTCTTCCTTTGTCACTCCATATAAAATAAAACCTCCCTCTCCCTCTCCCTCTCCCTTTCTCTCTCTCTCTCTCTCTCTCTCTCTCTCTCTCTCTCTCTCTCTCTCTCTCTCTCGTCTCCTCTTACTGCCTTATTTTTCTTCAGGGCACTTACAATTTAACATCTGTCTCCTCTACCAGAATGTGAACTCAGTGAGAAAAAGGGACTTCTGCTATTTTGTTTTACTGGCATACAGTGGGTGCTCAGTAGTCACTTATTGAATACATGCATGAGTGAATTATATAGTGTGTGAATTAAATGTGATGCTCAGTTAAGTTGCATTAATTAATACAAACAACAGCTTATTTTGAGTTTACAGTCAATGGTCAAACTTAAGTTTATATTTACAGGTAAGTTCTGTCAGATTTAGAATATAGAAATCAACTTCTGGTTTCTTTGCTTTTCTTTGAAATGTTACCAACATGTATCTTTGCTTGTCACAGAGATTGTGTATATGGTGATTTTCCATAACTGGTAAACATTGATGATCACTTATCCTCATCTACTTTATAAATCCAGACAGTACTTTGCCATTATCAGTTTAAAAACAATAACAACAAAC
Source organism: Tadarida brasiliensis (assembly GCA_030848825.1). Classification (NCBI taxonomy): domain Eukaryota; kingdom Metazoa; phylum Chordata; class Mammalia; order Chiroptera; family Molossidae; genus Tadarida; species Tadarida brasiliensis. The sequence continues at coordinate 25,770,650 of CM061268.1, read as the reverse complement.
CCCTGGGTTTTCTGGATTTTGCTTGCACCAAATTATAGTCAACACTATCATGAATATAGACTAAACAAATAGTCCTAAAGTAGCTGTATCAATTACCAGATATGCTTTTTAATATAAGTTGTCATGAAGTCTGAAGAGTGTAGTCATGTTCCCATTTAGGGAATGCCAAAACAGATAAGAATATGCACAACTAAATCAATAACAATAGTTCCGTAAAGCATTAAGCAAGTGCTTCCAGTTAGAGGGGTGTGTAGTTTTAAAAAGCTCAGCTTCGCCCTGGCCGGTTTGGCTCAGCGGTTAGAGCGTCAGCCCCTGGACCAGAGAGTCCCGGGTTCGGTTTCCGCTAGCAGCGGTTCTCAATCTGTGGGTTGCAACCCCTTTGGGGGTCAAACGACCCTTTCACAGGGGTCACCTAAGACATAACAGTAGCAAAATTACAGTTATGAAGTAGCAATGAAAATAATTTTATGGTTGGGGGTCTCCACAACATGAGTAACTGTATTAAAGGGTCTCAACCTTAGGAATGTTGAGAACCACTGCTAAGGGCACGTACCGCGGTTGCAATTTGTCCCCAGCCTGGTTGGGGTCGTGTGAGAGGCAACCACTTGATGTGTCTCTCTCACGTCAATGTTTTTCTCTCTCTCTCTTCCTTCGTCTCTCCCTCTCGCTCTGACAATAAATGCAAAAAAATGTCCTCGGGTGAGGATTAAAAAAAAAAAAAAATTAAAAAGCCCAGCTTCCCTCGCCCTTTGATTTTGATTCTCTCCTAAGTGCACAGGTGCTCTTCATTACTGTTCAGTCATCAAGCCCCACTCTCTCTTCACCCCAAGAATTGCTAGCCTACAGCATATTCGTAGACTTAATTTTTTCAGTATCGTGGAGCTCTGCTGCAGAGGCCTACAGATGACTCCAGCAATTCCTGACTGTGTTAGAGGTTTAGTATGCTCAATCTTCATTACACTCTGGTTTTCTATCTTAGTGGCTCAGCCGCAGCTGTCCTGTGATAGATATGTGCGTGTCATAGATGACAACAAATACCACTTTTCCAATAACACAATGTAATTACAAAAGATAGTGATGAATCTTCTGATCACTAATGGAACATGACACAATAATAATAATTAATAATACTTTACAATTTAAAGAATATTCATGGCCAGTATTGCATCAGATTCTCATCACAGCCCCGTGAAATAGTTATTAGCTCTAATTCTGGTGCTTGAACTGAGGCTTAAAGTGGTTTAGTAACCATTTGGGTTCTTGCTCTCTGTTATGCCATACTGAAAAAGAAGAAATGGTAAAAATCATAAGAAAATGCCTTATTTAGATTGTTTATTTGTGGTGCCGCTTTTCTCTGAAAGTTTTGTTTCTTTCTGACATACTGGAGGTGGGGGATTCCTCCTCCTGTCTGGCCCCCTGCCCCCGAGTTTATTTTCCTTTAGCATAGTAAATTTTTACTGAATCATTACAATTTACTCTTTTCCACAGTTAACAAGTTAATGGGTAGTTTATGAATGTGCAGTAGTTTTCATAATGTAAAACTAAAACACGATGTTCTTGTTAAACTGAGTAAACGAACTAGTTATTGATGATAGTTTCACTTCTTTCAGTGGATCTTTTTTGTGTGTAGAGTTGAGATTTTTTTCATGGGGTGTTACTATTAATGTTATTATTAGATTTAAAGCATTTAGTTATCTTTTCAGAGGAAATATTTTAAGTCATCATTTCATAATTCTAGGCCTCAAAAAATTTCACAACATTTCAAAAGTCTGATTATATGTTAGTGCTAGGTCTCTTGGGTAGAAAAAATATACAAAATTGCTTTTTCCTTGAAGAGTATAGTTATTTTTCATTTTCATTTTTTACTGAAGATTTAAAGTTTTTCATAACTAATAAAATTTTTAATGCCTTTCTTGTGGATATTTTAGTTTCATATCCAATCTTAATTTCTAAAACAATTAGTAACAATTGTAATAAAAGCTTTCAAATTTATTTTTACATTTTAATAAATTATATGTGTTTGATATGTAAACGGTCACAGCATGAAATCAATTTTCTGCTTTGATTCAATTCAAATCTGAGATTTCTATCACATTAATATTATAATTAGAAACATTAATAGAGACTGGCAACTTTAAAAGCATATTTTGCTTCTTGACAATTTAGCATATTTCTCTGAGTGCACAGGACTTCAAGAACCTTCAGTCCACTAATAAATTTATTAACTCAAACTTAAAAGAAGTGAAAAGTCTCTCTTTCTTTCTCTCTCCCCATGGCCAGCCTGCTAAAATAGATTATTCATGCTTATTTGATTCAGGTAGGCTTTTGCAAGCTTCCCTACTAGGCCTGGGAATGTGGTACATTGAGGCCTTTTCAGAGGCTTCTGACATAGACCAGGCTTTTATTGCATGGTGTTTTATTATTACCAAATCCTAGTCTCCACCCAGTTTGTAGGCACTCTGCTTATTCTTTTGAATCAGGAAAGGTTATCACCTACCTTAATCCATGCAGCAGTGTGGATTAAGGACACCAGTGTGCCCCAGGATTCTCAAAGAGGATCCTGGAAACTTCTTGTTTCTTCTTTTTTGCTGTCTTTACTAAATTCTATTGGGCCTTAGAGGGATTTGCATCTGAAATGGGCAACCTGGTGTTTTTCTCAATGAAGACATCAGATCAAAGTTCAGTTAGTCAAGGCCTTTCTAAAACATTAAGGGGGCTTGGACTTATACAATAAAAAGATGAGCTCTAGCAGAGATTGCAGTAAAAACATTCTGAACTATAATCCGGATAAAGAATAGATTATAGGCCAAAGAACAGACCTTGTTTAAATTGCTTTAGACTAATAACTTTACAATTTAAAACTTTATACCCTGTTTTTAAGAAACAAATTTTAACATCACATAATTTATTAGTCAGTACTTCCATGGTAAATCTTTTGGGAACTGTACTTCTGTATATTGTATTGGAAAGGTTACATAAGGCCAATTAATAGGTCTCTTTCATTAATGAAACTGAATAGTACCTTATGGAGGGATGAACAGTCATTTTATTTAGAAAATATATATTAAACTCACAGACTCTGAATCTGAGAGTACTGTTTCTATTAGGCTTAAATTTTTTTTTATTCTGTTATTGAATAATTTGATGTTTGTAGGCATTTAACTTAAGACTATGAATCCTTAAAGTCTTAAAAATGCAAATATCTAGTGTCAAGCAAATGTCTATTTCTAATCTAAATTACAAAGTTGTTAATTTCTTAGTAAAATAAGAACCTACTGTGTCTAGTTCTTCAATTTCTGCAGACTACCTAGTTTGTCAAATTTGAAACCTAGTTTGAAACTTGTCTGTTTTGCAGCATTCGAGACAGTTGAAATTATGTAAATTTAGATAGAGATTTCTTTCAAAACTACTGCCAGGTGGAACCTGTTAGTAGTTCAACTTTGGATAGAGGTGTATTTATTTCTAATGTCAGCACAGAGTTCATTCAAAGCAATAGAATAACAATGTTATCTTACTAGGATTTTATTGTCCTGTGTGAATAAATTCAGCATCAGTAGTTAGTTATTAGAGTTTCTTAAAAGAAAAATAATTTGTTGGAGAAATCATTAGTAGAGGGCACAAAAGAGGGACTGTCAATGAACTAATGATTATGCCCGATTTCTGATTCATCTAATGTAGCTTATATATATTCTCTGTGCTTTGTTCCCATCAGGAGCACCCTCATACATTTTATACTCTAAGCTTAACATTAAGCTTGTAAGAAATGTTGACTATATATAAACATGGTGTTGTGAGAATTTAGTTTTAACATGATGCTCAGTTTAATGTATTTAAATTGCTAGTTTCTTTTGGACCCCTCACCATGAAGTGATTTGGCTTAAGTTTTCATTGATTCTTAGCTACTGCATTCTTTGTCATTAAAACCTGGAATTTTTTAAAAAATTGACTCATGTATATTAAATTTTTGAATTTAGGAAGGTATGCAAATAATAAAAAAGCTAAAGAGTTTTTAAATTTTTATCAATCTTAGGGAACCACTAGGACTAAAGAAACATGGAGAGGAAAAGATTGATTTTTAACTATATAGTTTAAAATAATAATGATTGTTGTATATGTTTCTTTGAAATATAATGCCTATGTATATCAGCTTTTCCTTATTAGCATTAAAATGCATAAATATATCTGCATTTTGCTGAGTGTAGGACAAAATAAATTGTAATTTTTTAAAAAACAATATTTTTTTAACAACAAATATGAGTTTTCTTAATAGGCTGGACCAGTATCATCTTCAAGATTTGGTCACTATTATGATGCATCAAAAAAAATACCACGAGAACTAGTTGAGGCTTCAAAATGGCATGGATTTTTTCTTCCAGAAAAAGTATCTCCAACTCTTAACATAGAACCCTGGTAAGTTAATGACCCAATTTTGATTTCAAAAGTTAATAGAATGCATTTTTACCACATTCTTTGAAAGAATGCATATCAAAAGTACATATTCTAATAATAAATATTTTTCTACATAATATACAATCTTAATTTTGCATATATTGCATATTATTTCATATAGTTTTCTTCTTTTTTTAATCTTATAACTGTTGGACATGCTATTACTCTTAATAGTCAACTTAAAAAGTCTGGACATGAAATTTACAATACCTGCTATTTTTATCAAGAAAATGTAAAGTACAATCAGGGTATTTTGGTGGTAAATGCAAATAGATGTCGAAATATAATATTATTTATTGATAACAATAGCAGTGAAAAGGTATGAAGTAATACTATTGCTCCATGTTCTTCTGTAAGTGTTCTTTCAGGAAGTAAACAAGTATGTTTTCCAATATTTTATTTATTATGGTTTTCTATTTCTAGTAATGCTATAAATAAAACAATCTTTTTTTAGATGACGTAAGAGAACTTAGGGTTTGAGTTTTACAGTGAAGATTTTTAAGTATGAAACCAATACATGTTTGTAGTGCTACTAACTTTAAGACAAAACTCTGAAAATTACAGTACTTGACATTGAATAATTTATAAAGATTAAGAATATATTAAATCTGTTTCATAAAGAAATTCTTCACTTCATTATGGTGTTCTCTGGTCTATGGCTAGAGACTTACTTACCCAAAGTGGTGCTTTGATGTTGTCTTAGTGTTAATAGCTACTGTTAATGAATGACTGCTAGGTGTCAGTCACTGTGGTACATGCTTTGCCTTTGTTATCTATCCTGTAAGAGTAAATATTCCCATTTTCCAGAAGATACTGAAATGCGCAGAAGAGATCTATCTGAGGCTCAACTATTAAGTGCTAAAGCCAGGATTAACCTAAATCAAAGATCTCTCTCTTCCTTTTTGCTTTACTGCTTCAAAAGATTTTCCTGTCCTTCACCTTTACCTTCCCGTGTTACGGAGGAAAGAGTGCTGACACAGAAATTTGTAAAATCTTGTTTTGATAGAGTCTGCCCTACTGTTAACCTTGGGCAAATTCCTTAAAGTCAGTGAAAACAAATATCTTTCTATGAAAACTTGAGGTGGGGGTAATACCACTTGTCCTACCTACATCACTGATTTTTTTTGTTAAGTTTGAAAGATTATATTGATTTTACTAGTGCCTAATATCTGCCATTCACTGAACCCAACAACAACAAAAATACATGCTTGGGAAATAGGTCAAAATAACTTTTCCATGATTTCATAAATAGTAAATGGTGGAACCTGGACTCTAAATCAGTTCTTTTCTGACTCGGTAATCTTTATTAGCAATGATGCTATACTGCCTCCATTCATGGAGTACTTAGGGAAATAGAAAATGTAAAATGCACATTAAGTATGATATAAGTGCAATAATATGGCGATACTTTGTAATTAATATATAAATATGATAAAACTATTTAAAGCCACAAAGTACAAGGTTTTTGTCCATTCACTTAATAACTGAAGAGAGGGGGAATTAACATTTGTCAAAAACCTGCTTCATGTCAGGTACTGTTCCAGGCATTTGACCATAGGTATCTAATTCTCCCAACAACCCTCCAAGAAAAGTAATAGCGTCCCAATTTTATAGGAAACTTGAAGTTAGAGACACTAAGTAGCTTTCCCATGACTGACTATAAATGACTGAGCTGGCACCCAAACCAAGTCTCCAAAACCTCTGCTCCTTCTATGCCAGGCTGCCTCTGCTTACTGCCGCAGCAGGAGGACGGCACCTAGGTCAGCGGTGAGAGTATGGTCTCCTGTAGTATTTAAAATATTTTTTTGTTCAGAATATTTTTTGAGAACTAGCAGTTTTGCACACAGAATAGGAAAATTTATAGATTTTAATTATCAAGGCAATATTTCATTTCATAGTAGTTAACTGATAATTCATTTATTTCATATTAAACTTAAATGCTTAATTAAATGTAATTAAACTTTAAACATGTAATTAAATTAATTTTGAAAATGAGTACTTTACCATGTGAGATTTATTTTAATTTATGAAAAGTGTGTGCTCATTTCACTAAAATGAACTTTACTGGTTCATTTATAAAACAGTAAAGCTTAGCATTACAGTTGTCTATACTTTTCCTATAATTAAAACTAGAGGATATAGCTATATCCTACTATCATATGTGAGAACATAACATATAATTTCATAATTCCTAAAAGGACTCTTGAAACATGTCGAGTTTTTTTTACAGTAAGAAAAATTGAGGGTCATTTAAAATTTGCATTAACTAATTTAAAGTTATGGGTAGGTTTGCCTATAGAAAATGTTCATAAATACAGTTTAAACTTTAAAATTAAAGCCTGGGTATAAACACCTGAGATGTATCACAGTAATATTATACAGGTGATTTTGTTTTGGTATTTTGCTGTCATAAGTCAGATATTCTGAGTCACAAAATAATGATAAGAAATTGACTTTTGAGAATAATTCTGTAGTTTAAGATTTTTTACATCTGCCATTGTTTTGAATTAAGCTTTACTAACAGGTACGCCCAAACACATTTCTGTGTCTGTATAAGAAAGATTCCTCATTCTTCAGCTTATGGATGGTATCTCAACTTTCTTATCTATTAGTGAATCTACCAACATACTCCTTAACATACTGTTGCAGACTGAATGTTTGTGAGCCCCAAATTCATATGTTGAAGCGCATCCTCACTATAATGGTATTTGGAGATGGGACCTTTGAAGATAATTAGGGTTATATGAGGACATGGGGGAGAGAGCCCAGGTCTGATAGGATTGGTGTCCTTAAGCAAGATTGAGAGACACTAAGCTCCCATGCTCTTCTTGGGTACACATCCAGGAAAGACCATGTGACCACACAGTGAGAAGGTGGCCATCTACTACCCAAGGGGGGACCTCTCACCAGACACCAACCCTGCTAGCACTTTGATTTTGGACTTCCAGTCTGAAATAAATTCCTGTGGTATTTTGTTATGGAAGCCCAAGCTAACTGATACACCTACTATATTGTAAAATTTTACTTTTTTAAATATAGATATGTCCAGTCTTGAATGCTGAGTTCATATATTGTTGGTAGTAAATAGAATAAATTTGTTTTGATACGTTTCTTTGAAATTCAAGATTTTATTTCGACATATTTATCCTAATATTACCTAGTACTTTCTTGTATTAGCTAAAAGTTTTGTATTGATTAAGTTGAATAAACTGTATTCTGAGACAAATAGTTATCTTTCCAGGAGAAAATCAGTGAGAAGAGGGTAGATATAATTCTTAAGGTTTTAGAAATCATTCCACTTTTCTTCTCCTGCCAAGTCGCCTTACCAGCTTAAATGGAACCTTGTTATAAGCCTTTTGTAATATTTTCCTAGGGAGATCATAATTACGCTCCCCCTGCTTTCCTACTTAACTTTTGTTCTTCTGTCAGAACCCGTCACATCACACTGTAATTATTTGTCTTGTCTATATTCTCATCTTCCCTCTCAAGCATTAGAAAGCCTTAAGGGAAAGGTTATGTTTTCTTTATTTATTCACTGAATCTGGGACACAGGTGTTGAGTTTATAGTTGGTGAATTAGTGGGCCAATGCACAAAGTATGGTAATAACTCAGATTAACTACAGCCTTGCTCTTACTATAAAGATTTAGTGGGATAAAACCAATAACTGAAACATAGCCATGTAAGGGTATATTTTATTTCAACAATACAGATCTCTTAGATCAAGAAGCAGGGAACTATACTGTGTTTAGAAATTACAAGTAGAAAATTCACTCATGAGAAAGGAATTTTGGAAGAGAGTTTGTAACTAAGACTAAAAGTTCAGAACAAAAGTCATGAGGTTATAGAAGCATACTATGAACTACTTTATTGTAAGGATATAGTGAATGATAGATTGATACTAATATCTGAGCTGAGGAAAAGGCAAGATGTAAGTATAAGGAGCGATTTTACCTATCTGCTTATCTGTTGGTGGTAATAATTTAAGTAAAAAGATAATATCTGAAATTTTTTAGAGAGAACTAATGTCCTGAACCTCACTTTTCTTTATTTTTTAAAAATAAAGTTTATGAACCTCAGAGGGAAAGAGGGAGGGGGCACTGGAAGAGGTAAACCAAAAAAATGTATATGCATATATGCATAACCAGTGGACACAGAAAATAGTGTGGTATAGGTGGGGGTAGGGAGGTTAATGGGGAAGGGAGGGGACAGGGACATCTGTGATACTTTCAACAATAAAAATAAATTTACAATAAAATAAAATAAAGTTTGCCCTGGCTCATGTGGCTCAGTTCATTGGGCATCCTCCTATGCACCAAAAGGTTGCTGGTTTGATTCCCAGTCATGGCACAAGCCTGAGTTGTAGGCTCAGTCCCCAGTAGGGGTCATGTAGGAGGCAGGTGATTGATGTTTCTCCTTCTCTCTTCCTCTCTATCTAAAATCAATAAAAACATATTTAAAAAACAAAAAATTTTTAAATAAAGTTAATTAAACCATAACATTGTCTGAATTTACCACCTTTGTCAGAAAGGTCAACTCAGAGCTTCCAATGTAGTCTGTAATTCCTCAGTCAAAGTCAGCAACCTATCTACAGCTTCTGCGTCTACAGTTGACCTTTCACTAGCCAGGCATACTTCCCCACATAATCGTAGTGAATGAGACTTCTCCTCGAATTCTCTTGCTTTTATATGTCCCTTTTGAATAATCTCCTCTGGAAGATTAGCAAGCCTTACTGTATTAAAGTCATGGCTCTTAGTACAAGTTCCCTTAATGAATTTATAGAGGAAGGTAAAAGTCTCCTGGCTGGGATCTTCACACTTATTTTTTGCCATGTATGCCACATGTCCTAGGCACACTGCAACATTTTCAGAATAATCTTCAACTAATGAATGGTAGTAGGTATAAAACAATATATAACACTGTATTCTTAGCAAGTTCCTGAACAACTACATTTGCTATTGCTGTCCCATCAATTGTTGTAGTACCTATTCCTATTTCATCCACAAGCACCAGAGAAATGTGCTGTTGCATATGTAAGTATACTGGCAATTGCACTCAGTTCTACAAAAAATGTACTTTCACCTGACATTATTCTGTTTGAAGCACTAAGTCTAATAAACTATCAATTGGTGTGAGCCTACACCAGTGGTTCTCAACCTGTGGGTCGCAACCCCTTTGGGAGTCGAACGACCCTTTCACAGGGGTTGCCTAAGACCATCGGAATACACATATTTCCGATAGTCTTAGGAACCAAGACACCGCTCCTCTGTCGTTCTCCAGGCGGGTCCGCCCACGTGCAGATACGCCCACATACAACATGAGGAACTGTATTAAAGGATCGCGGCATTAGGAAAGTTGAGAACCACTCGCCTACACACTTCAGCAGGGACATAACCCATCTGGGCCATTACAGCTCATAGTCCAGCCTATCTCATGAGTATAGACTTGCCCCCCATATTAGGTCCAGCAACAAGCACACGATAAGCTTTGTCATTTTCCGTCTCTTCTTCCTCACAGCCTGTTAGAATGTCGTTGGAATAAAGTCATCTACAAAAAAAGTCTTCATAATGCAAGAATGGCATGATCCTTGAAGGTCTAAGAAAACAGGAGTGTCTTCTTTTGGTAACAGAATTGCTGGACGACACATAGGACCATCATGTCTTCAACTATAGTTAGCCAGGCACAGTATGACATCTGACACTGTGATGCACTCTATAGCAGCATGCCAGTCCTTGTAATTTTTACCAAAGTTAGAGAAGAGTCACCACATGCAGTCCTTCAATGATACATCTTGCCATTGTTCAACATTTATCAGATTAGCCAACTTCTTCTCAATAGTTTTGGTAGAGAAGATGATAATGAAGCCTTCAGAATCATCTTGGTTTTTGTTTAGAGATTTCCTTTCTCATACAAGACTTGTACTACAGGATAATGTGCCACTAGAATCCTAAACATGGAACAATGGTGATCATCTAAAAACTGACCTATGGAACATTTTCCCAGTGAGTCATCCAAAAAGCATACACCATACACTCGAGTGTGGCCAGAAGTATCTTCCTTTTTTTTATTTGAGGCTAAGAAGATACTGTAGTTCTCAGAGGAGTCACCTTCCAGCACATGTACGTCTCTGTAGCCTTAGTATTGACCCTACAGATCTCCCTCCTCACCACTTTATCATGCTTAGATATATGTGCCATCTTTTGGCATCATGCCTCCATCATTTCCAAGTCTCAGTCTGTTCTCTGGTGCTGTGTTATAGCTCTTCTGGACCAAAGAATCTGAGTATCAGCCAAATGCAATTTCAGGGAAACCAGAATGGGCCCAATTGCCTTTCATGAATTGACTCCAATAAGAGCATCCATGTGGTACAGCTCATAAAATATCCTCACCTTATAAAACAGGACAAGATCAAAGTTCTGAGACTTACTCTGCCACCGCCTCCTCATCCCTGGAGTACAGGAATGAAGGAAATCCTCAGCCACATAGAGTGTAGGTGCATCAAAATCAGGATGATTACGTTGCCTCCTGTGCACATCTCTTTTGCTCGTTGAGCCATTGTAAAGTGTCATGATACCAGACAGTGGGGTGACTACTATCATCCTACACAGAATTTTGAGGGGTAGAGAAATCCCTCAGAGTACTCCTGGTTTTGGGTGAAATGCCAGTTGCTCATTTGGTGACTGGGGGCATTTCCTTCCTTGAACTTTTCTTTTTGAGAGAGCCATTTCCCGTCACCATTCTCTTCTGTTTTGCAACAACTTTGACAGAACTGTGCAAGCCTTCATGGTCACTATCCCCCACTCCACTGCTTATTCCATCACTGCTTCCTTCCTCCTTAGCATCTGGCTTCAATTCCACACCAGAGCCACTGATGTTGTTCTCAGCGTCTGATATGACCTCCCATTTTTTAATTTGGTGGCTTCTCTGTCTAGATCCTTGTACCTTAAGCCACACTTCCTCTCAGTTTCATCATCTTCTTCACTCTTATCTGATACATAAGTTGCACCTTCATGTGTGTGGCTTTAATAGCCTTCTGCTAACTTAGCCCCTTGTTGGGTTGTCATGAAAAACCCGTACATGAACTTGGGTGGACTTCCCTTTCTCATGGATGAATGTTCCATCAAAATGGTGGTTATAAACCAGGCAAGGCCATCAGCGGTAACCCTCCATCTTGGCCCAAACCAAACCACCTAGTGAGAAGTCACAAGAACTGGAGGGAGCCACAGGCCACCTCCGGCAGCCATCTGTTGAGGTTCCTTGCCTAGGGCAGCAATGGCAAAGATGGCCAAGGGCCCAACCCCACTGCAGGCCACATTCCTCAAGGGGAACGGGAGGCCCCATGGCACAGCGCTGCCTTCACCTGAGACCCTGAATGGGCCTTGTTATCCTGAACCCCATTTTGACCAATGAAGAGAAATTACTTGCTTACATGTTTGCCTTTCTGTCTTTTAAGGGTCTTCAGTTACACAGAATTTAGATGATCATTCCAGCATCCTGGCATGCTATCTTCATTGGGATGCATTGTTTTTGTTTTATTTCCCATCTCATTCTCACATTCCTAATCCCAGTCATCTTCCCCGTAGGCATATACTCTCCATGTATATCCTTTAAAATTTCTGCTATTCCTTCAATAAAGTAATCTTTAACCCTTAGCTTCTCTCCCCTCCCATTTAATCTATCAGCAAACCTATCAGCTATTTCTTCAATATATCCAGCGCCTGATCGCTTCTTGCAAATGTCACCTCTACAATGCTGACCTAAATCACCCACATTTCTTGCCAGAACTCTTGGAATAACCTCGTCTAATTAGTTTTGCTTCTTGCTCCTTGGTGGCTCCTATTTTTCTCCAAAACAGCCCTAGTGAGCTTTTTAACATAGTGCTGTCCAGTAGAGCGCTCCGCAGTGATGGACGTTTCCTGGGTCTGTGCTGTTCAGTATAGCAGCTGCGAGCCACATGCAGCTAACGATGAGTGCTTGAAATGGGGCACCAGATAGTTTTTAATTAATTTATATGTAAGTAGCTATTTGTGACTAGTGACTATATTGTTATACAGTACAGTTTTACAACATAAGTCAGTTCTTATCACTACTCTGGCTCAAACCCTCCATTGCCTTCCAATCTCACTCAGAATAATAAACCCACATTCTACTAGAGAGCCCACAAGGCCATGAATCCCTACATGTCCTTACCTAATCTCATTGCCAGCTACCTCTCTGATCTCTTTGCTCTCACTGGAGTTGGGGAAAGTGGAAAGGGAATTTCAAGAATGCTTTCTAGGTTTCAGACATTGGTCTAGGATGGTGCCATTTACTGATGTATGTAAATGTAAACATATACCCAACAATATTTATTGAACACCTTCTCTGATGTGAACAGCTTCTATGAACCTGAGTGTGTTTGATGAGCCTAATACTATGCTAAGGTCTAGGTTTATTGTATAAACAAAGCAGCTCTTATCCTAGACCATGCATAGCTCACAGTCTAGTGAGTAAGATACAAAATTCATTTATAACCAAGGAAATAAACAAACATATGTCATTATGAATTGTGATAAGTAATATAAAGAAAAATAACATTGTCTATTAGGTGGGAGACAACTTTGAGTTGTGTTCAGGTATGGCCTCTCTAAGGAGGAAACTTTAATCCCAAAGTTTAGGAAACTTTTTAGACCCAAAGAATAGGAGGAAGGCAGTCATACAAAGGTCACTAGGTCAAGAAGTATCCTTGGCAGAGGGAACAGTGGGTGTGTTAAGAAAGGAAAGAACTTAGTGTGTTCACGGACCTGAAAGGCCGTGTCGCTGAAACAGTGATAGAAGAGCTATAAGGAAGATGGGTTAGGGAGGGGTCATATCATTCTTTCAAGAAATTTGTTTATGAAGGGGAAGAGAAAAAGCAATAAGAAGAGGTTTGGGGTAAGAGAAGTTTTGTGGGTTTTTGTTTTTTTTTTTTTCTATTTTGTTCAATAGAGAGGGAATGGATGGAGATATATAGAGGAAGTAGTCGTTCTAGCTATATACCATTGGGCAAACTACTAAACAAGTTGGGAAAATTCCTAAGCCACTCTTTGTCTCTCTTATGAATCTATAAAATGGGTCTAAAAGTAATACTCTTTGAATGTAACATTTATAATATATAATATGTGACGTATTTGTAGAGAGTAATGTTGAACTGAATTTTCATGAAAGGGCGTAACCTCTCTTCAATAGCATCCCTGTCACACAGTGGATTGTGTAGCCTATGCACACAGTTAAGCATCAGAAAGAAAAATAATAAATAACAGCCTTCAGGGTAATAGTATTGGAGTTTTTAACTTGAAAATTACTTGTGAATATACTTCACAGTCTTTCTAGTCACATGCAAAGTATATGCTAATATAACTGTAGCTCTGCAATCAGACATTTGATATGGTACCTATTGCCTTATAAGTATATCTTACTATTTCTCATAGGTGAATACCTGAAATATATGTGTAAATAGATTTTTGGTCATATAAATCATATTTTCTCGGTGATTTGCATAATAATGTCAAAAATGCTTTATCTTTGCTTTAAATTAATCCTAATTGGTAGTGATAACAGTTTCTCTTCCTAAGTGTTTCTATCAAGTAGTTAAATCAATATTTAAATGCACCAGAAGTTCTATTGTTTTAAAACACAGCAGTGAGTCATTTTAATGAGAAAAATTATTCCTAAAAACGAAAAAGAAATGTCATTCTTGAACCATATAATTTTAAGTCAAAATGGACAACAGAGATTATCTAGTGCAATTCCTTCAGTTTACAGATGAGAAAAATTTGAAGCCCAGAACAGAAAAATTAGAGAATTTGCCTCATAACACACATTTAGCTAGAGCTGTTGCCATAGATAACCCTGGAACCCAGATCTTCAGCATCTGTTCACTGTGCTGTTCTGGTATCTAGTTTATACATTTGTAAATCTATGCTTTTTAATATTAAATATTTTCCTCAGTCACACACCAAGTTAATACAAGTGATGTCTTATCAGTACAACTAAGGGAAATATCTTCCTAAAACTATGCAGCTGAATACTTTATTTGACTATGTTTAATGGAGCCTTGTTCAAACTTCATCTCAGGCACATCTTTATTTGAACCCACAGACTTTTCATTGAATCTGGATCCCACTCTGAGGCTTTATCTTAGTTTAGCCAAAGAGAAAATAACTTGATGTTTTAGGAAACTTGAGGTTTAAGTATCAGTTGTTGTACAGCCTTGGGCAAATCACTTAGCTTCTTATGAGTCTTTATTTTTTCAACTATAAATGGAGCTAATGACTATACTAACTTCTTGAGGTTATTGTAATGATCATATGTTATGACAGTGATGCAAAATGTTTTGGGTATTTATTATGTACCAGACATTTTACCAATCAATAAAATTAAAATTAAAATCAAATAGTCTTGTTAGAAACAAAGCGAGCTTATTATTTGAGTAAACATTTCACTCAAACAGTTAATTTTATATATACATTATTTTATCTGTGTAATTTATCTTTTCACAAATAAAGTCTTGTCTCCTGTTACCCAAGCTTTTTTGTTGGTGGTATTATTGGTGGGGTGTTTTCTGTATCCCTACCTGTTGCTGGTAGAAGTGAGCTTCTTGGGGTGCCAGAGGAATAAGAATTTCCTGAGGCCCCCATGGGAGGTTGAGGTATCATGGAAAGCTTTATTGATGAGATAACATTAAGGGGGTTCCCTTCCAAGGTCCCATCTCCCTCTGTTTCGCCATGGAAAAAGTCCCATTTTGTCTTCAGTATGGCTACAATTAAAGCCACTACCCAGAGTCTTCGCTCCATAGTAAAGTTCAGCATTCTCGCTAGGTTAGCTTGTATTCCCAGCTGCAGTCCATTGTATGTGGGGCCATGCAGCTTCTAGGGCCACATGGTGGACTAGCAAAGGTGAAGCAGGATCGAAGCAAGAGAAACAAGAGAGAGAAAGTTTCTTTGTCTGGGGATTTTAACCTTTCATGATTTCTCACACTTACAGTGGCTCCACCCTCCTAGCCATTGATCTTTGTTCCCCAGGCTAGACTGACAGGCAAGTATCTTCCCTGTATCATCCCAACTTCACTGCACATGTGCCCATCTTCCCCTTTGTTGGATCCCTTCCCCCAGTGATTTGCAGGGAATGGATTGGTGGTTCCCTGGGGAGTGTAAAGTTGCAGCTTTCTGATGAAGCTGCCCAGATGACCATGCTTATAATATCTGGCCTTCCTTTTGCTTTCTTCCTATTATTAATATTAATAACTAGCTAGTTACAATGGTAACGATGGTATATTTATTCTTGGATCACATTAAGACTTGCAAGCATTCCTTTGTTCATTGTTTGAGACACTGGAATGTAATTATTATCTACTTCATTTATTTTCTAAATATATTACAGCCGATTCATTTTCTTACAGCAGATTTTTAAATATTTTTTAATGAGATTGAGTGACAAAATTACTTTTTACAAGAAAACTATTTTTTAATATAAAATTCTCTGATGCAAAATGTTCTTTAGACCTCTTGCTGATATGGATAGTCACAAAATTTTTTTCTGTCAACTTTTTAAAAAATATTAAAGTTGGACATCAATGTATAGATTTACATTTATGTCATTGGGTTTTTTTTTCCATGTTTCTAAATTACTATAAAGAAATACATTTCTGTCAGACAACATGGCATGGTAATATAAGCAGACATATGAATAATGTACATGGGACAGTTTTTTTAACTAAAGAAAGTTTTAAATGCTTGATATTTAAAGGTAAAATTTAAATTTCTAATAATTTTTATATTCTGTGTACTGTTATAGTTTTAAAGATATTGTGGAATCTCAAGATAGATCATTTTACTATAAAAATTGTTTAAAATTATGAATCATAAAAAGTAGTATACATAATGTAGTGCTTTTGGAACATATAAATACTTTGATAACCTAACCTTTGTTAAAGGTTTGGAAACAAGGAAACTCGGTTTCCTTCTTGCCAACTCCTGTTTCTTAAGTTACTAGACTGTTGAACAGCAACAATAACAACAGGAAGGCAACATTCTCAAAATTAAAAGTGTTTAATAAAAAAATTTAGATGACAATAGAAGATATTTATTTTCGACTAAAAAATGTATTATTATAAATATTGCTGACAGAGAAATGTATCTCATAGAGATTAACAATATTTAGTATTTTTTAAAAAATTTTTTCTTTATTGATTTGAGAGAGAGAGAGAGACAGAAATTTTGATGAGAGAGAACATCAATTGGCCACCTCCTGCATGTCCCCCACTGGGGATTTGGCCCACAACCTGGGCATGTGCCCTGACCGGCAATCGAACCAATGACCTCTTGGTGCACAGGTCGATACTCAACCACTGAGCCACACCGGCCGGGCATATTTAGTATTTTTAATATCAATACCATATAAACTGGTTCATTTTTAATTAAATGCTATTGTTTTATGTATACAAAAATATATTCTCAGTTAATATACCTAAATATTGATTTCTCCCATTTTATTTTGTTACCAATATTTTCCTAGAAATCTAATGAGTTTGGAGCAATTTGTTTTATTACTTATAAAGTTCTAAGCATTGTTGTTTAGATTATTCATGTCAGTGTTAAGGAAAGAGATTGAGATGTATTGGCTTTATGTTCATTTTTGTTCTCATGTCAAAAGGAACCCCTTTACCTTTGAAGAGAATCTTAGACATACTATAATTATCTTAACAGACTAAGAATGTGAAATAAATAACAGATCATGTTGGCTGGATAAATGGTGGCAACTAAAAAACCTAAGAAGTAATTTATGTATGTGGTATTTGATAATGTGCCTTCAGCTAGCAAATTTACTACCAAGTACTTAAGGCAGATTTTATTATTGAACAATTTTGGGCAGAGTGTAATTGCTTTACAGACTTTTCACATATGTGAAATAATAATTTTCTTAGGTGGAGTCATTATTGGTGGATTAGGATGCACTGAATATATTCTTGATCCACCCTCCTTTAACCCATAGTGACATTCATCAAATGGTTGACTGGAATTCATTTCATAGTCTGGGACCTTGGAGCAGATTTTACCCCCTGTGCAAAGCTAATTGACCCAGATAGGAATTAATTCTGCTGTGTTCGAACAGCAACACTGTGTTCAGAAAGTTAAGCTAGCCAGGACAAATGTGTGTTAAGATATGAAATAAGATCACATCATTGCCCTTATGGAATATCATTATTTATAGACACATTTTCTCATTCATGGAAGTAGAAAAATGTGTTCATGTAATTTGTTGTATTTTCACTGAAAATGGAGAAATCACTATATAAGAAATAACTATACCACCAAATCCTTCCATTGGAGCCATGTTTGTTTTGCAAAGAACAGGAATCATTTCTCTTGTTTTTTGTTTTGTTTTGTTTTTTGTTTTTGTTAGATAGGTACTTTTGGGCTGGGTGTGAATGTTCAGTAAAATGTTTACAGAGATGTGCATATATTTTTGCTGAACACACTACACAGTCTGCTATATTTAGTAACTTTTATATTCTTTAATGTTGCACGTATGCTTCAAATTATATCTCATTCTTTTTCTAGGGCATTTCCTCTGCCTATGTGATCGCTTTATTTAGGATCACAGTAAAGCAGATACTTTTGTATTTTTAAGCTTTTACAATATTAGGCACTTTGATGTTTATGAACTAGCTGTGCTCCAGAACCTCATTATCATGACATTTAATGTTCAGCCATAGCACACAGGTTGTCCACTAGAATCTTAAATGCCGTTAATGTTAAAGCAGAGTTTTCTCCACTCCTCCTAACTTTTCTTTGAGATGTTTTATTATAGCATTTGTAAAGTATTTTAAAATAGTAACAATGCTAATATTCATGTGGGAAATAATTTTGTTTAGGTCATCTTAGCTTTATATATTTATTGTCTTTTTTGCAAATGAAGTAGAGTTTACACTCGTCTTCGTTTGTCTTATTTCAGGCTTTTGAATTTTGAATTAATATTATTTTAGCAGTTTGCTCTAAGAAAATTAAAACTTTGATGGAAGATGAGCTCAGGTGATCAGCACATTGATTGATTCAGGTATACTTGGCATAGCAGTTCATTAACTATGTGTTAATTATCTATGATTACTTCTGAAAAGCTATAGTGGCCTTATCTTTTAGGTTGCTTCATTAAATCATTAATTTTCTTGGAGTTAACTAAGCCTGACATAATTAAGTCATCTCAGTCTCCACAGATTTTTATCTTCCCATGATGTCAAGAATACTGAGCTAGTTAACATAAGGCATTGTATCTTGTTCCCTGGGTGTATTGACTGTATTTTTTATAGTTATTTATACTATTTTGGCTCATTTTTTATTATATTTAAATAATCTAATGAATGTATACCTTTTCATTATTTACTTACTGTTTTAGCTTACATTTGTTTTTCCTGTGTAATAAGCCCATTTATGTATTTGAACCACTTCTTACCAACAGTTCTTTGACCCATGGCTACATAAAGCTGCTTCAGTTTATACAGAAGATCATTTATGAGGAAGGATTTGATGGCTCCAATCCCCAGGTATTGAGTACCTTCAAACCCTTTTGTAATCATGTATGTAATGTTGTGTTCCAGCTCTCTAGGGGTACACCCAGAAGGTCTTAGAATAATCAACAATGAACGAGCTGTTTCCAAGCACAGAAGATGTAAATAAGCAGAGTGCAGGCAGCCTTATGTGACTATGAATGTGTATTCAGAATTTTAGCTATGTTCTCACTGAATGCACATAAGATGTACACATACATTGTCAACATGAATTATTTTTAAATATGTGTTTATAACACCTGGAATTAATAAGTAGCCACATTTTGGAAATCACTCTTAAATCTGCAAGTCTTGTACTCTCCTATCTAAAATTTTATATTTCTATCATTCAGGCCTTAATTTTGAATTACCTTATGAGTAAAAATTGATTATTTTAAGATTTTATTTTTTTATTACAGTATGCTTTGAGTCATCTCAGTGAATAAAAAATGCATTTTTATTTGCTGTATTAAAGTATTTTATAACTTAACTATTTTTCTGTAGCTCTATTTTTAAAAATTTCTCTGAATTACCACTATTAAAGATGTTCCGGTTAGTTTAACTTAAACAAAATAAGGGAAATTTTATTTCTAGATATCATGCGTCTCAGAATTCTTCAGTGATTTTAATTGCTATAGCTGCTAAAAGATTTGCATTTCATTTATATTATTTTAGCAGACTTATTTCCCAAGCACCATTATTTTTATTGAAGAAGACAAAGAAGCCAAAAGTACTATTTTTGGTATTATCAACTACATTTGCTTTTAATTCATAGATTTAAAAAATATTATTATAGACTTTACTGCTATATTTAACACTGTGCATGGCAAAATAAATAATTTTTAAATTTGTCTTGATCATCAGTTTTATGCAGGTTTAAAATACGTATGTGTGTATGTAGTGAAGCACGCTCATTTATACATGACTTTTCATGTATGTTACAGTTTTTGTCGTGGCCCCTGGTATTTAGTACAATTTTGTTTTGCTCATTGTTGCTCCATTTTTGGTCCTAGTTAAGATTTATGGGCACCATGTCTTCTCTTTGGTGGTAGTGCCCGTCTGGAGAGGTAAATTGGTCCCTGACAGACACCTCTCCCCACGCGCTGTGGTAACTATGGAAACAGGCATGTCATAACAGTTCCTGTGGCACAGTGTGCAGAGCTGCTGCTCCTGCAGGATGATGACATCTTCTAAGAGCAAGAACATTTTTTGAAAAGAAAATACAATAGCAAAAAGATACTTACATGTAAATGTACCTGTGCATACACTCACATAAATATGTATTCACACACACACGTATGTTCAGACAATCCTTAATAAGGAAGCTGTTACTGGAATGGAATGAAAGGTTTGTTTTCTTAGTTGTTTATTTGAATATGAAAACAACGCCATTTTCAATAAACAATATTTTATTTCATGAACGTTGATAGACAACAAACTATAACTGGTTTCTCTTTCTGAACTAGAAATTCTATAATTATTGACTTTCATGTAATGAACAGGGTTGAGGTAGCCATTTCTATGGTGAATACCAAGAATGCTAAAAAAGTTTTTTAATTAAATAAAAATATACCAATAAGTTATTATAAAAATATATTTCCACTTTTATTGTAACTAAAATATAGTTGAGTTTCCATATTGTTAAATTATAGATTGTATCACTTCCTAAATCTGCAAGTCTATATATCTGCCTCAGAAACTTGGGAGGAGTTCGAGATGTCACAACAATGCAGCTCTCAGTCACTACTCAAAAAATGTTATTCCTGAATCAAAATTGTACTCTGATACTGAAATAAATCCTGCTTTTTTAAGGGGACGTTTCGTCTTACTTTTTTATCATTACATTTTCAAATAAACTAAACTAGTTGGAGGCAACATATAGAAATAGACTCTAAGGAGCAGAATATTTTATACTACTGTGTAGTTAACTTTGGTAGTAGGTAATGTAGCTCATCTGTAAAGAAATTTAAAGTAGAGACATTTACAAATCACTTCCATGATTTCATTTGTTTTTAAGTTTTTTGTGTTTTTTTTATCCTCACCCGTGGACATTTTTTCATTTTTTGTTCAGATACAGTGGGAGGAAGAGAGAGGAAGAGAGAGAGAGGAAGAGAGAGAGAGAAACATCGATGTGAAAGTGACACACCGAGTGGCTGCCACCCACACGACCAACCAGGGCCGGGGACAAACCGCAACCGAAGTACATGCCCTTAGCGGGAACCGAACCCGGGTCTCTCTGGACCGCAGGCCGACGCTCTAACCGCTGAACCAAACCGGCCAGGACTGTTTTTAAGTTTTGATTTTCAAATACTTAAGAAATATACAATAAAAATGAAATTTGAATATTGATTTTACTTGGAATACCAGATTAAATATTTTAGGTGTTCTTTCTCATAGGAATACATTTATTTATTGTTCAGCTCTCAGCAAAAGTTAATTTTTTAAATTTGATTATGACTCAAAATATGCCCCATTATTACATGGCATTGCAAAAGAATTATATGTCTCAAAAAACACAGGAAATTTGTGATTCAGCCTTTGTTTTTGCAACTTATTGTCATATTTTTAAAAATATGTGTATTTCTCGTATGGAAGTGTAATGCTCAGTTCTATTCTGAAGCGCTATGTTCCTGCCTCACTTAAATATTTTCTCTCCCATTAATTGTTTGGCTTCATATTTTCACTCTTTCTATATGCAAGTATCAGTTTATCAGTCAAAGTCATGAATCTCCTGTACTCATGCATTCTCCTGATTCATTTTTGTTAAAAACTTTTAGCAGGTGCTTTTTGATACCACAGTAATAGGTATTGGTGACTGTGGGTTAAAATATAGCCAACCTTTAGTTTCTGAAATGTTCATAGGACAAAGTATGATGCTGCTCTCCTTTTACCTTCAGATTTCATTCTAATATCTCCAGTTTTTTTCTTCCTTTTATTTATTTTTTTCTAAGGTAAGTCTCTTGCTGTCTTTTTCCAGATTCCTCTTTCTCTTGGGAATCTAACTTAAGCTACAGTTCATACGATAACAAGTTTAGGGATGAAAAATGAACCTTCATTGTGCCCTTTTACTTAAATCTGAGTTTCTAAGTAATACGGAAAAAAGGAATAAGTTATCATATTTCACAGATATCTTCTGTGAATTCACCAGAAACTTATTTATACTTCTAACATATACTTTGGTACATCTTATTACTTTATTTCATTCAAGTAATGCAGAAACAAAAAGAAAACTTTCATGAACCATCTAGTATCATAACATATAGTATCTTAGGTGCTTGTCTATCATAACTGTACTGCAACTAGAAAAGAAAAACTGGACGAACCACCCTGACAGTGTCATCATGCTGCAGGTCCTTGAAGTCAGAAAGTTTTGTCAAATGTGCTTAGACTAAATTACGTTTTCTGTAATCTCATTCTTGTTGTTTTATCTAAGACATTGTGTCGCTTTATGTATTTGAAGGATTGTATGGCCTCATAGAGCAATGTTCTATGCTTTTTATTTTAGGGATGAGAACACGAAAGCCAAAGTAATGTATGTGCCTTAACTAGACTCATACATCTATTTAGTTGCACAGTGCAGACCATGAGTCTCTGTTTCTTATCTTCCTGACTACTGTGCCCTGGGTTTTCCTCTTCTAATATGTCAGTGTTTTATTCATTTTGCCTACTTTTCTTTGTCAATAAATTCTGAAAAGGAATACACAATTCAACTTTTATCTATAATATCAGGGAGATAGATATATTGTGTTGGGCAGTAGTTAGTTGGATAATAAAGTTTATTCGTGGTGTTTTATGGCAATAGCAAGGGGGTATATTTTCAGGTGTGGTTTCGTCAGAGATCACACTCAAAAGTGGCACGTTCCAGATCTTTGCTTTAAGAGAGAAATCTTATTTTTTCCCAGCAGAGTCACAGTAATGATTCCCCAATTGTTTCCGTGTGCCAGGTTTTGCTAAGTTCTTCTTCCTTTGCCCAGAAATTTTGCTGGATTGCTAAAGAAAGATTTATAAAACATTTCTTCAGTTAGACTAATCCAGACAGTAGAATTTATTATAAATACATCTACTGGAAAAACTTTTTGACAGTCATGGTAGGTTTACGTAGTGGTTTTTAAACGTTCTATTCCCTAAGAAATATCGGTCACTATTATTATTATTATCTTAATATAAGTAGGCTTGAGTTCTAAATGTTCACCTGTTAAATTTTATGAAAAGTATTGAACTTAAATTATTATTTTAAAAATTGCTTGAAGTAGGAAAAGTAGAGGCAAGTGTAAAATATAAAACCAAAATGTACATTTTAACAAAATATCATGCAGCGGACACAATAGAATTAAATGAGAAATGTTGAGCAATTAATCATTTATTGAAAGTCTTATAGAATTTTATATACTAATAGTGGTTTGTAAGTACTCTAGTTCACATTTTCTTTATTAACTCTGATTTGTTATATATTTTAACTGCCTCCAAAAGATGCTTAGAGTAGTGACTATTAAAATTTAGAAGCAATTAAAAGCTTGAGGCTTGTGATACTCTTCAAAAATCTAAAAATCAAAAGAAAACAGCTCTATTACTTTTTTATACTCTTGTAATCTAGAAGATTTTCTTTATATTGCCTTATTACTGGTAGTACATAAAGTTTGTTTTTTTTGGTTGTTTTTTTTTTTTTACTACATCTACATTACCTCCCTGATTTGTTATAAATAAAATTAAGAACTAGCAAAAGTAAAAGAGGTATCCTATTGGTTAACAAAACTTGATGTGTTTATCTCTCCTCCACTTCCTTTAGAAAAAACAGAAAAATATTTTAAGAATAGGAATCCAGAATCTTGGTTCACCTTTGTGGGGAGATGACGTCTGCTGTACTGAAAGCTCTGAGAACAGCCGCGGCCTCACACAGTTCCTCTACGTGCTCCGTGGTCTTCTGCGCACCTCTCTTTCCGCCTGCATCATCACAGTGCCGACACATCTCATCCAGGTAGGAGCTTTTCAAAACCAGTTTTCCCTAATTAGTGGTGCATAGTGAAAAGCAAAATATAAATGCTTTAGGGTCTGATAAATTATTTTCATATGTCCCTTAGAGAAAAAATACTTCAGATGCTTAAAACACCAGAGCAGCAAACTGTCTTTTAGTTTATATTATTCAATTCTTGTGTATTTGTAGTTTTAATATACAGTAAATATACGGTAAGTCCATCTTTACAAATTTTTTTCTTTGCTTTCTTGTGAACTTGCTAGGATAAGTGTGGTGTGAGGTTGATTTTTTGTCTTTTAATTGATCATAAACTAATCTGAACATAGGTCTTGAAGAGGTATCTGTAGACCAAAATGTGGAAACAAACTAAGTATTCATCAACACATGAATGGATGAGCAAAATGTGGCATATATTGCAATGGAATATTATTCACCCTTAAAAGGAAAGGAAATTCTGACATATGCTACAATACAGGTGAATCTTGAGGCCATTACGCTAAGTGAAATAAGTCTGTCACAAAAAGATACTGTGATTCCATTAACATGAGGTACTTAGCGTAGTCAAAATCAGGAACAGGAAGTAGTATGGTGGTTAACAGGGACTGGGGAAGGAGGGAATGGGGTGTTATTGTTTAATGGATACAGAGTTTCAGTTTTACAAGATGAAAAGAGTTCTGGAGATGGTTGGTGGTGATGGGAGCACATTATGAACATATTTAATACCGAACAGTATACTTAAAAACAGATAAGATGGTAAAGTTTATGTTATTTTTTTCCTAATGCACATACTAAAATACTTTGATTCAAAATGACTCACTTTTATAGTAGAAGTTTTGAGTTTTGTTTTGTTTTGCTTCTCTAGGAAATAGCAATAATAACGACAATGCTAGCAGCTTTATCAAGATACTGAAATATCATTTCTTGGTCATTTGAAAAGTTTTGCTTCACGGAGTTATGCAGATTTTCCAAATATTTACACATTTCATTATACAATATTAAAAAATCACATTGGTTAATATCACCATCCACAGTGTTGTATGCAGCGTGAGCTTATTTTTGCCGTTAGTTTTCTATTGTAAGAATATACCACTATTTCTTTATCTTTTCACTTACTGAGGGACATTTGAGTTGTTTCTAGATTGATGTTATAATGAATAAAGCTCCTGTGACCATTAATGTAGAAGTCTTTGTGCAGAGATATATTTTTGTCCTTTTAGGAATCACATCCCTCCAAAACTTTTTATTTTCAGTCTTTTTTATTTAATCTGTTGTAGTCCATGTGAAATGTTATGATGTTGTGGTAATTTGCATTTTCCGGATAATTTATAATGTTGACCATCTTTTCATGTGCTTGTTGGCTATTTGCCTATCTTCTTTTGTCGAAGTCTTTTGCCATTTTTTTAGTTATCTCCTCATTATCAAGTTTTAAAATTGCTTATATATTTTAGGTACAACTTTGCAATATTTTTTTTCCAGTTTGTGATTTGTCTTTTCTATTTTCCTAACAGTATCTCTGAAGAGTTGAAATTTTTTATCTTGATGAAGTTTAATTTATCTATTTTTTTAATGGTTAGTGGTTTCTCTTCCCCATTTCTTCCATCTTACCAGTCTTTGCCCTCTACCAATCTTTTTTTGTTTTCTTCTAAAGCTTTTATAGTTTTATCTTTTCAAATGGATCAGTGTATTTCGATTTGAATTTTAGTTTGTGTTTTCAAACAGCTTTTGGCTTATTAGTTAACATCCTAATTATATGCTAACTCACTTTGTACTCACCAGTTCTTTTTATTAGTAGTACTATTTACCGAAGTACTCATTGTCTACCTCAAACATGCGACTTCATATAATCTTATATATCTAATACATTGTAGTCTCCGCAAAGGCAGGGCCACATATTTATAATTGTCCTTTTATCTAGGTTAGGATTATGATAATTATATATTATTAAATGTAATAAGGTATAAAAATTCTTAGCACAGTACCTAGGCCTTTTAAATATGTTCAATAAATATTAAGGAAATATTGATTGTTACTTGGAAAATTATTTCTAATACTTGATTGTTTAAATTCAAATCTTTATTTAAATTTATGTGATTTTAGCATCTTTGTTCTAACATTCCCAAAACCTATCTACAAATAGCAAGCTTATTAAAATGTCAGTTAGTTACAGCAATTATACACAGTATACATAGTATATTTCAAGTCCTATGACTGAAGAGTTCATCATAAATAAAAAATGAATTTTGCCTCCATGGCTAGTAGAATTTATTTATAATAGTCATAAGAAGATAACTTAGCTTTCCTTTAATGGCTTTTCACAGATTGTGCTTGAACCTAGCTTACTATTATGAATTTAAAATCACACAGATATAATAGGGAAACTCCTTTCTCTAATAATCTTAGACGTTGCATACATACTTATATTGTTTGCAGTGTCAATGATGTTAAGTCATTATATAATTAATGCTTTAGTGATAATTTGGTCAGATTTAATGAGCTTCTTGATTATGATGATGAGTAAATCTAGAACAGACCTGTCAGATAGTAGTGAAAACACTGATACTCATACTACTACTACAGCTATGCTATTAATACAAATATTTATCAGGCACATACTACATGCCAAGAACTATACAAGTATTATGTCCTTGAATCTTCACCACAACCCTTACCTGTTTTCATAAGGTCACACAGTCAGTAAGTGGCAGCCCATCATGTTCCAACTCATCTTTCTGTGACTCCAAACTCCACCATCCTACACTGTTAGGTTGTATAGTTTCCCTAATCATAACAAAATCTCTGCAAGATAGGTGTGATGCCAATTACAATGAAGATTAAACCGAAGTGATTCTCTAAAGCCACGCATCTATTAAAGCTAGTTTCAAACTCTGATCTGTTTAACTCTTTCCTCTCTGTCACACTGCATCCTTATGTGTCTTGAATCATTACCTGAGATAGCAGTAACTTTCCATTAGGAAAAAAATGTTCTAGGCTAACATTGCTAGTATTCAGTATTTTTAAAGAGAAAACAATCATTGTGAAATCTTTGACAAGTTAGTACATGTGAAAGATTAAGCAAAGAGTTACATTCTAGACAAGGGAGGGGAAAAAAGATGGAAGCCTATTTCCTTACATGTAATTGCAAACAAAGAAGAACATTTATGAAATAAATATATGTATTATGTAATATTTCATGTATTCCAAAGGGACCTATGCAAAATAATGGAGAAGAAAAAATTATCAAAAGCCATTTTAGTAGTGATCATCTTTATTATTTAGAGAAGAGACTCCAAACCCACTGTGAATGCCTGTGACAGTGATTCCTCTAGCTTCTGTGTGAGGGACCAGCAGCAATACTATCAAAGGACCACAAATCATCCTCTCACTACTGATTGAATGATTGAGATGATAAGGTGGACTGGATGTCTGAATATTACTGTTTAAATTTTAGTACTTTATAGATATATTTAAATCCTTATATAACTGGAAGATATAGGTTTAAATTTTTGCTTTTGAAAATACCAGTAAAGAGACTACTTTGAAATGGAAATAGAAACACATAGGGTCAGACTTTGATGATTGTCACTTCCCTGACAATTTTGCCTATTGTAATATAGTGGTCTTCTGACCCTAACATCAATTGAGCTATAAAGAAAAAGTAAATTATTTCTTTACTCTCTGAACATGACACCTGACCATATATTTGTTTTTATATCAAAATACTTAGGAAAAAATATAAAACTTAATAGTTTACTTAAACCAGTCATGATATAAATGGGAGATAAATCTCTTAATAACTCTGAAAGACTGGTAAGGAAAATCACAATGTTTAGGCTAAGGAGAGAGACTGAGAAGTGAAAGCAGTATGTTTACAAAGTTAATCAAAGACATACAAACACACAGAACCAGGGGACTGTGAATTTATTTAATAAAAACTTTCATAGTGATTTCTATGGACCAGTTGCAGTCTGAAGATCTTTTCATATATTAACTCATTTAATCCTCATAATAACCCTATATGACTGATGCTGTCATTATCTTTATTTTACAGATAAGGAAATCAGGGATAGAAAATTTAAGTGACTTTTCCAAAATCACACAGCTAGTTAAGTGGCAGGATTTAGACCTAGGCAGTCCCCCTCGAATTACCATACTTTTAACCACCATACTGTGTTATACTGTTTATTCAATGATAGAATGAAAATAGAGTCAAAATTAAGAAACAGACTGTACACAGTGTAACAGTCATCATGTTCAGTGACAGAAAGAGCCTGTGCTTTTGGAGGCAGATAGACCCATTTAGTTATATAGTCTTAGTCAAGTCTTAACTTTCTCAACCTCAGCATTTTCATCTGTAAAAATGGGGCAAAGAATATCTAGTTCAGAAGATTATCAACAACATGTGCTGACACAGTCCTGGCACATAGTAGGCACTCAGTATATATTAACATTGTCATTTTCACTGTTACTGCTTAAATTGAGAATTTGTACAGAGGTCGGGCTACAAAAAATAAGGTGTACAAGTCCATCCACGTAATAGAAATCTTCAGCTTTCTGCCTCTTTTTATGAAAGACACTGACAGGGTCTTCTCAGGGTAGGTCTGAGACAGACCAGAAGGCATGGATGAAGTCAGGTGGCCATCTAAATCTTAGTAACATCACACCATGTTATAACACGACTCTTTTTAACACCATGCATCAACTTCCTCTGCACTTAACCAGTGCCATTCCTGCAGACTCTAAGTCAGGGTTTACATGGTGATTGACTGACTGAAGGTAATTTAGCTTATTCATTCATTCAGCAAATATTTATTTGCAGGCACTGTTCTAGGCACCTGTGGTAGCGAACAAGACAAGCAAAGTTTCTATCCTGTGGAGCTTTTTCAGCAGTGTAAAAGCGTGGATGGAGTAGAAAATCAGTATATATAGGTATTTGTACACTTGAACTTAGAATTTGATAGTACTGTAAAGTGGTGTCTGGCAGAAAATAGAAATATAGTGTGATATCCTAGGAAATGTGGTCATATAATTAAAAACATTATACATAATAGAATTGTGATACTTTTATTTGAAAATGTTATATAAAGTAACACTGGATTAAAAGTTATATAAAATAGCTCTATCTCGTTGACTGGTAAAACGGCCAACCAGTGCTCTTACTTTAGTTATTAGCATTCTGTCAGACTTGTACAGTAGTGATTAGTTACCCTTTATTGTACTTTTGGCATGCTTCCCGTGTTTAATTTTATTGTAGGAAAGGAACACATAGTTAAGGAAATTGCAAAGAGGATAAAAAGTTAAAATAAGAAAAATAATGACATAGATTCAAAAGTGACTTTAACTTATTGTTATAATAATAAGACTTTTGCAAGTAGAATGAAAAAGAATTATTTTTAAATTTACATTTGAAATATTTTGTGTTCAGCCTCACAACTTTGAACTTGAATTTTTTTTTTACTTCCTTTGAGTTAAAGATTATCTCCATAACAGCACAGGAAAAAATAACAAGCATATTTTGAAACAGATGTATAAAAATAAATTCCATGTATCTATTAAGAAGACACTAAAATTATTCATCAAATATGTCTTTAAAATATATATAGCCCTCAACAATATTCCCTGTAAAGTAGTAGTATTACTTGTGTTGTCTCTTTCTAGAATATAGTTTTCGTATCTACCCAAAGACATTGTATTAAATATGTATGTGAAAATGACCAAGTTAAATACAGACTTTGTTACGTGCTGAACTGTGGAGTTAAGTGTCATTCGAAGGAGCAGAACTATGGACGGCTCCCCTATATTCCAGCATTACTCAGTTCCCAGATCCCTGCTGTGTAGTTGTTCCGCTCGCCAAGAAGCCTGTTAAGGAGCCCCCAAGAGCATGTGTACAGCCCTCCATGTTAATAGTTAATTGGTGAGGATGGCAAGATGAGAGGACAGCCGAACATGTGGTCTCTCAGACTCAAGCACTAGACAGACCTTTAGTTATAATAACAGCAGCTGCTCACATTCTCACAACTCAACTGTTCAAAACTCTGTTGTCAAGCAAAGGTTGTTGTGGATTGGGCGAAAAAATGGAAAGGTTACTTCTAAGAAAAATAACTACGAACTTACCTTGAAACTCTTACTACATATTGTCTTATGTATGAGGATATTTCAGCTTTTTTAAACTTAAGTATAAATCTCTATATGAAAATAGTGATCTTTCAGCTACATTGAACATTCTGTTGCTTTTTCCTCATTTGCTTTTAGAAACAAATGTTTGTGTACCCTTTAAAACTTTATAAATTGTTTACAGTCGGCACACAATATTATATTAGTTTCAGGTGTACAACATAGTGATTAGACATTTATATAACTTACACAAAGTGAAGAGGGTATTATGCTAAGTGAAATAAGTCAGACAGAAAGGCAAATACCTTTGGAAGTTTTTAATGAGATTTTCTTGCAAAATGATATCTTTGAAGCAGTTACAATAGGATACTGTTTGATAGCTATATTGGATACGAAATTGTAATGTTTTTGATCTTATAAATAGGGACTAGCTTACTAATAGTGAAATTTGTCATCCATCTTCAAATTATACAAACATTTTGTGACTTTTAAATTAAATTCCCAGTGACAGTTGTGTGCTTTGGAAAAAATGGTGACTGTTAACATTTATTCTTTTTGGAAAGAAAAACTTAGTTTTATGCCTTATTGTGATTTCATTGGCAAGGTGATAGGAAAATGTATTTCCCCTAGCTTATGCATTTTATTTGCACAATCTGTGACAGGTTGTTCTTGATTTGTACTTTTTATTAATTAAAAGCACTTTTACCTGAAAATGTCATGAAATATTGAAGCTCTTAGAATTGTGTTTAAAACAGGGAAAGCTTTTTTTTTAAACCTTTCTCATAGTTTTCTATTCAGAAAGAAAATTTACTTTTTTATTATTGCTAATCTATTCTAACTCTCATAATCTATACTTTTAAGAATTTTAAACATAACCTATTAAATTTCTTAGTTACAATAATATAGAATTAAACCCTCTTTGGCATTATTGATAATAAAATTTAAAATAACATTTTCTCATTCTAGAATAATTCTAAGTATTGCCAGCATTTAATGTATTTGCTTACAGAATATTAGTTGGTAAACTGTTTAAACTTTATTTTTTTCAGAATACATTTTAGATTTTAAACTGGGCTGGAACATATTTTTATTGATCATCATTAGCACTTGGTCAGTTAATTGCCTTATTAAATTTTTATCATATAACCAGTGTTTTGCAATGATTTGTCCTGTGGAATTTTTTCCCCTCAGCTATCTCATTGAAGAAAACTATTAACAGCATGTTAGCTTATACCTAGGAAAATTCCTTTTCTAAAGAAAAGCAGGGAGAAAAGGCCTTGTTATAATTTCTCTTGAAATTTGAATAAGGTTTTATTTCGTGTGTTATTTTAATTTATATACAGTATTTTCAAATTAATCTTCTACAATATTAATGTATTATAGCTTTGAACCCACTGAAGTGAGTGACATAGTATGTTTCAACGTAGAGAAATTCAGAGCAAACCTTTTCACATCCATAAACTTTTGTGTTCATGCTGAGTGTTTTAGCAGCTAAACTCTAAGTCAAGCAATGGACTGCTTTAGAACTAACCACTAATATGGGATTATGAAATGTGGACTCCAGTGGCCTTGTGAATTTCTCTCAGTATGAAATCTTTTATTCTTAAAATAAGAACTAAGAATAATTGCAAGGTGAAGGAACAACAGACTTTTGTGAGTTCATAACTATAAAATTTTGGAAAATGTTTTTAATTGTTGATATGAACATCATTGTAGGAAAGCATAACACCACCTTCTGTCATATAACCATCTATTTAAATTGTCTTTTTAAATATACTTTATTAATGAAAATATTTAATGATGAAAATTATAGATGTAATCTCCTGATCATAACTTATCAGTTACCAAAGGATAAAGTTAGATATTCTGGCTGTCGGTTTTTCATGAATTCCTTTAAAATATATATATATATTCTCAACTGAGAATCTGCCTGTAATATTTGTAGCTCTTCTCAACTATTCTGAAATAGATTGTAAGAAATTGACATTTTTAAATTTTTAAAAAGAAGCAAAATGAACTGAATATTAAACCCATTTTAATTATGCACAATATTTGTCAAATTCCAGTTTTTTTTTAATTTAGTAGCTTCATATGAGTCTGACAAGTTGTAAACAGAATCTTCTTTTCTTTACAATAACAAATAATAGAGCTCTATTTCAACTCTGCTACTGTAGGCTTGTGCTCTATAAAGTCTTATAGCTCCAGTGTTTCTTCTCTTTCATATTATGCATGCTACTATCTGATTAATTTTTAAATCTAATCTTAGCTTGTATGCATTATACATATATATTTAATTTACTTTCTTTGTCAAGAATGTTTGAAACTTTTTACATAAATAAACTCCAAATATGTATAAGTTTCTGTCTATATAGAGCACTAGTAACAGTATGTGTACCATTTTGTCTTACTGTAAATAGGCATATTAAATATGAGCAGGATATTTCAAATTGTCAATATGGTAAATGTGCATCTTTAAAAGAAAAAATTACTATTTAGAAACCTTTTGTTATACTTAATCTAACCAAAGCATATTCAGTAAGCTATAAAAAGAAAAACAATTTTTGTTTGAAATGTTTTTTTGCTCTCTCTAAAGTAATTTTGTGATGTTATAGTTCACATTGCAATTCATATTATAGTTCCTTGTAGTGATTACGATTGTTAAAGTACTATTTAGAGCCAAAATTTTCAAATGTATCAATGATAGAAATAGAGAAATGTCTCATCACAGTATGGAGATTGAGTCATCTGTTTGGACATATGGAATCTTTGGCTGCTGGACGGCATAATCTTTATAATGCCCAGTGTCCAGGCATGGACACAACTGTTCTGGGAGCAGAAGCAGGGAGAGAGACCTATGTGTTCAGTCCACTAGAACATGGTAGAAGGAAAAAGGGGGAAGGATCTTTATAACATTTTTATTACAGGCTATCCTCTACTACATTACCTTCCATGTATAGATACAAAATACAGCTTTATTTAATTTTGCATTTATTTGACAAATAATATTACTAAGCTTTTTATAGTTGGTGTTATAAGCTATCTGAAAAATACCTGTGAAAAAATGTAAGTTTTGAATTATTTCTGTTTATATACTTGGACACATACCTTCCCTTAAAGAAAGATTACTGTCTTCAAAAAAGGATGGTATTTATTTCTTAGTGTTGAGACAAAACGTATTTCTAACTAATTATAATTTAAAGTTGTTTAAGTACGAGGTCATATATTATATCCTAACATTATATTTTAGCCCTTTGCTGTTAATTACATTATTATTGCTATATAAAGAGTTCCTGCTTCTTTAATAATGTTTTTGCACTCTATGTAGTTAATCTTTAATGTTGGGAGGACAGGGAAGAGATTAAATTAGCCTTGTAACCTCTTTCTCTTCTAGACTGATGATGGAAAATAAAAGCTCTTAGCCACAAAATGTAACACTTAGAATTAATATTTAATTAGACTAGCAAATTGTACACTGTGGCTGAAAGCTTCCAAAGAGTTGTTAGTGCCACAATTGACCTACAGGTTTAATAATAACTCACTTCTGGAAGCTAGTGCCAGTTCAGCATAGTAGAGCCACTGTAAGAAAGTCCTGAGAGATTAAAATCAGCAAACCAAATGGCAGGCAGGGATTCCTGGGATGGAGCCTTCTGGAAAGCTGGGAGCTGGAATAGCTTTTAAGCCAGGATTCAGATGAGAACAGTGGGTGAAAAAGCTGATCCCTCCTGTTCTGGGAGCTTCTGGTTGTAGTCCAAAATCTTAGAACAGATTTTTACTAAATGTTTTTGCTGCAGCTATTAACTTACATTGAAAATCAAATATTGAATAATTTTTCTGTAAAATTTAACAAATGTTTGTGTAAATGTCAGCTCTTAATTTCTTACATATTAGTACATAATATCTGTAAACTCAGATCATTAGATTATCAGATAAGTTTGGCCCTGTACATCTATGCTGTTTTGCTGTGACATGTTGTTTCCTTGTTCCCTGTATAGTTGATTTATATGGTTCATTTCTATATTATTTCATTACGGGGCATTATGCAGAACCTGAGAAAGAGATTGGGGAGTCTTTAGCCCAAGAATTTTTTCTTCTTCAAGAAAGTGTATATATTGAAAAATATAATTCAAAGGTATTTTAATTTTTAAAGGCCTTATATTATAAAAGCAATGCTACATTTGCTTGTTTTTATGATGCAATTAAATTACAAGATAAATAATAGGACCTCCTGGTGAAACACTGGATCTTTATATTTCTGACAAGTTAATCTGGTGAAAATTAGGATACCATGAGTTAGAAAATGTGCAAATACAGAGCAGCCAACTGAAGAAGGGGCACCTTACATAATTTATTGGTTGTATCTTAAATAATTAAAGAAAAGCTCGTCATTAGTTAAAAATTCAAGCAGGTGAGAGCCTTGCCAGCAGAGGGAGTAGTCCTGTCTTCCGTCAGGTTCCCATCATTTTCCCACCTGCCTCAGCTTTTTTCCCAGCCAGTTTCCCATCTGGACCTGGCTCTGTCAGCCTGTTCCTGATGACAGGCTATAATTTTATACTCAATATGGGATTATTCTAAGCTGATTTTAAACTTTACTATCTTTAACCTACCACTGCATCACAAACATCAGCTGGATGCTCTGTTTGATATTTGGATATTAGCGATTGTTTTCCCCGGCAGGGTATGTGTGAGCTTTTGGACATCTGTGAATTGCATTTTAAAGATTGCAAGAGTAAAGTAGTAGGCAACAAATTTCTGACTTGGGAAGTTACCCATTAAACATTTTTAAGCCAAAAATACAGACAAATTTCTATAATATAAAACTAGAATATGGTTTATGAAAAATGCCTAAAATTAATTTTGAATATCATACCATTATTCTGTTTAGCCTACTCATTACAGTATTTTGTTCACCCCATTTTATGAGTTTTCAGACTATGTAAGATTTTTTTAAATGTTTTATAGAATACTGAAAAAGAAAAGAAAACTGATGTAAATAAATGTTCTGCAAAGCATATAGTATTTGAGGCCAGTGTAAATGTAAATAACATTTTTGAAAGTGTTCTTTTGAAAACAGAATGCTTCAATTTTAAAGAGCCAACATTTTCATACCAAAATTTACAATACCAGGTATTTGATCAGATAAGAAATACAAAAAGATGTGTTCCATTGCTTAATCCTAGCAAAATTTGGCAACTTGGCAATTTCTTTTGCCCTTGAGGTTAAGTGTATTTACCATTAGTTCTTTTGTAGATATGTTTTATGCATTAGAAAACGGGACCAAAATGTATTTGTTCTATGATTTTCCTACATGAGTATCAGTTTACAAAAGTTCCTCTATATTTTAAAACTGTGTATGACTTTGAATAAAGTTCAGTGTTAAGTGTGGAAAGATTTAACCTAATACCTTCCTTAAGGAATTAATAGTATTAATATTTTAAACTTTTATTAGAATAATTTTATTTGATACAATTATAATCTTAATTTCAAATGTTTTGAACAGCATTATTTTCTCCACTATCAGTTTTTTAAAAATAAAATAAAAATCCAGTCCACAGAAGTAAATGACAACTCTGGGAAGAAAGGGTAAGGTTTGTAAAAAATTACAAACAGTATAAAAAAATTTATTATTTCATTGTCTCTATTTCTATAGGATGAAGAACTTAAGTATGGAAAAACAAATACCTCATTAAAAATCTCTAGATTTATCCAGTTATCCAAGTTTTTTTAAAATTACATGACAAAGAAATGTCATAAGTTTTAGTCTGATCGTGTTTCTATGCCTATCATTTTCCAGAAAATGTTATTATAACGAGTTGTTGAGTACACATACACACACACACACATCATGTCATGTAGTAGGGTCAAACATAAAGCAACTTAAATATTTCTTTGACTTTTCAACATTAACTTACTCATTCTTTTGTAGTATGTAGTCCCAAATTAGATATGTGTGCCATACTCAGTGGGGGCTCTACCCTTCATACTGTGTGTTTGCTGTCTTTCATATTTGAGTAATCCAAGAACTTACTCTTACTTGAGGCATTGCATAAATGCTTTATGTCAATTGGTATATTCCTTTTAAGCTTCTTGATAATTAAGTGATTGGTTAATTAATTTTTAATTCTCTTGTTAATTTTTTCCCAGGAAGTATATTTTGTTTTGATACATATGATATCTTTTATATTGTTGAGACAATTAGGTCCAAGAAAGTTCAGGGTGTGAGGTATTCTGATTGTTACTTGGCTACTCTAAATAGGTATCTGAACTATTTTATTGAAAAACAGAGGGAACTTTATATGGCGGTAGTTGAATTTTTATCTCTTAATAAAGTTCATGGTTTTGGCTTTATGAGTTTTGAATTGAAAGGGAGCATTAAATTAATCTTCCTTTTTTTAAAATTCATTTAATGGATTTGGTGTGTCTTACTAAAAAGAGGTTACCATTCTGTAAAAGCAAACAGGAAACATTCTATGAAACCAAACAGGGAACAATCCAACCAAAATCTCAAGTTTTTGTGAAACTGGAGTATGAAGGTAGACAACTGGATAATCTGATTTGCCTTTTTTTTTTTTTTTTTTTGCAACAACATTTAGCATTTGACCATTTAAATTTAAATAATTAATTAAGAAATTACACTGCAACAGAACATTTTGAGAACCTTTTATGTAACTTAATACAATGCTGTTTGAGACTGCCAGCAAACTCTTAAAACTCCTGGACACTGGCTCGCTTCTCTTCTGGCTTCCCTCCTAGTCTTGTCTTGGCTACTATCCAGAGCTGACAACTTTCACCCAGGAGTGAAGGGAGATTTGTCTAGTATAAGAAGGATTTTTGAGCCATCCTAGACTTTCACATCCAGATGGGCAAGGAGGAGGGGTGGCAGTATCATTGTACATACGTGGGTGATGTCATTATGTCATGCATGCAGTTATAATCATTAATTTACTCATACTGGTGAATCCTGAATGTCCTTATTCAAATGTTCCTCATTGAAAAGTGTAATGTAATAAGTTCAAAAATTTTTTAAATTACGTTCAAGTGTACGCCTAAGTAATTGATGAACATGTATATACTATAGGCCAAAGAGGTTTTGCGTCTTGGCTAGTAACATAAAAACACTTAGAATCTGTTAGGATGAGAATGTGGAAGTTCTAGTGTCAAGGCCTCTGCTCAGATCATTATGCCAAAGCTTTCTGTATGCTGTAGGTTCTATTATGACGATTTATTGTCCATAGTGTATTCCTCCTAAAGTGCATTGTAATTATTATTCTTTTAAGGACTTTTTTTCCTATCGTTAATTTTAGATCCTTTCAAGTAAATTCACCTGCCTTTATCTAAAAGACCATTTGGTATTAATATTATAATTTGAAAGACCTTTTGACATGAGTAGTTTTAAGGTATGATTACATCAGTAGACCATACTGTTTTATGAATGTTGGAGGTTCAGAAGTAATCTGTAACATTATTTTAACTTTTTAAAAAAATATGTACATTTACATATCCAAATATCTTTTATGTTTTATACAAATGGAAAATTATATGTCTTTAATTAAAATAAAGTCAGAAACTTTGATGTTATATAATTTCCTGTGCATTTGATTCTATAGACATTTTTCAGATATCTCTACAACTTTCACTATTAATCTGGTTTGCCACATTACATAAGCTATTTTCCAAAACTGCTGTATAGAAAGGAGTAAGGTCACAGTTAAATATGATTGATTTTCTGTTAATTGTATGATTAAAAGTTTATTCGTGTGCTGATTGTAGGTAATAACTATGATATTAACCTATGGAGTTTAAAAATACAGCAAATGAAATATGTGTATGTGTTTTTAAAATTTGAAATCTAGGCTATACGCATCTTTTATATTTGGAATTCATTAGTTTTCCTCTGCAAAGTGGAAATTAATTTTTATCTCCCACAAACTACTTGAAAACGACCTATAATGTTAATAAATATTACAAGGTGTTAAATGGGTTACCAATACATTTTAAGGTTAAATTAAGGAATAAACAAATGTCAAGTTGACCATTTAAATACATAGGACTTTGCTTATCTACTGCTAGAATTGAAAATAATCCCATCTTTAAACCTCATAGTTTCTATTATTCATATAATTGAGAAAGCCTAAATATTTGAGTTCTAACAAAAACTGACTTACCATTTTAGATTCAGGTATTTAGATACAATGGCTTAGTTTTCTATTTATAAATAAAAGGAAATCTGACCTTTTTGATTAAGAAACATTGTCAGTAGCCTTTTTAAGTGCTTGTTCAGCTGATGGTCCATGAGAGGAATACTCGTCCCAGTTGAGTGTATCCTAAAAACAAAATGGTGAGAGCCTGCTGGTTGTTATCTAAGATTCTTCTTCATGAGAGAACCGCATGATTATTCTCCATCTCCCACTCGTTCTCACCCTCCACAACCAACCCAGCCACACCCCACCCCCACCCCAACATTGTTCAGTACTCAGCACAATGAATCATTTTCAAGTTGACTCATTGTGAACTGTCTCCCAGCTGTTGGAATGTCTGGCAGACATTTTTGTTTGGGTGAAGAATAACTGGCTGAAACCCAACCTGGATGAGTTTGATAGAATGGTCTTTGGCTAAAGAAATATTGAGAGGGGCATGTTTATGGCCTCCGACGCCCCTGTTATTCCTGGAGTAGGACCGTCCCCTGTGGCACAGAACTGAAAGTGAGGAATCAATCTGGATTATTTTCTCACCATTGAGTGAAGAATTGCCTTAGAAAAAACAGGCATTTCCAAATTATGTTTGTTTTTCCATACTTGGTGCTCACATGATTGAAAGTATAAAAGACAAGAATAATTATTTTCACTTGTTCCTTTTAAAAGCACTAATTAAAGACTGAAACATCCTTTACATAACACAAATTTCTACCTCTGGAGGAGTTTCAGATATTGCCCTAGGTGTGAGTTAACCAGACATTTCAACATAATGTTTAGTGACAGGGGCTACTATGTATTTCATGCTGAGTCAGGTAACATTGACCAGCCAGCCTTTTTCATTTTGCTTCCTTATACAGTCTTCACAAGAGGACTTAAGAAACAGAGGAATATCAGTAAGCTCAGTAGTCAGTTATGTTTTCAGAAAGTGAACATCTTTGATTATATTTGGACTCTCTCTAACAGGGGAAATGGCATCAGACCAGTAAATTTTCTTGACTGTTTTACATTTCTCATCCTTTTTTTTTAAAGAGTCGTTTTAAACTGGTGAACATTACCAGTGTGTAAAGTGGAAGTTTTCAAATTACAAAATTTTACCAACAATATGTTTTTTTCAACTTATCGAGCTCTTCATAACAAAAAATTTTCTAGGATGTTACAGCTTATAAAACAATTTTCTGACCTACCAGCCTTTCAGATTGAAAGGAACCTATAATATAGTTAATTATTGTATTGTAAAGCCATGAAATTCTGGGTATTTTAGAACTATTGCTACTTCAAACGTAACTTTTTAAGGATATATTGTTTAGCAATACTTTGGGTTCATATCAGGGTGTGTTAGAAA
The DNA here is from genome assembly GCA_030848825.1 of Tadarida brasiliensis. Taxonomy (NCBI): domain Eukaryota; kingdom Metazoa; phylum Chordata; class Mammalia; order Chiroptera; family Molossidae; genus Tadarida; species Tadarida brasiliensis. Next base: position 25,731,023 of record CM061268.1, on the reverse strand, counting down.
GGAAAGGGGAAGCTACTAGTCTAGGGCTAGTTGCCACCATCTTTTCTTTGCATTTATTGTTATCCCAGAGCCAGATAGCAGCATCTGGAAAGAGAAAACAGAAGACTCCAGAGCTAGCCATGCTGCAACCTCTTAGCTGGACCCTTCCCTGTTTCTAATATAATAGATGACCTCAGCTGTGACAGGGTTGGGACCTGGTCCCATTTGACAGATGACAGTAGGATCTTTCCTTATACATTTTACTGTACTGTCTACTGCTCCCGAATCCTGGTGTCCATCAGATTTTCCAACGGGCAATGACTAAAGTAATTTGAAAAATAATAGTATATGAGCACAAAGGTAGCCTTGCCCCTTAAGACAAGAGAAAAATGACGAATTTATATTTTCTACCAAACCTAAAGTATGTCCCCTCAGTTCTTTGATTTAAAATAGCATACCTAGTCCGGCCAGTGTGGCTCAGCGGTTGAGTGTTGACCCATGCACCAAGAGGTCGCCAGTTCGATTCCGTTCAGGACACATGCCCAGGTTGTGGGCCCGATCCCCAATGGAGGCATGCAGGAGGCAGCCAATCAATGTTCTCTCTCATCAATGTTTCTATCTCTCTCTCCCTCTCCCTCCCTCTCTCTCACTACAATCAGTAAAGGAAAAATAAAAAATAAAAAAAAAGAAAACAATTAAAAAAATAAAAATAAAATAGCATACCTACAAGGGCATATTTTCAATAAGGGTGTATTTTCATCCAGTTTTTGGCGTGTGGTAGCTTTAATTTTTAAGTCATTTCTCTCGCTATGTTGCTAGTCTGTCTCCTCTACAATTTGTCATCAGGATGGCAGAATGGCTCGGTATACATGTTGTATTTTTAAACATAACATGAGTGTTTTGTTTCCTTGTTTTGCAGAATAAAGCAATTATTGCTCGTATTATGAACTTGACAGATACAGTAGTTCATCTGGAGTCGTTTATTGGTTCTGAGAGAGAAACCAACCCATTATATAAGGATTATCAGGGTAAGCAGCACCTTTATAATGAGAAGAGCATGTCCTGGTTGCTTCTAAGTACCTGGAAGCATCTTGTCCAATCATAATATCTACTGTGAAGTAGCATGAACTTTATTGTATAATATATCTATTAAATGTTTTCTATTCCTGGCCAGTCTTCCATGGCAGCTTGTCCCCAAACTACATTAAGATAACAGACTATGGTAACTGTTTGAAGGGAGTCAAACCCAGTACTAAGGTATGGCTCAGCCAGATGTACATTTTGTTGTCCTGGTGGCCTGAACTTGCCATGAAATCAGTCATACTTATTAGCCATTTTTGAAATAAGTATATTAATTTTAATAATAACAGCTTTGTATAAGGGTTGATACTTTACAAAGCTTAACTGTCTGATAAATAAAAAAATAAAATTTATAATGCATTATGGTTTAAAAGGCCTAGTCAATCACATTTTCAGAAAGTGAGCATCTATAATTATATTTGGACTTTTCTTATTTTGTTGTTAGTTTGAGACATGAACAAATTTTAAAATATCACCACCCTAGTATATACAGGTCAGTTATTCAGACTTTTTAACTTACATATTTTGAAGCTTTTAATACTATTTTAGTCGTTTGGTTGATTTGGAGATTTTTTTAATAAAGGTTCTTACATAGAATTATTGCAATAGGAAAGGTTTAGTAATTATGCATATCTTAGATTTAAGCTGAATATAGGATGTGATGATTAATAGATTTTTACCTATTTACTTATTCTTAGTAAATATTAATTATTGCTGTTACCATTGTGGAACTACTATACTTGCATGGAAACCTCTAGTCTGATGACTGAATAGCTTTTTTGTTATTGTTTTTAATCCTCACCTGAGGACATTTTTCCATTGATTTTTTAGATAGAGTGGAAGGAGGGGGGAGAGAGAGAGAGACAGAGAGAGAGAGAGAGAGAGAGAGACATCGATTGGTTGCCTCCCACACGACCCTGACCCAGGGCCTAGGATAGAAGCTGCAATCAAGGTCCATGCCCTTGACTGGAAATCAAACCTGAGACTCTGGTCCATGAGCCAACTCCCTAACCACTGAGCCAAACCAGCCGGGGCAGATGACTGAACAGCTTATTTGAAGTCTGCTACAAGATCGTGATTGCAGGACTGTGGCAATCTCCAGAGTCTACAAATAAAAGATTATAATATACTTACATGATGATTGCCACTGCTTTGAAGAATCAGCATACAACCTTTAAAAAATAAAATAGCATGATCTAACAAGCAAGTATTTTTTAAAAGCCTAGTAAATATAATCTGTGAACAAAAGCTGCATAAAATCGTTTGCCTCGTGATCATTTACTTGCTTAAGTAAGCATCTGGTATATGCCCAGACCCTATGTATAACTCATTTAATATAGTATTGTCATTATGATAGGAAGAGAGCTATTAAGATCAAACCATTTCTTTTTTTATTGAGCTATAATTGACCTGTAAAATTTTATTCGCTTTAGGTGTACAACACAGTGATTTTATATATGTATTATTGAGAAATGATTACCACACTAAGTTAACATTCATCACCACACATAGTTCCAATTTTTTTTCTTGTGATGAGAACTTTTAAGATCTACTCTCTCAGCAATTTTCAAATATACGATACAGTATAATTAACTGTAGTCATCATGCTGTACATTACATCCCCAGGTATTACTTATTGTGCAATTGGACATACTATTTCTTTAATTTATTATCATTTCTGTTCTCTTTTAAAACAACTCAAGTTAAATATTACCTTAGTAAATTATATCTGAGTATCATTTGTATTATGACCTTGTAAATTTAGTAAAATTATATCTTATATTTTAAAAACACTTAATATGATTAAAACATTTCAAGGGTTGAAAGACTATGAACTTTTCATGCTGAAATCCCTGAATTGATCAGTTATTCCCCACAAATTAATGGGTAGTTCTGATGACCAGTAAAGTTTCTATTAACAAGAAGGACCTGAAGAATCATTCATTCATTCTGTAAGGCCTCCTGATTTAACAGCTAAACAAACACATGCAAGATTACAATGAAAAATGTGCAAATGAAAGTATGGTGTGCTAATTTCTAGTATATTTTACTAAATAGCTCTGCGTGAGATATTTTTAATTTGTATCTAAACTGTCTTCCTAATACCTTTTGCATTCTTTTAAATAAATAAAAATAAGATATTTTAGTGAATTATTTTTGAAGGAGGCATTTCTAAAGTTAAGCTTCTAGAGGTTTATTTACCCTTTTAAGCTAAAACTAATACATATGTTACTAAGAATTGAAACACACACAAAGCTCTATACTAAACCAGCAATTCTATAAATAAGATTTATCTCCTTCATTCAAATCTGAGTTTGCCTTCTTCCCTCATGTTTAGGGATCAATGTCTTTGGGATGGTGATTTTTAAATATGGGCCAAGTCAAGCAGAGAGACACACTGAAGAATCTTCCATGTCTTCATGTGTAGCAAATGACCCCTGGTTTAGTCAGAAACTGCATTAAGCTGCACAAAAGCCATCCAGTGCCCTTGTCAGAAAAAATTAGCAAGTGTTTCTACTGACAAGAGGCCAGAGCTCACGGTTTACCTAGCAGCTGCGTAAAGGTCTAACATGCCCCAGAAATGAGTGTCTTGGGATGGCACAGGGGTTAATGTTTGATCCTAGAGTGTGCTCTAAAATGTCGTTTTCTTCAATGGTTTGTTCAAGTCATTAATAAGGTACAAAATGAAATACTTCTCATGAGTGCTTCCCTGGTTATCAGTAACCCATAAGCCTTGTTTTGCTGGCTGCTTACTGGTGCATTTAATAAAATAAAGATCACTCAGTGGTGCCGTGGGCAGCCTGCAAGGTGATAGCCATATTTGCTTACTGTAAATACAGGAGAAAATCACACACAAACCGGCTGTAGTTTTGACAAGTAGTAAGATCCCTCTTTACATCTGTACTTCTGTACCGAAGTGCAATTAGTTTTCCTCGCACAAGGATTTGTGTTTATCTTATTCTGCTTGATTACTTGAGTATAATCACACCATTTGCTTCATTGCTCCTGGTAGTAAGCTCCAGTTTTAAAAGGGGAGGATGCTTGTGTGTAAATTTACAGGATTCTGCTGTAAGACTCTAATTTATGCATCCAGTGACAGCGTTTTTAATTTTTTTTCCCTTTTATTTTCCTTTCCACCAGGTTTGATTCACATACGGCAGATTCCTCGGCTTAATAACTTGATGTGTGATGTGTCAGATGTCAAAGACTTAGCTTTTAAATTAAAAAGAAAGCTATTCACCATTGAGGTAAGAGAAAATTTTTATATTTTAGTTCACAGTCTTGAAGTAAATAATATCTCTTTATATATATAATATATATATTATATATATTTTTTTTACTTCAGTGAAATTCTTAGATGGTTCATGCTAAAGATTTAAGTTATTTTGGTGTAACAAGATAATTTTTTTAGACTATTCTATTTCTTTTTTTTATTTTAATGGCATATTATTAGAGTATAAAAAGGATTTTGTTTTAAATGTCTGTTTAAAGTAAGCTCCAAACTTACTGAGTATGACCTGCATATTCCCGAGGCTTTTAAAGGCATATTTAATTAAATGTTAATGAGCTATGCTTATTTGCGTGTGGAATGTGAATGCTACCACAGTTGTGTATGGCTAAAAAAAGAGAAGCCTTAGCTACCTTCTAAAAGCAGGTTTTTTTACTGGTAGTGAAATCACCTTTCTGCTTTCCGTGCTGAATAAAACAAAGTGCTCTCATTTACATCAGTGCCTTTAAGTAAAATTTCCACAAGACTTAAACTTTTTTTGTGATCTCTATGCAAGTAATAGTGACAGAAAGTAGTACAAAAGATTTATTTCAACTTAATCTTGCTAAAGAGCAAATGAATATAGCACTATTAAGCAATTAGGGTTGATGTATTTATTAACGAAATAAATGGTCAGAGAGAGATGGCTTTTGGGTGGTGTGATAGTTATCAGTATAGTCGGTGCAATTTTTTTTAACAAAGACATAAAACAGCCAAGCAGCCTTGACAAACCATTTTGTTTAATCTCTTTTCAAATGAAAAGCTCTTAAGCAGGCCACTTGTCTTAACTGCTTGAAACCATAAAAAGAGAGAATTGCCACCAATAAATTAGCATATTTTTAACTTCATCACCAAATGATGGTCAATGTGGCTTGGCACTGCTTTGGTGTTTGGGACTTCACCCTTAAGTGACCACTTTGGCCCTTTTTTGACCCTCTGCCCTCTTTAGCTGGCCACTTGATAAGGTAACTTAATGGTTCTCTCTCTTTTTCTCTTTCTCTTCACATTTGCAAGTAGCACTAACCTATAAATCATTGTAAGGGCCCTATCCAGTGACAAATTAATGTGCCCTCCTTCTAATTAATGGTCATCAATGTCCTTAATTATCTAATCCTATTGAGAGCAGTTAATAGTTAATCAGGCAGCCAGTTCTTCAAGCAGGTCATCTCTGCAGGAGCAGTAGAAGTTTCTCATCTGGGGATACTCCCTTCAAAAGCCACTTAAAGCCAAAAGAACCAGAGTGTAAAAATACTGATTCTTGAGCTAATTTGCTTTGGTTCTCAAAAAAAACCATTGAAATGGAATCCAACCCTGTAATTGTTCAAACATTGTTTTAGTTTTTCAGACAGAATATTGAGAAATTTACCATAATATATGTAGTTATAAATATAAATATGAAGTTGTAGTTGTTGATGTCACAAAGAGAGTATGCCTTATCATTTTCTTTGAAGTTGAATTTATATTTTTAATGAAAGATGTAAGTTTTGTGGGGTTTTTTCCAAGTGACATCTTTCTCCTAAGATGAATATTCTGACAGTCAGGTCTAAGGTATCATGTCTAAAACTAAGCAAGATTCCCTAGTGAAAAAAATACTGCACCTAGAGAAAAAAGTAGCACAGTAGTATGGATCATGTTTATTCATTCTCTCTTTCTCTCCCTCCCTCTTATACACACGTACTGTGTCTTATTTTGGGGGTAAGAGGGTAGACATACAGGACTTATATAATGTCAAGTGAGACCTCTCCTCTAAATAACTTTAGGTTTTAATAGTAACTACATTTTACCATCGAATCCGATGAAAGATCATTTATTAACCACATTGGTGTCTGTTCTGTTTCCTCTCTCCTCTTCTCACTCTTCTAAACTAAAAGAACCATTATAATTGTTTTGGAAGCAATATTTGAAAACAAAACACTGGTAGATGGTTGTTGTTTTTTTAAAGTTAATATTTAATACAGTCTATCAAACCCTTTACATTTTTGGCTTATAACCTAATCAATAAGTATATATGTGTTTATATACAAATAAGTATATATATAAATGTACATATATATTTATATATATAAATATTTATGCCATGAAATTCAATTTGGTGATTAGAAAAATATAAAGAATTGAATAAACCTAATAAAAGTACATATCGGTATAATTATAATAGTATAAAATCATATGATTTGTGTAAGATTAAATGCTTAAATATAGCATTGTACATTGTAAAATGCATACCCAAACAGATAGCAAGTCTTTGGTGATATATTCTAGACACTGGAAACAAGAAGACTTTTCTTATTGGGTGAAAAATATTATCTACCAAGTAACAATGTTTTAATATATACAACAAATATAAGTGTGTGTGTTTTTTTAACTGCCCTAATATTTAAAAAATAAATAAAATGTACATTATACTAGTCAGTAAAGTCTGAGGCTATAATATACCAGGCATTGAATCTGTATCTTACTTTTAGAAGGGAAAGGTAATTTAGCAGGTAAAGCAGAAATAACTTTTCTGATTCCATACAGGTAGATTTGTTACATGTTGGGAATTTGCTGTCAATTACATGGTCTAAAAAGGCAGCATGGTCAGAAACAGGGGTCAAAAAAAACAGGCAAACACTCTCATCTCTATTTTTTGGGTACTTTTTCTTTGATTTATTACATCATTGCCCTTTTTATGTATGACAACTGAATATATTTTTACTAATGGCCATTAAGGGCCTTGAACAAGTAGAGCAACTTTAACCAGTAGTCTCCAGTTTATTTGGGTGAGTTGGAGAAAGCAAAATAATATTCTTCCTTCTTGGAATGGGTAATGGTATTGTCCAGATTCAGGTGGAAGCATTTATCTGATCACAGTAAATTTTTACTAATACCTAATATTCATCAACTATAATGCTCTATAAATTAGCCTTTCTGCAAAAACCATAGCAGAATCCTATCTACAGTAAAGACACTAACATCCTGGCATACGTTCTGGATAAATGAAAGAGAAAGTTTCAAGTTGATTCAATGTGGCTTCAGTTAAAAGAAGTACTTTCCACCCTGGCCAGTTTGGCTCAGGGGTTAGAGCGTTGGCCTGTGGTCCAGAGAAACCCGGGTTCGGTTCCCGATAAGGGCACGTACCTCGGTTGCAGTTTGTCCCCAGCCCTGGTTGGGTCGTGTGGGAGGCAGCCACTCGATGTGTCCCTTTCATATCGATGTTTCTCTCTCTCTTTGTCTCTTCCTCTCTCTCTCTCCCACTCTATCTGAACAAAAAATGGAAAAATGTCCTCAGGTGAGGACAAAAAAAAAAAAAGTACTTTCCAATTCTCCGAAAATTGATGATTCTTATAAACTGAACATGGTAGCTATCTAGCGTATTTGATTATCCTTAATATCCTACTTAATCCTTTACCTTACCACATAACCTCCAGTCAATCACAGCAACCATTCATTAAGCCTTTATTATGTAAAAAGTACTATACTGATTTATTTATATTTTCCATAGAGTGAGTAAATATTTTATAATTAACTGTAACTGTCTTTTTTATCTTTATAGCTATCCCAAAATTCAGAAGAGTCATATACTTCTTTGCTGAAATATATATAATATAGATAAATTGTAGAGTTTTAAAAATAGTTCAACTAATACAGCTATAGGTATTATATAAGGTCCACTGGTCAGGTGACCTATAAACACTACCTTCTCAGTAAACTTCTGTAAGATGCTTAACTTGGATACATAGCTTCACTTCCAAGCTGAAGTAATTACTTACACTTGTATTTTTTTTTTTTCAATTCCTGTAATTTTTGATTCTCTAATATTGAGGTTATCATTAACCAGGTTTTTCTTTATATTAGTAATTATGATATAATTATAATACATAAACAAGTAAGATTTGGTAGGATTTGAAATGTGGCTGCATTTAATTGATGACATCATAGGAGTAGCATTTTACTTGGATTTAGTAGTGTTTTGCTATTTTGATGTTGTATTGTTGATCTGGATCATATCTTAACACTTTCTAATCACTAATTTTCTAATATAAATAGTAATAATGTATTATTACATGGGTTACAACCTCTATCAAGGCTATTACAAACATTGTTTCTGCTTGGGTAGTGGGACAGTTTTCGAGATCTAAGATTCAATGTTTCTATGTTCAAGTCAAAAAGTATGGTTACTGGGTTAAGCTGAAATATACAAAAGACATACACTGTCCACTGCAAATATTCAATGTAAGGATAAAAAATACTTATGTAGGCTTTAATTGGTCCAAATATAGTAATTTTCATAAGTAGTGTATCTATGTGGATCCTGTACACCAAATAAATGTTGAGAATTCAGTAAATCAAGTTTACTTAATGTTATTATGTCATACTTTCCCCATAATTCAGAATATAGGACCTCGGTACCTCCTCAATCACAAAGAACTTTTACTCACAGAATAATAGATCAACCAGTATTTATTAAGTAACATTATTTCTGATGCACTTGCTTAGTAGATTCACTCTTAGTACTAAGAATAGAATAGTATATGCCATCTGTATAAATTGGCTTTATTATAATACTACAATGTACTTGATATGATTCAGTGGAGGTATTTGAAATTTTATATATTGGAAAGTCTTGCAAGCTACAAGGATGTCAGTCACTGTAACAATGTTGGACAATCTAGAGTGTTGCATGGTATCGTTGGTCCTACGTTTCCTACTTCCCTACATTTTGTCAGCAGCCATTCCAGTTTTTAAATGGAAGTAGAAATATGACTATGTTTACTATTTCTAGAGGTAGAGGGGAGGGGTAGTTAACGTATTTGTCAATTCAAAATTATGTCACTAAAATATAGTAATAGGTAAATGTCTAGCTTGGGAGCATTATTAAGTTGTAGCATCATGGACCATATAGCCCAAAATGCCATTCTGATAATGAAGTCCTCCACAAATATCGGTTGGTATTTCAATCCCCAGATATACTGCAGTTAGCAAAAACAAATCAAAGTAGAACATAGACATATCTGTGTGGTTGAAATTATTTGTCAAAAGTAGATCCAAATTAATATTCTTTAACAATGAAAATGTCATTTTCTACATGTTTACATTTAACATATTCATTATATTACCATTCCCTTATTTATACTTTAATTCCCAAGTGACATAGCCATACAGTAATGTCATAGAGGTTTCACAGAATCTCCAGAAGTTGGTTTAATGCTATATATATTTCACATGTCATAGTGAGCCTATCAAAATTGCATACCACCTTAAGGGGAACACAGTTTTGAGACTCTGTCTAATCCTATTTCTTCCCACTTTGGAATCTTAATTAGAAGAGATAAGGAAAAAAAAAACACATCATTTAACTAAATTATTGTCTTGAATCTGTAGCAAAAGGTATAATCCGCAATTGGGCCAATTAGTGAACCCCATAGTTAGCTATGCTGCAGCGAACAATTTGATTAGATCTGACACCATCCTAGTTCCCACTGTTGTTTTGCCAGGTATGATGGTCTGACTTCAAAGAGCTTGAGGCATCAGCAGGGCAAGGTTTGGAGGCCAGCTTAGGTCCGGTTGTTAATCTCTCTGCTAAAACCACAGCGGCTCTCACACAAAACAAGCTTACACGACACAATCATGCGGTATTAAAGTTAGGGTTGAGTCGTGCCAATTTGCCTTTGATTTTTTTATGATTGACCAAAGATGGCTACATGACTAGACACATGCTGAAAGTACACTGATTAGGTAAGTTCCCAAAATATTTGAAGTATTTTTTTTAACTTCCTACATAAATGTTGGGAAAGCTTATTCCCTTTGATCAAAGTTCCAAAGTAATAGTACTGCATCCTGGGGGAAATGAGTATTTCTTACTGGCAGCCTGAATCCCCAACTGTTCATTTACCACTCCATAAAAATGTGTCTTTACACTAATAATTCCTAAAGGAGAATGTAAAAGGAAACTGTTTCTATGTGGTACGCTTTTTAAAAATCTATTAAGAGCCTTGAAAGAAAAAAAATACATTTTTCCTGAGTCATTTATGTTCACTGACAATGTTTCTGAAATTTTTTTATTATTATTTTCCACTTAAATGTTGAAGTAAAGTGCCCTTCCAGGAGGTGATTGCATAAGTGTTCTTCTCTCTGCATTCTGATTTGCTGGAATATTGCAGTAATGGTGACATGTTTCCATTCTGAGGAAAGCCTACGGCTGCGTTAGTATTATTCCGAGTGATTGAAGCTGCCATCTTGCTGACTTTCCCTTAGGCAGCATAAGGCCTGTTTGCTTCTGTGTTCATTTCACATGCTTCCTGTGAATTTGGCTGGCAGAACATCAGTGCTGCATTTGGCAAGGAAGAGTAAATTCATATTTGGCTATTATATATCTTAAAATTTCTGTATGGTCTCACCAACACCTCAGATATTAAACTTCTAATTCGTTACATCAAATGAATCCTGTTTTATTCAGGAAATGTAAGGAAAGCATATATTTGAATAGCAAGATGGTTGCACAAAGCACAAGTCAAATATTTAGACTCTTTCAAAATAGTCTTCAGTCCATGAGTCTCATAAAGATGCTCTGGTACCTGTAGTGTAGTAATCTCACCTTTGAGACCAGGATGAAACAGATTCATCACCATCTAAGAATGCAAAGAGAAAAAGATCTCTTCTCCTTTTAAAATGTTACAGATACAAACATTTCTATGTGTTGTGTGGTGTGGCTTCAGGAAAATTGTCTTGCAGTAGCCCAAGGATTTCCCTAAAGCCTTTGTAGAACTTCTGTAGCAGAATTCACCTAGTTTACATGATACTCCCTGAAACATTTCCTCCCACAGTAAGTTATTTTTCTAAGAAAGATAGAAAAAGAGAAAACAAAAAATGATAACAAATCTTGGCTGCCTCATTTCATCAGTTTAAAGACAAGAATGTGTATTTTACTAATATATTTTCCAAGGTGCCTAGAAGAGTAACAAATACATTGTAGAGCTTAATAAATATGATGTCCATATTTGTGATATGTGATATCACATATGTGGTTGATATAAGTAGCTTTACAGGTACTTTTATACCCAAAACATCCTCAGTTCTTCCTCCCTATCTTTGCACAACAGATGTCCAGAATATTCATCCCTCCAATCCTTTCATGGCCTTTTCTTCTCACTGTATTGTAGGTTAAGTATCTCAAACTCTTTCTTAGAGATGTCGTTCCCAACTAACCCATCTGAAGTATGCACTCAGTTATCTGCTATAAAGTACTGCATTTTAATTCTTAGTATAACACTTATGTATTACTACAGTTGTTTACTGGTTAATTTGTTTGTTTATTTTCCCATCCTCACTCAACCTTACATGTTGTAACCTTCACAAAAGTAGAGACGTAGTCTGTCTGGTTCACAGCTAAATCCTAAGCACATATAGTAGGTGTTCCATAAACATTTGTTGTTAAAGTACTATTTTTAAAGTAACTCATGTCACCCTGGCCGTTGTGGCTTAGTTGGTTGGGCATCGCTCTTGACACCAAAAGGTTGCAGTTTCGACTCCCGGTCAGGGCACGTGCTCTAGTGGCAGGTTCAGTCCCCGGTAGGAGGCATTCAGGAGGCAGCCGATGGATGTTTAGCTCTCTCACGTTGCTGTTTCCCTCTCCCTTCCTCTTTCTCTAAAAAAAAGTAACCCATGTCTACCATCAGGGTGTTTAAAAACATATATTGGGTATCTTATTTGTTCCAGGCATTCTGTTGGGTGATTTCACATACATGGCCGTATTTAGTTTTTATTTGAATCTCACAGGAACCCTTGCTATAGGCATTACTATACACATTTTAATGTAAGGAAATATAAGGAGTTGTATAACCCTCCCAAAGTCATAGAGCTGTGTTTAGAGCCAGGATCAAATCCATATCTTCTGACTCTATGAGCAGAATTACGATGGAAAGTTAACAAGTTGAGGAGCTCTTTTGATTATTATTAATTATTATTATTTAAAAATAAAAAGTTATTTTGAGTCTTTGGACAGGGGCCTGGGACTATTGCAAGTGCTTTGTAGCCATTATCTCATTTCATACATACCATATACCATTATTATCAACATTTTATGAATGAGGAAACTTAAGATTTTGAGTGACCAAGCAACTTAACTAACCCAGAGTCACAGAGTAATCACTGACAGACATGGCACTTAAATTCAAGTCTTTCTTATTCCAAAGCCTGTGCTCCTAGCCACTAACTACTCACCATACTCCAAGATGTCCTTCCATCTCATTTCAGTACAGAAGCCAGAAGGCCTCTGCCCTGATAGATTAAAAAATATAGACATATAGATATAGATAATCTTTCAACATTCAAGTTAAAAATTATTCTGTTCCTAGCAAGCATTTCTACTCAGTTTTAATAAAATATATTATGAAATTCAGATTGGAATAATCATAGTTTCTGCCTTATATAATATTCTGGCATGTTTTATATGTATATAGATATGTATATGTTAGGTTGGCAAACTTGCTTTTTCCTTATTTTTTCCTTATTTTTGGTATGTGATAGGTATTTTTTAATTTAAAAAATTAATTTGCAAATAATAGAATGCCATTACCTGAAACACTATCCACTTCTGTAGGATTTCTAGATTTTTGCTACATAAGGTGGGGCAAGTATTCTATACAAAGAAATATAGTCTCTTACTCTAATCAACTACTTTGATATGGTTCAAAAGTATCCCAAATTTAATTATAGTATATTATTATATTCACACAAGTTCTACATTCAGGTACTTTTGTAAATATTAATTTGTTCATAGATAGTTACTATGTTTATATATTATTTCTTATATTTTTCTAAATTATTTTTACATATATCATCTTTAGAGCATTAGACATTATTTTGTGAGATAATTAAGGTGTATACAACTTATAAGATAATTAGTCTACCAAATTCAATTTTTCAAATTTCTAATTTTGCCTCTCCTTTTATCATAACTAGTTCTAATGAAGGCTTGGTCCATTCGTATTAAAGCCTGCTTTTTCTGTTACAAATATTTTATTTATTGGCAGTTCTTTGAATACCATTTACAAGCAAAATTAAACAGTAAATCTTATGATTGCAAAATGTTTTCTTCTTTTATTGATTAATATTACTAACAAAAGTTTCCTACAATTTAGTAATAAGTAATTGTATTCTTCATTAAGAAAATAGTAGATTAAATATAAACTATTAGTTTTTAAAAGCTAATATATGGGGATCATATAAATAACGAAGGGGAAATGGGGTGTAATGGAAATGCCTTTATCCACAAAACCAGTAAAACAGTTCTCTTATTTAAGTAGAAATTAAATTTTGTCACAATTATTACTGTCATAACTCCATGCCACATTAGACGTTTCGTAGAGTAGCCAGTTCAGGTTTTGTGTATCTGGTATAGGGAAGTTCACTGAACTGTTTTGTCAGGTGCTGTCAAGTCAACCGACTGTTGTTGTAGAGAACCAAATGAAATCATTGTGACGTGAGCCTTCCAGAGCTAAGATACCCAATATGAATGGTTTAATGAATTTGAATATTTGGTTTCCGTTTTTTGTAAGACTGTCAAAATATATTGCACTCATTCAGAAATTTGACTTAATCAGTTGAAATATCTAACCCTATACTTTATTTAAAATTTATTTTATATATTTCTTAATGTAAGTAACACTTGACATGTATTTGGGTATGTTTTGTTAGATATATACTTTTTCACCAAACATTTCAAAGTAAGGTTCCAATTGTATATAGTTATTTTAGTAAAAAGAGAGAAAAGATGTCTTTTACTAAAATTGAAATTTTCTGTTATAAGGAAGCTCGTTTCAAGTTTGAAATAACTATTTTTGTTTCCAATGGCTATTATGAAAAACAAAGTTGTATTTGGTTAGATTTTAAGAATTTAATGAAATTTTTATGCATGTTATAAGTATTTCTTATATGATTTGAAAAACAGTTTATCTTTCTGATCTATAGTTATTTAAAAGGTATTATTATAGGGTTGACTTCGTTAAATGCCTCAAACTTTATTTACATATTTTGATGTGTGGGGGTGCTGTTTCTATTTCTGTTCAATAACCTAAGAAATATTTTACCAACTTATAGTGTAGCTATGGTGTAGCATTGAAAACCTTGTAACAAAAGCCTCTTGGTGCAATTAAAGGTCACTTGTACATATTGTAATAGGCTACTCATTTACAAGATCTTTGTTAAGGGTCAGTGCTATAGCATGAAATGGATTGCCCTTGTTGAGCCTATAAATAAATGGGTCAACTTATCTCATATTCAGTGGGCAAAGGAAAAAGCTAACACAATACTAGTTTATTTATATTTTTACAAACAAATTGCTAAAATGTTGAGCAAAACCAAAAACACTAGTGCTGTATTCTTGACATAAATAATTATAGAAATGTATTAGAACATGTAACTACAGTTTTTAAAAAGAACTGCTTACACACATGGTTTTATTTGTTTAAATATATAGATCACACACAGATATAGAAGAACACAGCATAGTGATAGTGTTCAAATGTCTTGTACCATAAAACTAGCATGTTTCAAAATGGCTAAGATGTATGTATATACTCCATTATTTCTGTATTGAAGTTCAAAACTTGTCAGGGTAGGTATGAAAACGGGCTCAAACTAGATAGTGATTTATTTTAATTATCTTTCATAGCCTTTCCAATGCTCTTAGGGAAAAGATGGTGGTGCAGATAAAGTATTAGTAATGACTTCAGTCACTTGATTTTTCAATAAATTAAGACTAGGATAAAAATAAAACTAATAACAAAAAGAAAATATTTTATACCTTATAATTAAATACATTTAGATTTTATATTATATATATAATATGTGTCATTATATATATATGCGCATCATTTTTATTCTCAAACTAAAATCAAGTTAGTAAAAATATACTAATGAAATAAATTTATGCAGCACTTTCTAGATTCTTTTCTCTGATTTTGACCATTCAGACACACAACTACTACACACATCTAATTTTCTTTTTGGTTTCTGTGTACTATCAAAAATGCAAAAATAATTTAAATTGTAATCAATGCCAAACTAAATCTTCTGGGTCAAACAAAAATAATCTAACGATGGATTTGAATTAAGAATTGAATGAATAATGATATGTCATCTAATAGAACTGATTGGTCTGGAACAATACTAAGGCTAATTATAAAGTAAGTAGCCAAGAAAAACCCTGATCCAAGTAATCTCTGCTTGTTATTTAGCTCTTGAATGTCCACTCTGCACTGTTTTGTTTGTTTTTGCTGCCATGCTTTAGCACAGTGGAATATCATGCTTAAGCCTCTTTTATAAAGTATTGAAACTCTGGGAAAATGTGGTTCATTTAGGGGCATAAATGCTTTAAACTAATGTCTGTTTTACTCATCACTGTATCCCCTTTCCCTAGTTCAGTGCCTAGTTCATTGCTTAGTTCAGTACTCATAAAATATCGAATGAAAGAATGAATGCCCTCTTGACAGTGCTCAAAACACATTAGAGAGTGTGACCATAAAAATCTCACCGTTTCACTATTCGAAGTAGTCTGATAAAGCTAACATAGTTTCCATAAGTGATTAATATACTTCTAAGATTTTGCATAGGTAAAATAACCTTCAAAAAATATTGATTAATGATATAATGAACCATTATTGCTGAAATAAAGTTGAACTATACTCCTCAAAAATACCAGATAGGAAATGAGGTAAAATATAATTTTTAGTTAACAAAAGCGATTGATATTCTATTTGTTTTGTTTTTTTTAGGTCTCCCCACCCGGGCAAGTCCCTTTATTTTTTTATTTTGATATTCTATTTGAATCATGATTTCCTTTTTGTCATTTTATTGCCACTTGAAAATTATTTTGAATGCTTCATCTTCAAAGATTTTATTTTAAGTTTTCCAAATTTGTACAAGTCCCCCAGAGCTAATAGGAACCAGTCTTGATTCCTGGGTTTAAAGTACCTGCCCTTTCTAACCCCATTTGATTCATGTCTGGTCTTCTCTGGGCGGTAGGGCTGATTTTATTACCTGTATGTTTTCCTGACTTTAAACAGGAAAATACTGTAAAATATTTGTGACACTTACAAATTAGGGATACAGTAATTATGTACAGTGGAATCTGAATACAACATTTTGGATATTCTACAGTTCAGGTTTAAATATACATTAGCAGTTAGCCACTTATATCTTGAAATAACAGAATCTAGAACTACCATTGTTGAAGAATCATTCCATTGACCTCTTTGTGCACATGGAGCCAACACATCCCAATCTAGTTCTTTAGATTGACTTAAGAATTTCCTCCTGGAAACCTTTTTAGTCCAGATAGAAATTTAAGGACAATTATATTCAGAAGAAAAGTTTTACAGTGCGTAATTTATAACTGAATGCATTCCTTCATGTGTCCTATTGACTTAATGTGTAATTAAATTGAGAAACAAAGAGTACATGTAAAGATATTTTGGAAATGCGATCTACTCTTCACAGTGCCACATTGGCCATTTCTTCGCTTTAGCATTCAATCATTTTAACATTTTCGTAATTTTATTGGAAAAATTCTTATGCTTTGGCCCACGTGAAGTTAGATAAATAAAAGACAATATTAAATAATCTATGCCCCTGATACTTTAAAACATGAGATTAACAAACTGTGACCTGTGGGCCAGATCCAGCACCACTGTTTTTTAAAATAAACTTTTATTGGAACATAGACAGGTCTATTTGTTTATGTATTTTCTGTGGCTGCTTTCACTCTACATCACTAAGTTAGGATCTTGTGGCACACAAGGCCAAAATATCTACTGTCAAGTCGTTTACAGTAACAGTTTGTCATAAAGAACTCCTACTTTAGAAGGCTGTGTGCTTTAAAGAAAATTTACTCTGACAGTTTTCAGTTAGAGAATAAACCTTAAAATTAAGTTTTATTTGAGTAATAATGAGTTCACACAACCATTTTTGTATAGTTTGCACTTTCAGAATCAAAGCCAACTTGTCATTGTGTGCACCCAGCCTCTCTATAATCATTGGAACCCACTTTCTTAGAGGGTACCCCATTTCATTCTCTACCAAGTCCAGTTGCTAGAAAATTTTTTCAGATACTCAAGCAACTTCGCACTTATTAGTACTAAAACTACTTTCTGAAGCCACAGAAAAACAGCTGTTTTCTATATAGTATCACTGGATTCATAAAAAATACCTAATATATGAGGAACAGTTTATATTTTTTTTCTTGGTTTTCTGTAAGTTTTTTTTTAATATAAATTAAATTGACCTTTTAATTATATTTGTTGTACATTTAACTTAGAATCTTAAGCAAAAATCTCATATAATTTTCCCAGCATCCTTTAAAAGAATCATTTTTTTTAAATAAATAAATGAAGCATCAATGAGAAATAATAAAGTAATAGTCTTGAATTCTGAAGTGAAAATGCTTTATGAATTATAGGTCTATACAATTCAAATATTAAAATTCAGTGTTTTTATTTGTAGCATGTTTGAATTCACAAATGAGCTTCAGATGATTAAAAGTGATATAATCCATATCAACTGTGATATTTTAAGTTTATTGTAGTCTATTTAAGATTATTTTACTGTACATTAAATTAAATGTAGCATTAAACTTTTGGTGACTGGATAATAAGAGTTGTAAAGATATATTTCTAGCAAGTATTGATTTTATCAATAGAATTATACGAAAAAAGATTAGCTGTTCATTATCCACACTACCTAGCATATATAACTGATAGTCAAATTAAAACAGTAAGTTTAAGTGGGCACTATAGATCAAGTCGTGTTCATTTTTCTTTTTTTTTTTTAATTAGGAATTTCTTAAGCAAGGAAATAAGATCATATTGAGTCTTAAAGTGTAAATATATTATTGCAAGTAATTTGGGGGCTGGTAGATAATTTTTAACCCATGAGATTCTTGAATTGGACTCTTTTGGCATTTTAGTTAGGAAATTTAAACATGAGGACAGTTTTACTCAAAATCACTTTTATTTAAGTTAATGCCTATTTTTTAAAATAATTATATAAATATTTGTGTCCTTGGAATTTGAAAATTGTTTTAAAATTACATAAAAACAAAACTCCTTTTCAAAGGTGTTTATAATGTAAAATAGAAAAGATTGCATGAAATCTCACAAAAAGGACTCAACTTGGTGTTTTCAGCCTAATAAAAATGTTGTAAAAATACTTGTAAGCTTGAAAATCACACTAGCTATTCTTGTTTCAAATTCTGTTTAATATATTGTTCTGTATGATTTTATAATAAACAGATTACTCCTTGAACAGGAATTAAGAATAAAGCTGCCAGGAAGGGGTTTTGTTGTCAGAGTAGTTCCCGCCTCATGTTTTGTAAGAGATTTCATGGTCCCATTGTAAAGAGTAGATGATTTAAAACGTGTTCCCAAGATAAACTTTCCCATTGTCATTAATGAGGATGGATAATACTGAGTGACAAGTGCATTAGGAATGACACAGAAAGAGCTGTTAGATTTGTCAGAGTCTATCACTTCAGGCAGTGACACTTGAGGACATTCTTTTTGTGGATATTTGGGGGGGAGGTCTGATTTAAAGATACCAAAGTTTGTATTTGCTTATAGAATAATGTATTGTATAGCTTATAAATATATATTTTACAGTGTAAAGAAAATATTTGGAAGGTTATTTAGATTTTCTTTCACATTTTAACTTTATTCCCTGTTATGTTCTGATTTCTTCCTAAGAAAATCATCAAACTGTGTAACATTTAAATGTTAAAATATGTATAAAAAACTAATTTTTTAAAAAGGTCTTATTTTTTGAATATTTAAATGAAGGAAAGATATTTTAAATTTCATAAATTTCTAAAAAGTATTTTGCTATCTTATTCCTATATATAAGAGGGGACTCTTCTGCATTAACTTGAGAATAAATATTTTGAAATAAAATAATACATGTAATTTATATTGTGTTTTACTTTACAGAAACACATTTTAAATATTAATCAATGAACAATTAATAATGAATGACTTTTCTGATGTTTAAAGTATTTCAAACTGGAATATGCCTCTCAATTTCGGTTTCAAATATGCAATTGGTCACTTTTTCGCCTTGATTCATCTTTCATGCTGCCAACCAAATTTTGTCTCTGTATACCTTTTTGACACTAATAATGACTGAGTCTGTGTTCATTTTAGTTCAAGATTTCCCAAGCGGCAGTTTGGAGCTAAGATAAACTATCTATCATGATTGCATACCACTAATCTGCCTCACCCAAACCACCCTATGACTGAAATTATATTTGACAGTTCACTTCTTCTTGATGAGCCTAAGGAGAACATAGCTACAGACCATCCCTGGGAGGACATGGCAACTACTCCATATGCTAGGGAGGGTCCTTTTATTTGTGAAACAAGACTTAACTATGTGTGATAGAAGGAGTCCCTCTCCCCCCACCTCTCTCTCTCTCTCTCTCTCTCCCCCCTCTCCCTCCTCCTCCTCCTCCTCTCTCTCTCTTTCTCTCTCTCTCCCCCCTCTTCCTCCCTCCTCCTCCTCCCTCTCTCTCTCTCTTTCTTTCTCTCTCCCCCTCTTCCTCCTTCCTCCTCCTCTCTCTCTCTTTTTCTCTCTCCCCCTTCTCCCTCCCTCCTCCTCCTCTCTCTCTCCTTTTCTCTCTCTCTCCCCCCTCTACCTCCCACCTCCTCCTCCTCTCTCTCTCTCTCTCATCGCATTTTCATTTTGTACTTTCATACAACAAAACTTTTTTAACCCCAGATTGTCTGTTAAACATTTTCTGCCGTTACTAGTTCTACCTATAAGTTAGTTTCACAGTGTGGTTAAAAACTATAAAGTCATTTTTAAAAATATTTATGCTTTCTAAAATGTTCTCTTATTTGTATACCATAATTGTCAAATATCAAAGCTTTCCTGTTAGTATTTTACATCTCAGCAAAAACTTTTTTAATCCTCACCCAAGGATACATTTATTGATTTTAGAGAGAGGAAAGGAGAAAGAGAGAGAAACATCAGTTGGTTGCCTCCCATAGCCTAGGTATGTGCCTTGATTGGGAATCAAACCCAAGACCTCTCGGTGCAGCCAGGGTCATCTCAGTAAATTTTTATATTACAAAAATGTTTCTAGGAAGAGTTTCTCTACTTTTAACATAAAAATATTTTCAAAATAAGTTTCAAATTCTTTATTTAAAACATTTTTAAATGATTTGAAGAAAACAAACTGAACAGTGTAGCAGAAAATATTTTAATTTTTTTATAATGATTCCTTATGTAAACTTAATTGTCATTTTTTACTATTGCTATGCAGAGTCTAGAGAAAAAGGGCTAAGAAAATAGACCTATTAACCACCTTGTATCCCTTTTGTAAAAATACCTTTCCTTGGGGATCAGAAATTATCAAACATTTTCAGATAGTGAACAAGGAGATGTTAAAGGATTTATGTATTATTAATACCCTAGAAAAAAAGAAATCTGAAATAATTATCAAGAATGTATATGGCCTGGCCGGTGTGGCTCAGTGAATTGAGCATCATCCCATGGACTGAGAGGTCCTGGTTCGATTCCCAGTCAAGGCACATGCCCAGATTGTGGGCTCGATCTCCGTAGGGGGCATGGAGGAGGCAGCCCATCAATGTATCTCTCACATCAATGTCAATGTTTCTATCTCTCCCTTCCCCTCTCTCTAAAAAAAAAAAAAAAAAATCAGTGAAAACATTTTTTAAAAAGAATGTGTATGGAGGGTTTAATAGCAAGGCTACTTTTACTAACCAACATGGAGAACCCAGTGAACAACAGATTTAATGTGGAAAAGGAAAGATTGAGGTTATTTAAACGAAGCACTTTGGATGATGAAATGGCTTTTCAAAGACGACACATAGAAATGTGTTATAAAATGGAACCTATTTTAACCTGTCCTGGGTTTTTGAAGTGTAATTCCACCTGAAGATGTTCAGATGGCCTGAACAGTTTTGCTTGTGTTGTTCTGTTGGTTCATCACAGCAAAGAGTAAGTTTGCTCATTGTCCTTTACTTGAAAATTCACTATTCCCTGGAAAGATGCCTTTTATTAAGGGCATTGTTTTTTATCACTTTAGTAATCAGCAGTAGAATCACTAATGCATTCTGCACAAAGCTTTTCTAAAACACCTAATGTCTAATAAACATCATCTTTATTTTGGAAACTTGAATTAATTAAATTAATTTTCTAGAATTACAGAAATAACTATTTAGTCAGTGTAGTGATTAAAATACTCGTATTTTTTAATGCAATATAAATTATTTTGTAAATGAGCTTCATTTGCTTCAACTTTTATTATTTTCTACAGTGTTTTTACTTCAACTAGTATGATGGTTACTAGTGAGCCATGTAAGATTTCAGTAACATCACCTAAAATAAGTAACTATTGATATATTTCCACATTTTCGTTTTAACTCTATAATTTCTGCAGTGGCCTATATAATATATTTTAGTGACATGTAATTTTGAAGAAAGGGAGTACTATCAAAGTAAATTAGTAAACTACCTATGTATATTATTTATTCTGAAAGCAATTAAATGAAGAAGGTCTAACTTATACACTGACTCTAGTGGTGTGCGGCCTTGACTTTGTGCTAAATTTTAACTTAAGCAGTAAAATCTATGATCCATTCATCTTACCATACCCAGTTACTCCTCCCATCTAATTATATGATCATTAAATGCACTTTTTTATTATATGACACATCTGCATATTTTTTAAATAAAATTGCTTCCATGTTCCCCACAGGCATCTATTTTCTAATCAGAAGAGTTGATATTATATTGCTCTACAGTAAATATTTAAACATTTTTAAAATGGTAATTATTGAATAGTTATCTGAAAAAGTAATTTCTTCATTTGGAAAACAGAATTTGTTTATTTTAAATTTAGAAAAAAGCAGAATAAAATGATGTTTTGTGGAATATTTAAATAGTTATGCTTTTTGTTTTGAGTTTTAATATAACCTTTTAAAATACACTTATATGCTTAAGCATGGTATACCATGAATCCTATTTTTTAAAAATGTGACAAAACAAGGGAAATGACAATACCTTTTAGTAAATAAGTTATATAAACTTACACTGGAAAATGCCTTAATACCACCACATAAGGTGAAATTATTGTGCTCTGCAGACTATTTTTAATAAAATAATTGACACTACTCAACTCACTTGTTTGTATTAAAAAGAAATAATACTTTCTCACTAAAATAATTCCCTCATCTTTGCTTTTGAAATTGGGATGACATTTCCTCTGTGTGTGTGTGTGTGTGTGTGTGTGTGTGTGTGTGTATGTGTGTGTGTACATGTGCACACTTCTGTGCATCCCATAGAGAAAAATGTAAGAAAGTCTGTCATTTTTAATACTCTGACCTATGATAAAACAGTTTATTGCTATATAATGTGCATACTTGGTCAGTTAAAGTTTCAAAGACTAGGTATGCGAGAGCAAGATCAACCATAGGTTTTTATTAATTCATTCAATAATTGTTTATGAAGGTACCTTAAGTGTTTTCAGTGTAGTCTGATGTTTTTTATCAAAATACAAGTCCTTAAGATCTGGTCTCTGCTGCCTCCCCAGCCTTACCTCTTGCCTGAGCTCCAAGTTGCAGCCTGACTTTACCCTAGAGTGTCCCATTCTATCACTTCCAGGTCTTTTGTACATGCCAAAAATATTCTTGCCAGGTCATTCTTATGTTTAATTTAGTTCTCAGTGTAAATGTTACTTCCTCTAAAATTTCTTTCTTCATTCTTCAAGACCAGGTTAGGTAGCCTCCCTCTGTACTCCCAGAGTACCTTGTAAATTATATCTTTTATAGCACTTACAACGTTATTTTAATTTCCTATTTCCTTACAGTCTCTCTCTTTGCCCTAAGCTGGTGGCAGAGACTGTGTCATGTTCTCATTCACTAATGCATCCACAGAACCTAACACCGGATATAGCATACAAGGGAGAACAAAAGTAGGTTTACAGTCGTGAGTACACGAAACAGTTTATTCTTGTATTATTATTTATTAATTATTGTATTATTTATTTGTATTGTAGCCGTAAACCTACTTTTGCTCACCCCTGTACTGTAGTTTAGTAAATATTTGTCAAATGAAAACTGATAATATGTGGAACTTGGTTAAATATCTGACATCTCCCATTTTTTCAGTTGTCATAAGAACACTACACGTGATCAACCCTCTTAACAAAATTTTCAGTGGATAATCCATTCTTGTTGACTATAGGTACAGTGTGGTAACCTGTCTGCATCTTTAATTAGCTCTCCGTATGGGTCTCAGTTGTCTGCTCTTTGGGGGAGAGCACTATTAATCAATTCTCAAAGCCCAGTCAGGGCAACCCTTTCTCTGCTATAGCAGCCACACCAAACTGTTTAAATTTTCCCTCGTTACCAAACTGTTTCTTGTCTTTTAAGGTTGGACTACTTCCCCATATCAACTTGGAATTAAAAAAAAAAAAAAATACTTTAATACCTAACTCAGTCTTTCCTTCTTGGTGAAAATTCTGCAAGCTCCTTCTCCACCCCACTCCCCCTTCCCTGCCAATATATTCACTTCTCTCTAAATCTTTGGTTTATGTTAAGCTCGCCTTTTTATGAGAAAGTCTGTTACTTGATGCATTAAAACTCTATCAAATAATTTTATTTAAATTTGAATGCATTTTTTAGCTAGTCTGTAAATCTCTTGCTCTATAGACATGTGGTAAAGATTCAGTATGGATAGCTTTCAGGATCACTAATTAAAGCCAAACCAACTGAGCATTTAAAATGTACCCTTGAAATAGAGGGGAGGTGCCAAGTTGATAACATCTTGATAACATTGGATAGTAATATCCCATGGGCTTACGTATTCATTGTTCCTAGTCAATTGACATTTATATCTATTATCACTTGAGTGAAACATGATTAATTATTTTATGATAATTTGAATCATTGTTTAAAATTCAGTTTGGAAGTGTTGTGTCCTGGCCATCTTCTGCTACCATTCCTTTAGAGGATTTGGGGAAGATGATTTGCTATTTAGGGAAGATGATTTCTCCTTCCAATTCTTACATAATAAGCTCATTGTTTTCTAAATAGGAGACTCCTTCCCGCTCTCTCTAAGAGTAATAATTTTATGCCGCAGACATCAAAGATGAGGACAAAAGTGTCACATTGTGATTCTGTCTCCATGACACTCCACAGTAATACAAAGTAAAAAATTAAAGCCAAGAGAGCCTTTTACTTTTTTCATTATGTCAAAAGTCATGTTTCTCAGGTTTTTTCCTCTAAATTGGGCATTGAAATAATCATTTTTATATAATTTAGAAATTTGTAATTATGTCTTGAAATTTTTATTCATAAAATGTTTCCCCAAATCACTCTTTTTTATAAGGTTTTCCCCCCCTAAGAAATAGGAATTGTAATTTCCACTTTTTAATTAACTTTTATTTTGGTTGGAGGTTTATTGCCTTAATCCATATGTAATATATTTATAACTTAGGAAACATTTTTTAAAAAAGCATGGGTTAGTAATTTTGTATAATGCTGTAATTATATCCTTCATCAAGATAATTATGTAAAAGTAAACAAAGGTAAGGCTAAGATAATGTATAAGGCTTATAATTAAAAATTTCAAATAGAAAGTAAAGGGCCTTGGTTACCTTACACATCAGTCTAATTTTCCAAATAAAACCAGAAAACATAGATGAATGGTTTCTTCCCTTACACATTTACACATTGAATTGCAACTGTCCACGTAGAAGCTTTTTGTTTTTAAAAAAATTGTTAGTGTCTTTATACTGGAGAACAGAACTTAAAGATGAACTTTGTAGCTCAACTAAGATTCAAGGTTGAGAGCAGAAATAATTTAATTAGCCTAGTGCCATTAGAAAATATTTAAGATTTGCAATAGGAAGTATGTAAAATTTTCACCTTGTATTAGTTAAGCTATTGCAGATAAAATCACATTATCAATCATTAAAAGTAAACATTATGCATTATACGTGATTTTATAGATTCAATACATTATATATAATAGCTCACTAAATTGAGATATAAGTAAGATTTTATGTCTTTGTAAACAAGATACTTTCCTATGTTCTTCCAGTTGGACTAAAAGGTGCATAAAAACTTAGCCTCACCTGATAACCTTAGAGACATATTCGTACCTAGATGCAGACAACTAAATAAAGATATCCTAAAACACAACAGCCTTTCTCATGGCACACTGAGCTCCCCCGTGAATAATGGTTACAGCATCTCAAGACAGAAAGCAACAGCAAGATTTAACGTGTGAAGTGACTGTGAAAAGCAGTCTTCCTTGACTGTGCTAAATACAGATTTCTGTGAACCTCTGAAGTAGTTGTGTGACGCAAGGTTTAGCTGCTGGCTACAGAGAGGTCATCACGCTCTGGTCTGCTACAGTATTGCCACTCTCTTACTGCTACCATGGACTTTGTTTTAAGCAGGGAGCGGCTGTTAGCTGTGTAGTATTCATTTTTGTTTCTTTGTGAGGAGCATAGAAAGTTGGGGTTGGGGGGGGCAGGTAGCAGATATGAGGCTGATGACTGTAAGCAGTGCACGCTTCAACTCTAATTTCTGATACAGACAGGAAAACCACTAGATACCTTGTAGGTCACTCCATGGCCTTCACCAGCCTATTCAACTGGACCTAGTTTTAAGTAATGGCAATGGAGCCAGCATGAGTGTACTCCAGATTCATTGTTATACATGATTCAATAAAGGGCTTCTCTGTTGCAGAAGTTTCTAAGGAACTGTATAAGTTGTTTAGTTACATTGAAGTTGTATCAGTTACTAATTTTTTTTTAAAAAAATAAACCATCAGCCCAGCCAGTGTGGCTCACTGGATTGAGTGTTGTCCCATGGACTGAAAGGTCCCAGTTCTATTCCCTGTCAGGGCACATGCCTGGGTTGTGGGCTCGATTCGCAGTAGGGAGCATGCAGGAGGCAGCCAGTCGATGTTTCTATCTCTCTCTCCCTCTCCCTTCCTCTCTCTCTAAAAAATCAATAAAACATATTGTTTTTAATAAGTCATCATTTGTCATTTTGAAGTCTTGTAAGGGGATTGTGTTATGGTGGCATTTGTTATAAATGATGTTTATTCTGTTTCTGTGAAAAGCTACATATAACTCTTCGGATATGATTTTTATTGAGAATATATTAATTAGAAATAACACTCCAAACAGCCGTCACATGCACAGTCCATTCACTGTACAATTCTAAAAACATGCTTCCAGTGGCTTCCATAGGAACTGGTGATGATGTTCTGTCAAGTTTAAGTATGGAAGAGCAAAATGCAGAAATTACTAAAACTACCATGATATGACAGCAGTTCTTGATAAGATCACATATGCCATGTTTTTGATAAATAAACTCTAATTCCACTATCAATCATCATAAAAAACTCTACTTACCAAAACTTTATAGGTATAGATATGACTTATTTATGTGGAAATATATGTTTAAACATGCCAAATATGTTTGGGATTTCTACTATGCAATATAATGGGCTAGTATTTACTTTTCAATTCTTTTGATTATGTATCTAATGAAATGATAATTAGCTCATCATTTCATTCATTACACTGTATTTAACAGAACCAGAGAAGGATTCCTTAGAGATATTATTAGACTTCAACTTCTTATTTAAGATTACCTTTGACTCAGAGATGTAGTGTATGACCATAAAAATAAACCAAAGTATGACCTTTACAGGTATCCAGCATAGATGATGCTATTAGCAATTCATTAGTCTGTTTACTGCATTGGAGAAAGTAAAGTCACTGGTATTGTTTCTTAATATAAGTAAACAATACAACAAGATCTGTGTAGAACCTCTTGAAAATTTTATTTAATAGAGCATTTAATAGAATATTATTTAATAAACCTTTCAGAAATTCTTAACATTGTAAATTATTTTATTTAATAAAGAATTCACACCAGAGCATTGAAGACACATTCTTTGCTTACTAAATATGGAAAAACTTGCCTCTGAGTTGGTGTATTAAATTGCTTGCATTCTCTTGACATTTTAATAGGAAAACCTCAAGTGTGATGCTACCAGTCATCACCATGTCTTCAGTTGACACATTTTCTTGATAGAAAATGAGGAAACATGTGTTTTTATCTCATCTGAATACAAGTCTGTATTCTGAGTATATTTGGAAAGCTATGCCATAACACTTGATGTGAAAGTCTCTTGTAGACGGTTAATATGACGTACCTTTTTAGCTTGACCTACAACCTTTTTTTTTTTTTTCATTTTGCCAGTTATATATTTTAGGATTAGAAGTAAATGGAGCTGAAACATTCTTCCCTATAGCATTGGGGTCTTCACATAAGGCTTGTTTGAAAAATGCCAGCCAGGGCATGGTTTTTCTCGGAAATCCAAAGACACTCATGAAATTAAACATGATTTATTCAGTATTATTCAGAAGCAATTTAATTTTACATTTATGAACTGAATTAACATTCTGTTCATAGTACTAAAACAAAACTAAATGTACTTCTTTATATAATATCAGTAACAGTGTCTTCATTAATTCAGGTTTCTAGTACACAGATTTTTTGTGTGTTTTTTTTAAAGCACCTGTGATTGTAAAGTGTGCTAGGTGTATTTGTACATGATATGGTAGTAATGAAGCTTTGGAAAGTACTGAAGCTAAATGCTTGGTAATTTCTGTAACCCTCTTTTTGCTATTCTACTGCTAATCTTACAAAAGGTAGTTGTTTCTTCATCTAGTTTCCTAGCATATAAATTCTTTGCAAGCGAGAAAAATCATCACTCTCCAATAGAAGTGAAGAATGAGGCAAGAGGAGGAAAGAGATTTTTTGACAGATTGAATGAACAGAGTTCTTGCCCCCAGAAGTCACGAGAAGGTAGTGTGATACAGCAACTATTACATTGAAACTTTTAAAAACTATCTGTTTATTGAGCATATACAATGTCAGAGCTGTGATGTAGGCAACGTGGGAAATGCACACTCTGCGTGGTTTCTGTTCTCCCTTCACCTCTTAGGCTCTTATGCAGTGGGAATTCCCCTCCTCTCTGAAAGCACTATGGTATATAACATTTTTCAGGTGTTTCCAGTAAGATTCTTTTCCCTCCTTAAATGAAAAAAAAAACTCACGATTTACCCAACATCCAATCTGACAGAAAATCCTCTTGACTCTGCCTTTTGAATATATTCACAATTAAACCAGTTTTCACCTCCCCCAGTACTACTGTGATGAAGTCAAGCCGCCATGTTTTGCCTGGATTGTTGTAAGAGCCTCCTAACTAGATTCCTGCTTCTAACCCTGGACCTCCTTCAGTTTGTTCTCATGCAGCAGCCAGGAGGATGATCATGTCACTTCTTTTTTGTTTTGGGGGGTTTTATTTATTTTGTTTTAATGTATTTTTTCATTACAGTTGACGTGCAGTGTTATATTAGTTTCAGGTGTACAACCCAGTGATTAGCCATTTATATAATTTATGAAGTGATCACCCTGATAAATCTAGTACCCGTCAGATACCATACATAGTTATAACAATATTATTCATGTCACTTCTCTGTTCAGAACTCTTCATCGTTCTTCTTTGGTGGCCACCAGGACCCCATGTGACCTGGCTGCCTTAACTCTCATCTCATCTTTTATTTTCCCACAATTTGTTCCAATTCAGCCACACCGGACTCCTCGCTATTCCTTGAACACTCCAAGCCGTAGGGCCTTTACTACCTGTTCCCTTTGCCTGATGACATCTAATGTTGAGCATCTTTACATATGCTTGTTTGCCATCTGTATGTCCTCTTTGGTGAAGTGTCTGTTCAGATATTTTTCCTACTTTTAATTAGACTGTTTTCTTATTTTTTAATTTTTAAGAGTGTTTTGTGTATTTTTTATACCAGTCCTTTATCAGGTAGGTGTTTTGCAGAGATTTTTCTCCCAATCTGTGG
Organism: Tadarida brasiliensis; assembly: GCA_030848825.1. Taxonomy (NCBI): domain Eukaryota; kingdom Metazoa; phylum Chordata; class Mammalia; order Chiroptera; family Molossidae; genus Tadarida; species Tadarida brasiliensis. The sequence continues at coordinate 25,701,747 of CM061268.1, read as the reverse complement.
ATTGTCTTCATTCTCTTAACAGTGTCTTTCACAGAGGAGAAGTTTTTACTTTTAATTAAGTCCAACTTATTAATTTTTTCTTTATGGGCCGTGCTTTTAATGTTGTAATTAAAAAGTCATTGCTGCCCGGCCGGTGTGGCTCAGTAGTTGAGCGTCAACCCATGCACCAAGAGGTCACCGGTTTGATTCCCGGTCAGGACACATGCCCAGGTTGTGGGCCCGATCCCCAGTGGGGGGCATGCAGGAGATGGCCAACCAATGTTCTCTCTCATCGATGTTTCTATCTCTCTCTCTCTCTCCCTTCCTCTCTCTCTCAAATCAATAAAGAAAAAAAAGTCATTGCCAAGCCCAAGATCACCTAAATTTTTTTCCTGTTATCTTCTTGGGTTTTATTTTTGCATTTTACATTTAGGTATATGATCAATTTTGAGTTAATTTTTATGAAAGATGTAAGATCTATGTGTAGATTAATTTTTTTTTATGTGTGCATGTCCAGATGTTCCAGCACCATTTGTTGAAAAGACTATCTTCATCTTCATTGTATTGCTTTTGCCCTTTGTCAAAGATCAACTGACTGTATTTGTTTGGGTGTATTTCTGGGTTCTCCATTGATCTGTTTGTCTTTTCTTTCACCAATACTACACTGTCTTGATTACTGTAGCTTCACAGTGAGTCTTGAAGTCAGGTAGTTTACTAGAGCTACCATGACAAATACCACAGACCAGGGGACTTAAACAACACAAATTTTATTTTCTCACAGTTTTGAAGGTCAGAAATCTAAGATCAGGGTGTCTCAGCAGGATGATTTCCTCTGAGTCCTCTCCCCTTGGCCTGTAGCTTGCCATCTTCTCCTGGTCCTCACATGGTCTTCCACCTGTGCGTATACATGTCTGTCCAAATTTCTCCTTATGAGGACCAGTCATATTAGATTAGGGCCCACCCTAAAGAATCATAACTTAATTACCTCTTTAAAGACCTTATCTCCAAAAACAGTTATGTTCTGAGGTGCTTAGCATTAGGGCTTTAACATACAAATGGGGGGTGGGGGGAGACACAATTCAACCCAGAGCAGATAAGGTCAGTCCTCTAAATTAGTTCTTTCCCTTCCATACTGTGTTGGCTATTCTGAGTCTTTTGCCTTTCCATATAAACTTCAGAATTATTTTGTCAATATCCACAAAATAACTTGCTGGGCTTTTTATTGGGATTGCATTGAATCTGTAGATCAAGTTGGAAAGAACTGAAATCTTGACAATATTGAGTCTTCCTGTCCCTAAGACTGGCTCCCCCTGGGGTTATGTAATCTCAAAACTTCACACTGGGCTTCTGGCAATTCATCATTTACAGTTTAGGTTTTCCTTTTCTAGTACTGGTTCCTGTGGAGATTTTTATTCCCAGGCTTCTGCTCTGGCAAATTGCGATTCTCTGTATCTGCCTGTCATTTCTACAGTTGGTAGGGGGGAGCAGTTTGCCCTATGACCTCAATGCTCTAATGAATCTAAGAAGAGATGTTGATTTTCAGTTTGTTCATCTATTTTCATGTTGCGGGATGGGAATGATGACTTCCAAGCATCATACATTCAAAACCAGAAGCCAGAACTCTCCAAGGTACTTTACATTATTGCAACATCATTAACAAAATTAAGCATTTATTGGTTCCTTTTTCTACAGAGGGAACTAAGTTAGATATAATATATTATGTCTTAAAACTAGCAAGAATCCTGTTTTCCCAAAATGATATTTATGAAATATTTCTATATTTGCATCATAAGTTTTTGAAATGTATATACCCTAGAGTTCCAACTACCAGTCTACAATCCAGCAAAAAGAGAAGGGATTAAAGGAAGGAGAAAAGGGGAACTTTCCAAATATTCCTCGGCAGATTTCTATTTACAACTCTTGGCCAGAACTTTGCAAGTGCCACTCTGGCTATAGGGAGACTGGAAATGTGGGGGCTTTTTGCTCTTCATATCGCCCCTCTCAGGTAAAAAGAGTAGCGGGAACAAATCTTGTGTTACTTTGAAGTAAAGAAATAGCGTGGAAGTTAAAGATAAAAGTAGAGCCTTGGCCGGTTTGCTCAGTGGTTAGAGCGTCGGCCCACAGACCAATGAGTCGCTGGTTCGATTCCGGCCAAGAGTATGTACCTCGGTTGCGGTTCATCCCAGGCCCTGGTCGGGGTCCTGCGGGAGGCAACCAGTCAGTGTGTCTCTTACATCAATGTTTCTGTCTCTCTCCTTCTCTTCCTCTCTGTTCCTCCCTCTCTATCTGAAGATAAATGGAAAAATATCCTCAGGTAAGGATTAAAAAATAAAATAAAAAGATAAAAGGAGAACTGGGCTGTGTCCTGCAGAGCCTTTGCTGAGCAGTGGGGAGCTGTCAAATGGTTCTGAGCAGAAGACTGCTGTCTTGGGTGCTGAGCCATAATCATATTTTAATTTTTTAAATAAAATAATTCTGAATGTATTTTATAAAGAGTTTACACTAGGTATATTTTATTTGTGCTATTATGTTATGATCACATTCAGAAATAAATTATAATCCTGTTAACACAGTTCTTTGAGGTGGGTCATTTTTCTAATATTGTTCACCCTGGCACCAGAATGTTGATTCTATAAGGTCCACTCTCAAATTTGGGGTTTTCTGAAAGATTTAAGAATGATTGAACTGTCTATAATGAAAACAATGAACAATTTATTATACAGTCACATTACTCAAATATTTCCCTTTCCTCCTTAGTGAGGAACTAATGCTACCCTTCTAGAGTGACCATATATTAATAGTTTATTGTCTTTATGGAATTAAAGAAGGATTCATAGTTAGGCCAGGGTAGAAGGAATAAGCTAGGACTTGCCAGTGTGGCTAGGAGAATAGTTCTGGTGCAGTTGACGTCTCTGGGCTTTCACATTGTTCTTGACCCAGGTGGTCAGCTCTGCAAAAGGATGTTTGCTTCTCTTGAGGGCCAAGTAAAGTCATCCAGTTCTGATTGTCAGCCCCAGGATGAGCTTTCTGCCTCTCCACCAGCAATGCTCCCTATCATTTGTCTCCCTGGTGGCCACATGCTCCCTGGGGTATCAGTGTTCTTTGCCCCAAAGCTGTATTTTTCTCTCCTTGTCGTGGTCCTGAGGAAAGAAGAATGAGGGAATCTTTTTAATTCTCTTTTTGTGGGAAAAGTCATTTCCAGCTTGAATTGAGAGCTGAATTCAGTATAGATCTCACATTTACATAGCACTGTAGTCTTTCACTGAGTGACACCAATAAAAATCTCCCAGGAAACGTTCACTCAGAACATTCTCATTGAATCACCTGAGGCCCAGGGTTATACAATTTTATTTTTTTTAATGTATGAATAACGCAATAAAGAGGTTATTACACTAAAGTGTCTTACTCTTGTATAGAATTTTGTGTTCTTGTCCTTGTTTACATCATCCTTTTTTCTTCCCCGCATATCTTTTTAATTCTCTCTTTTCTTTGGTTTCCACTAAACTCTACCAGTTCTCTTGCAGCCTCTCTGAATATTCCTTTTTCACTTTCTCTAAGTGTTCTTTCTCCTTTTATCCCCCAAAGATAATTATGGTTTAGAAAATATTCACCCCAACAATAGCCAAGACTTAATGAGTACTTACAATGTGCTATGCACTGTACAAATTACATATCCCCGTTCATTGAATTCTGAACAACCTTATATGGCTGTATTATTATTCCTGTTTTTCATATGTGAGGTGCAGAGAGGTTAAATAGCTAACAAATAATGGAGCCAGGTTTCTAACCTGACGGTCTAACTCCAAATGCACATGTTCTTAACCTCTAGCCCACTGTCCCTGATCTCTAAGAGCTCCCACTCTCACTGACTCCCTCCTGCATTCTCTGTCCTACTTAATTCTGGGACCAACTCTAGCCGAGGATTTTTAAGAAACTCAGTCTTAGTTGTCTTCACCAGTCTAGAATACGGCTTTGGGCAGCCCAGTGTCACCCAGCTAAAACCTTGCTGGTGGTCTCTGTGCCCCAGCAGTCCAGGCTTCGGCATGTCTCGCCCAACTGTGCAGTAGTTTCAGTAGGGCTATTGACCAGTCTAAGAGATACTGAAGAGCGGATGGTACTGTGCTTGATAGCTGCCAAGATATGAAAGATGAAAGAGAAGGAAGAATCATAGATTACTCATAAGACTGTGGGTTTAGTGGTCCATTAATAAAGAACCATAAGGGCTTATTTACATATTTGTCTTTCCCACTAGCTGTTCAAGTTAGAAAGATGCAGAACAGAAAGTCTGGTAACTCTGACTTGATCACACCAATTCCATTTGCAGGATCCTAACTAGTCCTTGCCTCTGCCGAGAGCCTACATACATTCTGAGAATCGACTCACTTCCCACCTACTCCCCAAGCCTGGCCTAACAGCTGCAGTTCTATATTGATATCTCTCTTTCCCTCTCTCTTTGCTCTGTTTTCTCTATTGTTAACTTGTATGTAAAGTTAGCACCTTGGTATTTATTGTTCAGTTCTCTCATTTATTACATTTTATACACTACTGTGTTGGCTCAATTTGATTAAATCTTTAGGATTTCTTACCATGTGCCAAGCCCTTTATGAGAATGCAAATATATATTAACACACCCTGCCTATCAAGAACTCATGGTCTAGTAGAGAAAACTGACATATAAACAAATAACTATAATAGAGATTGATTAGTACAAAAATAGAGTTACATATGAATTGCTATGCTAAGACTAACAATGGGGTAATTAGTTCTGGCAGTTGTTGAACCATATTCAGCTAAATCTACAGAAAGAAAATATTGAGTTGCATCTTGAAAGTCATTTGGAATATAAAATATTTATATATTTATCACTTTCTATTTACATTATAGTTATTTTAACTTGTCTGTTTGACTCTGAGTTCCTTGAGGTCAGGAATTACTATATTCTATGCCTTTGCTTCATCCATAGTGCCAAGATATTGCACTGAACGAGTATATTTGGTACTAACCAAATATTTTATTTATATTCACATTCCTATTATATTCACATAAAAAAATATCTCTCTCTCTCTATATATATATATATATTTCTTTATCCTCTCTCTCTTCCCACCATAATCCAAACTGGTCAGCATATTTCTTTGTATCTTTTTATCCTATTTAATTTAACATAACATTAGCCATGTAATATATTTTAGAACAACTTATTTTTACACACATGTGTGTAGTTTCTTCCTATGCTATATCTTTTAAGTAAGCATCTAGATTATTGCTATGTAACCCTTTATGGGCTGTTGTGGTGTCTTGTATGAACATGATAAAAATAAAAAGCTTAGAGTTTTTTTTTACTTATATATAGCTTACAAGAAACTTTCAAGTTTATCATTTTTTTCCTAGCAGGTCAAAATATCTGAGGTTTCAAACTGATAAAAATACAGTTCTAAAGCCATGTAAAACTATCGTAATGTTTAAGTTACAAATTGACCAATTGGGTATTGTGAATTTTACTCCAGGACAGAATAAAGCAGGCTCAAGATCTCCAAATTTCATGAAACACCAAGGAGTTTTACCTTAGTGAATATTTATACTATCATCATTTTCTCAAGTTCCAAGGCCAAGGACATTTTAAGATTAAAGCATTAAATGAATTAAAATTATCTTAAAATATTTTAAAATTATTTGTCAGACATCTATTTGAGAATATGCTATATAAGAGATATTGGAGATTTTTAAAAATGAATGAGAGATTACTTCTATTTTATGGAACTCACAACTTAATAATTAAAGGGATCTGTCCAATCTATATTATGGGGTCAATTCAATTGGGTAGACAGAAATTTCAACATTGATTAGAAATAAGAAAGACCTCTACTTAGGGGCTTTAACTCAGTTCGCTATTTCATAAGCACAATGGCTTTCACTTAAGTAGGTACTAAAGAAATGTTTCTTAAATGAGTGAAAAATAATCATAGAATTTAAGGTTAAGAATGAGACCATACTAGATGAGTTTGTGTTTTTTTAACCCTTTGATATCAACATAGTTTTGGTTATCATAGTGATTGTAAATAGTATTTACTGGGTGAGGCTGGGCTTGTCCGACACTCAGCAATGCTCTCCCAGTCCCACCAATAAAGGATTACCACATCCTGCAACTTTGCATGTCTGACTAAATCTACTATAAATATTAATTGGAGTATCACTTTTTCCAGAATTGATGTATATTTTAAGTGCAGTCGCTATAAAAATTTCAGTCAAATTTTTTGTGGAAATTTTTAACAAAATACAAGGGGCCAAGAAGGCAATTCTTATACCTAGCAAAGCTGGAGTACTTACTCTTCCCAATTTCAAGGCTGTGGTATTGACACAGGATAAATCAGTAAGCAAATGGGACAGAGAAGAGTCCAGAAACATTTGCAGTCATGTATGATCACCTGATTTATGACAAAAGTAACACTGCAATGTGGATGGGAAAGGATGGGCTTTTCAGTAAATAGTACTGTCAGCTGGTATCCACATGAAAAGAAAAGTGAATCTTGACTGCTTCTTTACACCATAAACAAAAATCAGTTCTGGATGTATTGCAATCTAAATGTAAAACACAAAACAGCAAAGTTTTAGAAGCAGACACTGGAGACTGTCTTCATGGGTCATGTCTGGAAAGTATTCCTAGGGTGCTACTAATAGTCTTGATTTTGATCTTCCTAAAAAATTACAAAATGAGATTTCAATATATATATACATGCAAGTATAAATTGTTGCTTTGGGACATAATACTGAAAAGTTTTTAAAACAAGTTATGCAAAAGAAAAGGTCATAATACGAAGGAAGTTTATGTGAAAGAAGACATCTCAAAATTGAATAATGTACTCACCCTGTCCATTTTTCCTACTACATATTTCCAGTTACAGAGTTCATTGAAATGGGTTTCAATGCAATAGTGCAGTTAATTCAAAAACAGGGAAAGTAATTGCAAATATATAACAGAAGAGTTGAAACTTCATAGATTTGGATCCAAGCCTCAATAAATTAGTAGAGACACTTGAAATGCAGATATTTTAATGAATTTCGTTAGTAACATTTATTTTTTAAATATACTACTTCTCTATATTTTTTTATTTTTATTGAATTTTATTGGTTAATAAAATTATATAGATTTCAGGTGTACAATTCTATAATATATCATCTAAATATTATATTGTATATTCACCACCCCAAATCAAGTCTCCTTCCATCACCACTTATCCCCCCATACCCTCTTCTACCTTGCCCACCCCCTTTCCCTCTGGTAATCACCATACTGTTGTCTGTGTCTGTGAGTTTTTTGTTTGTTTTTTTGTTTTTAATTCCTTCATCATTTATACATATATATAAATGATTATAGAGCACTAATACATTTATGTTGTGAAAAGTATGTATTGCAATTTTTTTCCAGGGCTTACTAGACAACTTTGCTATCATCTCTTATAATACGGTTTCTTTTTCTAATCCTTTCCAGGCTGCATCACTTATCAAAGCTGAAAGCCAAGCTCACTTGTGAAAATATATATATTTTTTTATATTTTCGTAGTCTATAATTTATCTTGTCATGTTAGCCTTAATTCAATTAAGATTGTCACCCTCTTTCTCTTGTCAATACCAGTAAATCTGGTCTCTTATTATTTATCCTAACACTAATTTTTATTCTAGATTCTAACTGTACCGTATTTCTGATCTTTCGTTTTCCTGTGTATGTGGCGGGGGGTGGGGGGTGTTTGAGGGTGGAATATGAAATGGTTTCTCATCTTAATTATCTTAAATGCAAACAAATCCATTTTAATTAAATGCAAGCATTTGACCATTTCATTAAGACTTCAGTTTACCTGAATAAGGGAAGGAAGCCCTTATTCATATTATTTCTGGAGAAAGTGATTTTGGATTCTCTTCCATGGGTAATGAATTTTACACAGGGATTCTGATCAAATTTGTTTTAGAAGTGTCATTCTGGCAGCAGTATGAAAAGATAAATTGGAGAGGATGACAAGACTGGAGACAGAATCGGGTTTGGAAAATGTATGAGGCCAGGTCATTATTGTCATCATGATTACCTGAACTAAGGAAAGAACCTGGCAGAAACTAAAGAAAATCAACTAAATTTTGTCACTTGAGAAGTCTAAGGTGGCTTCCAAATTTCTGATTTGAATGACATGATGGGATGGGTGTCCTTATCTAAAGTAAGGACGTAGGAAAAGGTGCAATTTGAGTCATGTAGAATGGGCCCTGCAGGTGGAAGTAACATAAAAACATTTGGATGTGTGAATTGGTTTAGGAGAGGTAGATAGGCCAGAGATATCAGTTTGGGAATCAGTGTTGCGTAGCTGGTAGTTAAGTGTTTAAAGTAAGATTAGAAAATATGTTTAGATTCAGAGGAGGAGAACGCAAAAGAATCCTAAGGGTAGTGTTCTCATGGAAATTGAGAGATGAGAGAATGAAGAACAATGGTATCTATATTCATTGAGCAATGAATAAAAAGTCAACAACTGAGTCATGGAGAGAGCAGTCCACTGTATTTACTAATGTGAGGGTCATGGGTGACCGGCCATTGACCAAGAGTTTCAGGGATATGGATACAGAACCTTGATTACATAGAATTGGTTAAAAACTGGATGGATTTCACAATTTAAAAAAATATATTTAAAAAATGAATGGGAGGTGAAGAAATAGAGATAGCAAGTATCCACTCTGTTTCTGGTTCTTCAGTCTGAAAGAAAGGAGAAAGAATAACAACCAGAAAGAGAGTTTTCCAATTCTCTTGTTGTTCCCTCTTGTTCCTTGATTAAAATGTTGCTTTTGGTCACATTCTCATAAGTTAATGTTAAACTCTGTATTTTTCTATAATTAATCATTCTATAATTTTTTGGCTAGTGGCATAAGTTTGAAAGAATCAGGGTTGCCCCCAAACCAAATTAAGTATACTGAATTGTGTGATTTCCGCGATTCACAGGATTAAAAATTATTTACGACAGAAATATGTAACATCATGATTGAATAAAAGGAAGGCATTGACAGTGTGTTGGATAAATGTGAGATATCTTACAAATGATTTTTAAATGAGGCCATCTGTTAAAGCTTGCTGATGCTCTCAGTCTGGAGCAAGAGGTTATTTATGTTTTCACGCAAATCAGGCTTTCACCAAAATACTTTGGAAAAAACAGATGCCTTATAGAAATTCATTATTCCTAAAATAATTACAACCTTCTAAATGTTAACATCCCTCCCTACAAAGAATGGTATTATGCTAATACTGTTTATGTATGTGAATGTGAAGTTATTGTAAATTATTGTATCATTGCTGTAATATAATGCAATGGTTTCTCCCTACCCCACCTCCAACCTCACCCCTAGGAGATACATGCCTGCTTACCAGGACCAATTTTCTACTTATTTAGCCAAAAATAATTGACCTTTGAAAGTCATAACCCAAGTAGTTGCATTTGAACTAAAATCTAAAGATAAGCCTAATCTTTTCAAGCATTCTCTCCTCCACTCTTACGGTCTTTTTAGACCCCCTAGTAAGTCTTACCAGATATGTTGAAGTATAAGAAATTTCATAATAGAATATAGTCATTCTGTCATGTTTCATTAATGTTAAAGTTGAAGAATTAATAACATTTTGCTAGAAAAAGAACTTCCAGTGATACCACTGTTTTACTAATGTGCATACTCACTCCCACTTTTTTTTTTTTTTAATCTTTTTTTTTTATCCTCACCTGAGGACATTGTTTTGCATTTATCTTCAGACAGAGCAGGAGGGACAGAGGGTGAAAGAGAAAGAGAGAAACATAGATGTGAGAGAGACACATTGAGTGACTGCCACCCACACGACCCCAACCGGGGCTGGGGACAAACTGCAACCTAGGTATGTGCCCTTAGTGGGAACCGAACCCGGGACTCTCTGGTCTGCGGGCCGACGCTCTAGCCTCTGAGCCAAACCAGCCAGGGCTCACTCCCACTTTTTAAAAATAATTTTTTTTAATCCTCACCCAAGGGTATTTTTCCATTGATTTTTAGATAGAATGGAAGGGAGGGAGGGAGAGAGAGAAACATCAATGTGAGAGAGACACATCGATTGGTTGCCTCCTGCATGAACCCAACTAAGGCTGGGGATGGAACCTGCACCCAGGTACGTGCCCTTGACCAGGAATTGAACCCGCAACCCTTTGGTCTGTGGGCCAACACTCTACCCGCTGAGGCAAACCGACCAGGCCTATACCCGTCTGTGTGTTATGTGGTCCGTAAAGTAGGATGGCATGGTGATTTAGAGAGAGGCTCTGTAGCATGATGGCCTGAAACCGAGAATTGGCTTCACCACTTATGGGTTGTATGAGCTCAGCAAATAACTTCTCTCTTCCTCAGTTTCCTCATCTGTAAAATAGAGACAATAACAAGTCCTTCCACGTACGTGGTTGTCAGGATTAAATAAGTTAATATATTTAAAAGTCTTGGTACAAGGCCTAATAACGGGTCATTGTGGTGGTGATGGTTCTTCACACAGACAACAAAGCTTTGCTTTGCTCATGGATATCTGGAGAGTGCTCATTAATAGGCAATAATCCTACCCTCTACAGTCCATTGATGATCCCTGTGAAATGGCATCAAAATATCACTCCGCTCACAAAGGAAGGAAAAGAAAATGCCATGTGTTTTCACAAGCATCATCTCATTTAATCTTCAGAACAATTCCTGTAAAATAGATTATTAGTCCATTTTTACATTTAAAAGACCTTACCCAAGATCAAATGGCTACTAGATAGCCCAGTCAAGATCTAGTCAGAGGAGTACCTGACTCAAAAGCCCATCTGTTTCCGCCTTGTTCTACTGGCTAAGTTGCCGACATTTGAGACATAGCTGTTTTCTTCCCTTTCTAGATGTGGCAAATTAAGAGACCTGTGCAACAGTCCAGTCCATCCATCTGCCTTTCTCCCTTCAAGTGAGAGAGAGCACACATTCAAATAATGTTGGGTCATTGACCAGTCAAGCACTGCCACTTCTTTTCCAAGCACACTTTGCATCTTTCATATTGCAGTGGTTTATTTATACTGACTTTGTGGAAAAGTAAAAATAGAACTTCATATGTGAGCCTGGCTCGTGTGGTTTAGAGGTTGAGTGTCAACCCATGCACCAAGAGGTCGCCGGTTTGATTCCTGGTCAGGGCACATGCCCAGGTTGTGGGCCAGATCCCCAATGGGGGGCATGCAGGAGGCGGCCAGTTAATGTTCTCTCTCATTGATGTTTCTATCTCTCTCCCTCTCCCTTCCTCCCTCTCTAAAATCAATAAAGAAAAAAAAAATAACAAAGAACTTCATATGTGAGACAAAGTTATTCCAATTTAACCAACGTCCTCTTCTACTGACTGAGTAGGTTACAAAGTCTGAGTTAATAAGAAAGCATGATTCTAGTAACTTCCTATACTCATTCTATTTTGATCTTTTTTATTTTTATTTTTTTCTTTATTGATATTAGAGAGAGAAAGGAAGGGAGAGGGAGAGAAAGATAGAAATATCGATGAGAGAGAACATCAATTGACCACCTCCTGCATGCCTCCACTGGGGATCAGGCCCATAACCTGGGCATGTGCCCTGACCAGGAATCGAACCAATGACCTCTTGGTTGATGCTCAACCACTGAACCACACCAGTCAGGTGATCTGTTTTATGTCTTTAAAGAAAATACTGGCCCTGGAATTTTTGTCTTTGGCCAAAACCAATAAAATGCTTATCTGGTAATAATTTTTTTTTAAATATGAATGCCCTATGAATGAATTCTTTTCCACCTAAGATAATAATAAGGCCCTTGTATCATAGGGAACTTTAAGAAAGAATCAAATTTCAAAGTAAAGATATCTTTAGTGCACCTGTTTCCAACTGATGTACAGCTATCTGAGAATTCTAGTTATTTGGTCAGCTAAATCATGTTCTTGCATTGGAACCGTTCCATGCTTATCCTGCTAATGCCAGTCGTTCTAGAAACTATCCACCATTCCATCAGTTCTCCCAGCTGTAGTAATGCCTCTATACAGCTGTATGTTTGGTAGGTACACCACCTCTGTTCATATATTTGTTTGCTTTCTTCGCAGCACAGAGTTGATTGAAGACTCTTCCACTAACTAGTTGTGTAACATAGTTATATAGCCTTGAGAATGTTACCTGATCTCATTGTGCCTCACCTTTTCATCTTTATTATATGTCAGCTACCGTACCAGTTGCTTTATATGTCTAATTTTATTTATCTGCATGTAAATGTAAAGGAGAGGCCAAAGAGCCAATGTGTTTATTCATTTAATTCTCACAATTTTTAAGTTAGGTGTTATTATCATTTTACTGATTAAGGTACTGATTACAGATGCCTAACTTATTACCCAGCTTCTTGCAAAGATGTACCACATACTCAAAAGCTGGCCTGGTCAACTCCAGTTTGGAAGGACACCTGGTTAAAAATGTCAGACCATTAGTAACTACTTCTGCCCCTATTCTTACTTCTTTTCAAGTGTCAGATTTCTTACAAGCTCTGAACAAATGCCCTGTTGACTTCTAGTTCTTTGCACAAAAAGATACCTTAAAAATGCTATCTGGTTAGCTGTCCTAAAAAAAGGGGGGGGGGGGACACTTCAAACAACCAAATCTGTCGACAAGAATGTGTAGTGTAGTAATGCAGAATGCTGACTCTGGAGGCCACTAGACCCGGTCTGCTGCTTACTAATTACTGCAGGCAGGTTATTTCACCTTTTTTGTTGTTGTTGACACTATTACTAATTCTTTTTCCCCCTTCTCCCCACTCCACCCAGTCCCCATCCCCACCCCACCCTGGCCTTCACTACTTTTTGCTGTCTGTGTCCATAAGGTTATGCATATATGCATATATGTTCTTTGGCTAATTTCCTCCAGTCCCCTCCATCTCCCTCCCCTCTGAGATCTGTCCGTCTGTTCCATGTATCCACGCCTCTGGTCCTTTTTTTCCATCTGTTTATTTTGTTCATTGGATTCCACATATAAGTGAGATCATATGGTATTTGTCTTTCTCTGACTGGCTTATTTTGCTTAACATAATACTCTCCTGGTCCATTCAAGCTGTCACAAAGGTAAGAGTCCTTCTTTTTTAAAGCTGCATAGTATTCCATTGTGTAAATGTACCACAGCTTTTTTTACCCATTCATCTACTGATGGGCACTTTTTTCTTCATCTGTAAAATTGGGACAATAATATTACCATCATGAGATGGCTGTGAGGATAAACAGAAAATTCTGCAAGTACTTGGTATACACAGTACATACTAGTCACATAGTAAATAGTCACTATTACTAGTAGTACTTAAAGTCTTCTTTACTGAGCAGGTAGACTCATGTGCTTTCTTATTCTAGACCTTTCAAAAGTACTTCTGTGGCTCTTTTCTCTAATTTTTGGTTTTCAGTTAGATACTTTGGAAATGATTTTAATTCTTTCAAACACCAGAATACCGTTTGTTATCTCCCCATATTTCCTATATTAAGACTTAAAAAGTCTTAACCTTAAAAAGTTGCTGCATCTTACGTTGCTTTTCAAGTATCTCAACAAAGCAAGTTAGTGTAGATAGTTTAAATGACACCCAGTCATTTCCATTTATCTGTTTCAGAATGCCTTTTTTGTTACATACCTTATGAATTCAAAACATGACGAAAGATGAATTTCTTAATATGTACATTATGTTTTCTGAGCCTGTTAATTCTTTGAGGAAATTAAGGGAAAAAATAATGAAGCCATGTTATACAGGTACTTAATTTTTTTTTAATCTGTGGTAGTACTATGGTAATTAATGCTTGTTTTATGCAAACTAGACTATATCTGTTAACAGACACATTACTGTCAAGAAAATATTACTTGTCTTAATTATCAGTAATGAAGCAGGGATAAGCTGCTCACTTAGATATAATATATCTAATGACCTTTTCAGCTAGAGGTTGTGATGAAAGGTATCAGTTTCACAAATTATGTTTCATTCAGCTTCTGGCCTTTGTGTAGATTAATGTTTTGTGGATGAGTTTTAAAGTCAGGCATAAATTGTGTTTCGTGTTTAAAATTGATTTAGTGTCTTGCTTTTAGGACATCATTTTCTCGTTTATAAAGCCTCAATTTTATCTTCAAGCTTAAAGTAAATTTAGGACTGCTTTACTAACTGCCAATGTTGTTTTAACTCTACCAAATAAAGCAGTACATGTATTTCCACTTGTCTAGCCAAAGGACAAAGTTCTTTGTTATTTCTGAATTTAGAACAACAAGCACAATGTTTATAATGACAGTTTTGAACTAGGAATACAGGAATGTAAATATTTCTAATACTGTTTTTCCTAATGATACTTTCTGAGATGACACAGAGCTAGTGATTTTGATAAGAATGTATGGTATCCCTTAATCAGCTTCTTCCTGAATAATAAATATCTTATCAGGGTACTGAAACATCATTCAAGAACTCAGAGATTTAGGCCTGTATTCAGATCAATAGGAGAATTGCCCCATGTTTTAAGTTACGAAGTAAGGAGTTAAGCATTGAGGGTTGATGCGACAAAGCAATGAAAGGAAACGTGATTTTCAAATGTTTTAAGTCATGGAACCCTTTATCTAAAATCTTATTCAGAAGCACATTCTAAAAATCTAACAAAATTGGAGAGCTGCTCTGCTGGAATGGAAAGATTCCTACAATAACCCAGAGCTCTCAAGGAGCGGATCCCTGATACTGTGATGCTGTATCTGAGTTGTTCACAGAGGCCAATTACTGGAGCAGGATAGAAGAGTACAGACAGCTTTTTCAAGCCCTTCATTTTAATAATGAAGTACCTAAAATTTAATACAAAATAACCAACCTAAGTTCACTAACCAACCCAAGTTCACATGGTCAATAAGTGCTATGATCTGAAATCTAAAAAAAGTATAGTACTGCTAGCGGTGGGATCTTCTCCTTACTCTTTGTTGCCTTACTACTGTAATAACGGATTTTGAAAACTCTTTAAAGAACAGTTTCTGAATTGACCTAAACTTGGCATAAAAAAAAAAAAAAAAAAAAAGTAGGCCATAGATTTCCATTTCCAAGGACATAGTAAAGTCGTACCTGTCCCAAAGCATCTACTCTTCACTTCTTGCCCCATTGCTCATTTTGGAATCGTGTGGGATGTTGGGTGCTGACTCTCCACTCGGGCTTTGCTGAAGAGCAAGAGCAGGACCAGGTTAGCAAAAGAGGAATTTTCCTGTGCTATCTTTAAATTCTTTCAATCCCTCAAACGTATAGTTATGCATAGAGTTGCCTGTGGTTAGAACTCTCCATCTAACAGCTCCTCCACCTCCTCCGACTGTCATCTCAACCAAGCTAATTTTCATTTATTCTTCGGGCTACATTACATGTCACTGCCTCCTTTGGGGTTTCTCTGATCTAGCCACACCAAGTCTGGATTAGCTGCCCCTCATTTGTTCTCTCATAGCATCCTGTACTTCATCATAGCAGTAACCACACTGCACTGCAGTTATTGTTATCATCCCCTTCTACGTGCTCAGTTCCCTAAACACAGAGGCCACATTGTTCATCATTGAATCCCATGACCTAGCAGAGTTTCTGACTTGTGGCAAATGTCCTATATTTATTAGGGACGGAGGGGGAGGGCCATAGACTCTGCCCCCACTAAAGAGTATAACATGTAGATGTAAACTGGTGTCCTGTCGAGAAGCAGCCTTGGACTTCCATATGAGTGTGGAAGAGTTATCGATCTGTAGGTCTGTGTTTCCCTTTCCAGTAGGGTGATACAGTCGTCCCTCGTTTATTGCGGTTAATCCGTTCCAGACTCTAGCGGTTGCACCTGGCTTTGTAGGATTCCTGGGGTGCTTGAATACATAGGCCTACAGTCCATACGTACAGTAATTTTAATTTTAATTGTAATTGTAATACAGGGGTGTATAATTGACTCAGACAACTGAGCGCGCGCTGTATCATTTTCACTGTCTCGATCAACTTTTTAATGAACATACTTGAAAAAACCACGCAAGAGTGAAGCGGGAAAGTGGAAGTGCGAAGTGGGGAGGGACGACTGTACTACCTCCGGTGCACAGCGTGTGTCTCCCTCCTGCGGACAGGGAAGTTTCCCTGTATCAGAGTTTCCTTCTCAGATTCTGAATCATAATGGAGGAAGAGGTTATGTTTTCCTTTGGATACAAGATAAAGGAGGTGTCTCTTGGGAAATAATTTCTTTCTTTTAATCCTCACCTGAGGATATTTTTCCATTGATTTTCAGATAGAGTGGGAGGGAGAGAGAGAGAAACTGCGATGTGAGAGGGACACATTGACTGCCTCCCGCATGATCCAGACCAGGGCCTGGACGAACCACAACCAAGGAACGTGCCCTTGACCGGAATCAGACCCGCAACTCATTGGTCCACGGGCTGACACTCTAACCGCTGAGCCAAACAGGCCAGGGCGGGAAATAATTTCTTAAAAATCATCTTACTTTTTTCCCATGTTCCTAGAGTTGAACAATGGGCCACCTTCTCCATTTACAAATAAGCCTATGTACTTTTAATGGTGATGACATTCTTTAAAAGGTATATGTGTAGTTATTCTTAGAAACTTTACAATGTTATTTTTTTGTTTTATCCTTAAGCATGGAACTTATATAACTGATAATTAACATGTGTACTGTGTAGCCATGATGGAATTATTGTCTATAATTTAAAATGTCTAAACTTGTTTCTGTCAAAATTTAGGAATTTAAATACAATTAATCAGTGTCCATTCAAAAGCAATACATTCTTCCAATTATGAATTATATTAATTTTGTATTGTCGGGAGCAACTGATGAGGTGAATAGGGTGCGGGACATAGGAGATGAGGTAAGAAGAGAATTGTACCACTCAGTTTTTCAAAAAGTTAAGTTCAAGAAAAAGACCCATTGAACTTCAGTAGTGATTCCACTGCATATTAGGAAATAAACATTTTGAAGGATTTTGGGGTGGGGGGGAGGTAAAGCATGCACATAGCCAGAATAGCAGTTTATATTTAACAGAACTAAATGGTCACATTTTCAAGTAAAATATTCCCTGGCATTTGAACAGCTGTTATATCTACATCAGATTTGAATACTGTTGTTTAACTACCCCAGCTGTAGCGGGGGTGGTTTGTTAGTCTAATTCAGTATAAAATATGCATTGCATACTTAAATTTGAAACTTTAAACACATATTTGTATTAAACTGGTAAATTTTGGTCCTCTAAGACTATTTTAGATAAATCCTTTATCTCTAAGTTATTTATTGTTCTCAACTATATTGTATGTTTGAAAATAACTAAAATATCTTTCCAGCCCTAGCTGGTATGGCTCAGTGGTTGAGCATCATCCTATGCACCAAAAGGTCACCAGTTCGATTCCCAGTCAAGGCACATATCCAGGTTGTGGGTTTGATCCCGTCAGGGTGCATATGGGAGGCAACCAATCGATGTTTCTCTCTCCCTCTCCCTTCTTCTCTCTCTCTCTCTCTTAAAACAATCAATAAAAACATATTTTTAAAAAGTATCTTTCTAAATCCTTTCCATACCTTTATATGAGGAATGAACAAAAAAATATACATTTTGTATACATATACTAATAATTGCATTTGGTGTATTCATAGGAAAATTTAAATCATATATTTTCCTATATTTATTCCTATTCAAGTGTCTAACAGAATTTTCTTTGCTAACACAATCATGGAAATGGAATGAGGACAAGATGGTTGCTTTAGGAAGGCAAAATAAAAGACCAGTACTTCTCAGTCTTACACGTCTAAGGTTGAAAGGGGTTTAGATCAAATGTAATTATGTAACATATGAATATAGTGAATAAAAGTTTTGGCCTGCTACACTAAAAAATATTGCTTGACATTTGAAAGAGGTAATCTTAGAAAAAAATAAACATAACTGCTCATGGATATACACCGCCCGTGCGTGCTTGCACACATACAGATAAATTGCAGCAAGAGTTATAGATTCATCTGTACATGTGTTTATGTACTGTATACAACAGATAATCTTAGTTTTGTCTTCTGGAGGGTTTAGAAGCAATAACAACCTAAGAAATTCTCTAAGTACCCACACATTGGTTTCTAAGTATCATTCCCCACTAATAAACAAAAAAAGAAAGGGAAGGAAGGGAGACCTCTCAGTGAAATAGCTGATTCTGGGGCTGGGGCACAGAAATTTATAACATAAGACTAGAATTGTGCCAAAATGTAGGGAGGTACTCAAAGAATGATAAGCAAAGACACAGGAGCCACTTTGAAGACCCTACTAGCCAAAACTGGGAAATTTGAGCTTCAAAATAAACAATGGAAAATAACCCATTGAGTAAAATGGAAATCCATACGGAGATGGATGGACAGACAGATAGATTAGATTAGATTAGATTAGATTAGATTAGATTAGATTAGATTGATGGATAGATAGATGAAAAGAGAAACCTCTTCCATACAGAATACCAACAAATAAACATTAAAGAAAGGAATGATGAAATGGGAAATCACCATTTGACAATCATAGTTATATTTAGTTCAGACAAGAATTGTCAATGGAGGCTAAAGTGGCTGGTGGGTTGATGAGGTTTGATGAGGAACAGGATATTGACAGAATCTCAAAGTATTTCCAAACTACTGATCATTTACAACAGGAAGAATTGTGACTTTACAATAGAAAAACCCAATGAACACCACGATCAGTTAACACCACAAGTGAGTTGACATCACATGGGCATGTCACCTTGATGTGGGACACTGAGAGAGCAGAATCTCACATTAGTGGTTTCCCTTGCAAAGAGCAAATCAAGAGGAAATATACTGATTTCGGTTCATGGTTAGATGATGGAATGAACGTCCTTTATTCTTTTTTTTTATCTTTATTGTTGAATGTGTTACAGATGTCCCTCCTTTGTTCCCCATTGACACCCTCCTCCCTGCTCCCGTCCCTCCTCTGCCTTCACTGCACTGTTGTCTGTGTCCATTGGTTATTCATATATGCATATAAATTAAGTCCTGTATTCTTGAAAAACTAACAAGGACTTGAAAGGCCGGGAGAGACTGAGACTAGTGGAAGAGAAGGAATGTCCTGATATTGCTGGGGCAATTGGCAAGTGTAAATGGAGTCTGAATTGACAGTAGTGTTGTATTAATGTTGATTTCCTAACTTGAAGGATTATGTGGTGATTATGTAGCAGAATGTCCTTGTTTTTGGAAAATACACACTGGAATATTTAGAGGTAATAGGAATCATCTTACGTAATACAGAAAACAGCTAATTATGGTATATATACATTTTGAGAGGAGTATGTATATATTTAAATAGAAAGAAGGAGAAATAGAACATATTTGAAATGTTAAAAGTTGTGGAATTTAGATGAGAAGGATATGGGAAGTCTTTGTTCTGTTTCTGAATACTTTTCTATGCTTGAAAATATTTTAAAGTAAGTTATTTGAAAATATTTAAAAGGTAACAGTAAATACTTCATAATCAAATACATTAATATTTCTGCAATGAAACATATGAGGAGTCACTTGAAATAGAATTAACAAAAACTGTAAATAGCTTTATGTCAGTCCAGGCCAGATATTGCCACCAAATGTGTTAAGGTTTTCAAAGTTTCCTAGATTTGTGAATGGAGGATAAAGGTTGTTGGATCTGTGTAAGGTACCCGAGGCCCAGATAAATATGTTTTCTAGTCTCACACAGAAAGTAACAGAACTAAGTCCAGAACCAAAGTCTCCTGGTTCCCAATCTTTGGACAACAGCTGAATAAGAGATTACTGAGGCAAGATAGGGATCCTTGTGTTCAAATTCTGACCTTCGGGAGTTCACTTGGGGAAGTGTCCGATGAGAGCACGTGTTCTATGTTGCAATTTCAGACGCATCCCGAAGAAATACAGAAAACTGTTTTCATTCTCCTCGCCTGTTTCCTCTGTAGTATGACTGTAGGAATGAGTAGATTTCTTCCTCTCCTCTCTGCCTCTCATTCTCATCCCTAACTCTCTTACCTTGTACGATTTCCTTCCTCTCTACAGGATTGGAGCATAGACTTGGACTTCAGTCACTACTTTTTTCTAACCTGATTTTATCATTCTCTTGAATATCCCTCATACCTAAAGTATTTTTAAAGTTTCAAATAGCCAGCCATTGATTTGAACTGCTGTATAGGAAAATGGTCTTTCCTGGATCCTGGATCTCCCCATACGGTTTTGGATGTCATTAAGGATTGTGTACTCAGCATTTCCTTCTCCATTTTTTAATGTTCTTTTCTTACTGGGAAAGAAAATATTCTTGGATATGTTCTATTATATAGTCAGTATAAATAAGTTCATTTCGAGGGCTAAATATTATTCTTTAAACTGTCACAATTGCTTAAGTGGGTTTTCTGTAAGCTTCTCATGTCTTATATCTCCTCAAATTCTTAGTCTTTAAATTTGTTTTTTTTCTTTATTGATTTTAGAGGGAGAGGGAGAGAGAGATAGAAACATCGATGAGAGAACATTGATTGGCCGCCTTCTGCATGCCCCCCACTAGAGATCGGGCCCCCAACCTGGGTATGTGCCCTGACCGGGAGTCAAACCAGCAACCTCTTGGTGCATGGGTCGACGCTCAACCACTGAGCCACACCAGCCGGGCTGTCTTTAAATTCTTTTAAAAGATTTTCTGGAAAATAACCAAGCAATGTCACGGTATTGCCATTTAGACACTTAAATGTTTAAAATAAGATTGTTTATGAGTAAAATTATGCTATTGCCTTAATTAACTTCTAATATCAGTTTATTTATCTTGGGGCACAGATATTTGATACCTGTTTTAAATCTATGAGAAAAGCTATGGCCTGAGCATAATTTTTTAAACAGCTGTGTCTCTTGGGTTCCCAAGCTGCTTTTTTCCACTCTTACTCCTACATCATGATGGCTAAAGTAGTTATTTCTTTTCCTGTGTTTTCAGGTTACTAAGTTAAGAGCTATACATATACATTTGAGAGTTTTTGTAGATTCTAAATATGCACACTTTCAATATTTTATTATAAAGTTAGCCTTGATAATTCTTATTTTACCTAATAATAAGAATTATTATATGGGTTACATCTTATAGTCATGGGTTACATCTTATACCTAATGTAACAGGTATACATTTTCAATATTGATCAGTAAAGACAGCTTTTTTTAAAAAAAAATAGATGAACAAAGACATTTTATAAGTAGCCCGTTAGTATACCTTTACTTCTCAGCATACATATCTTTAGTTTTTATAGATTATGGCCAAAGACTGAATAACCACCATTAACACAGTAGGTTGCAAATAATATAATGATGACTTATATTTCTCTCTGTTCTTATATTTCTGTCTCTCCTCTAAATCTGCTTTATTTAGTCAATACAATTGTAATTGCATTTCCAAAAGTGAACTTTTTTCCTCCTATAATTGCATAACAGGTACCTGGGATTATAATATATTTACTAACACATGTTAAGACAGAAGAGCTTTAAGCACTAACATTCTGAGATTTTAACTACATAATTAGGCTTGGATTATATAAATATATATATATATATATATATATATATATATATATATACACACACACACACACACACACACACACACAGAGAGAGAGAGAGAGAGAGGGAGGGAGATATGAATGGGGGGGTTATTGTTTAATGGGTACAGTTTCAATTTGGGGTGATGAAAAATTCTGGAGAAGGGTAGTGGTGATAGTTGTACAACAATGTGAATGTACTTAATATCACTGAAATGTACACTTAAAAATATGTTTTATGTATATTTTACCACTATATATATTTAAAATCTGATTTATAATTTTTCATCTGTATGTGATTTTTCCTTGTCATGGACATTAGCTAGAATTTAGTCTTTAAACATAACATATACTATTTTCATTTAATATGTGTTACATAGTTATTCTATGTTAGGTGTACATTTTGGGTATAAAAAAATTTCTGAAAGTTTTTTTTTTTTAATTGACTCGTCTTTTTTTTTTTTTTTTTTTTTTAAGCTATATGACCTTGTATAATGTACTCAAACCCTGTAAACTTTAGTTTTCTTGTGTATAAAATAAGGATAATCATATGTATTCAAAAGGATGTTATATAGAATAGTATAAAAAATTTTATTGGGAAAATGAATATTATTTATATAAAGCACTTAGCACACAATGAAATGCATAGAAAGCACTCAAGAAATCATAGCTGTTAGCACTTTTTATTAAACAATGCAAATAAATTAAAACACCAAAGTTACTTGCAGTTCTTGGTTGTCTCTTGGGGGCTGCATATATGGGTTACATCTTATAGTCACTTCCTGTAGTCTCTTTGTTTACTTTGTTTACTTGACTTGCTAAACTTGACACAAAGGATCCCATGACCCTATGTTTGGTCTCTTAGAACCCCTTCAGCCTCCCAAGCCTTGCACCCATGGCTTAGTCGACAAACTTGCTAAGCAAGGGAAACAGAGAAAGAAAGAAGACAGGCATGCAATGTGCTGGTATTTCTGTGGAACAACCCTTACTGCCTAGCAATCCCGAGAGCCTGAAAGAGCTCTAACAGCTTTCAGATTTAGATAGCCTCTTTATTAATATATCCTGTGGGACTGCTAGTTTTAAACAATTACTGTTAATCAAAAGAGGTTTTCCAGTGTTCATCAAAGTAAGATTACTTTTAACATAATTAATATACTTATGCCCTGCTTCATTTATGAGAGGATTTGTGGCAGTTGCCTAATTGCTGTTATCACCATTTTATTGAAATGCAAAATAACTAGACAAAAAGGAATCTCAGAAGTTTGTCTCCTCAGTGTCTTCTCTTCAGGTACCTTGTGCCTTGTCTGTGGTTACCCAGCTAGGTTATTCTAGAAAAGCCTGTGACGTCTCTGGTGGTAAATACTGGTTTATTTTTTTAAAAAATCAGGGCATTTTCTGATTGAAAAGGAGAATTAGTACAATTGTTTTTTTCTCTGAGTTAATATATCCTCTCCTCAAACAATTCTCAACTTGTTTGAAGCTGAAGGCCAAGAACGTGGAGTGAGATGGAAATAGTATGAAATAGCTAAATATATCACCTTTTGTGTATTTTTCCAAAAACTTAAAGTTCAAAATACTATATGTGCTCACATATTCAGCACTCTTACTTAAGCTAAAGCACACTTCTGAAGTCTGATAAGGACAATACTGTAAAGCTTAATTATATTTTTATGGCCTGTGCCATCTGTGCGTTTGGTCTGCTTACAGCAGTAACAGAGTATTCAGAAAAACAATACATTCAGTTTGCATTGCAATCCTCTTATCACAAATGCATCAAGGCAAATTATCTCTTATGATTTAAGATCCTGTTCTTGTATTGTGGATTTTTGTTTCTGTTTGAAAATAGAAAAACTTCTCAGCTACTAAAAAACCATATGTGGTTGATTCAAACAGAAGACACAAACTCCTGTTTTTGTTTCTTGAAGCAAATTCTAATTTAGATAAAAGAAACCACTATAATTGTTTAATATACAGTGGTTTATGGTGTAAAGATTATTTTCTGATATCTAAAAATTTAGACTTTCGAAGTTGTCACATAATGTACTTATATTTAATTGCTTTATCCTTGGAAACTATAGTCTTAAAAACTATTGATATACAGATTGAAACATGCAGGTTCAGAATCTATTTGACATTTCAATCATTTTTCCAGAAAATATTACAAATGTTAAAATTTCTCTGTAATCATGGTGTAGTCACTATCTCAATAAATGATAATGATGGTTATGTCTTATTTTTTAATTTTATTTTTTCTAAGGAAAAAAATAAGACACCATTATCAAAACATTTAATAATTTTTCTAAAGGCAAGAGGTAGGTATTAAATTGATTTTTGTGATGTTTAAACCTTACAAATGTTTGACATTCTACATTTTAAATTTTCTGAATAATGTATTTCTTTATGTAACATAGTATTTAATACCAATGTACATAATTTCATGTATATACATATATGAAATAAACCTTATAATTCATGTTAGTGGGAATATTGTCTAATATCCTTGATATTCAACTGAAGATGAAGATATCAACTGGTCACAGTTTTCATTTTAGCAGGTATAATCTACTGAAAATAAGCTTTTATATACAACAAATATTGAATCATCTTTGTATGTCATAAGCATGAGAAATTTAATGGACTCCCATATAATACTTCCCTTTATTCTATAACAATGTATTATTTTATGTATTCTATGATTCACGTATGTGCATATAATTCCACAGTAAAACGTTAACAATTCTACTTTAATAATTGATGCTTTCGTTTTCTTCAAATTATACTAATTCTGTATGAGTTTCTTATTGCTGCTATTACCAAAGTAGCACAAATTTAGTGACTTGAAATAACCCAAATTTATTATGTTATAGTTGTAGAGATCAGAAGTCCAACATCCGTCTTAATAGAATACAAGCATGTTGTCGTGTCAACAAGGAGAGAATCCATTCCTTGCCTTTTCCAGCTCTGGAGGCTGCCAGCTTTCCTTAGCTTATGAGTGCATCACTCCAGCCTCTCTGCTTCCATCATCACATCACCTTCTCTCTGAATTTGACACTTCTGCCTTCCTCTCATAAAGATTCTTGTGATTATATTGGGTCCAGGACAATCTCCCAATCTTAGGATCCTTAACTTAATCATATCAGAAAAGTCCTTTTAGCCGTCTATAACATGTCACAAGTTCTAGGGATTAAGGACATGGACGTCTTTAGTGGTAGGCAAGGGTAGTATACAGCCTATCACATATCCTTTTATTTTATGTTTACCGGTATGATTCTTTGAAGTTTTTCACCCCAATATACTTTATAAACTCTGTAAGGGCAGGTACCATGAGATTGTCATTGATTTTTTTCCCTTACCTTTGCCTAGTCAATAACTATTTATGAAAAGGAATGCATAGTCTGCACATTTCCTATTAGGTTTGTTCCTAAATATTTTGTGAGGGGTTTTTTTTTTTCTATCTGTTGTGAATGGGATTCTTTTTTGTTTGTTTGTTTCATTATATTTTTGTATTGATGCTTAAATGTTTATCTTGTTTCAACCACTTTATTGAGCCATGTCATTGATGATACTAGTTTCTCAGTTCAGTCTCTTGGGTTTTATATGTAGATGATCATTTGTCTCTGCCTTTCTGATATTTATGCATTTTATTTATTTTTATTATCCAATTGCATTGTCCAGGACTTGCAGTATAATGTCAAAGCTATTGGTGAAATCTTTGTTCCTGTATTTTGTATTGTTTAACCATTAGAAGAATAAATTTGTTTTAGATATTTGGTAAGTCTCACTTTTCAGTTAAAAGATTATTTTTCCTACTTTATGAAAGTTATTGGCTGGTTTTTCTGCTTTTGTTTTTGTCCTTCGATCTTTAATATAGTAAATTCCTATTTTTATATTCAGATTATGTGTTTTCCCCCACCACACCCCCCATATCTCTTCTTCTGTAATGCCTATTACAGAGATGTTAAAGTTTTTGGATCTGGTGTCTATCTTTTAACTTTTCTCTAATTGATTTACTCTGTCCTTTTCATCTATATTCTGTTAGAATCCCTTTATCTTTCAGCTCATTAATTTCTTCCTCAGTTGTGTCCATTCTGTTAGTCAACTGAACTTGTCTTTTGGGGGGTTTTGACAGTCATATTCTCATTTTCTATGTTTTCTAATTGGTTCTTTTTCTAACAGCCTCTTTTACCCAATTGAGGATATTAATTCCATTGGACAGTCTTCTGTGTGCTTTATAAACTATTTCATTAGGTATAAGTTCTGTTTGTTTGGTATCCATGGGTACGTAAATGTGTTGGGTGATTCCTGATTAGGCTCTTGTCTTTGTATTTGAGATAAATATGGATCATGTATGGATCTATTTCTTTTTACTGTAGCCTATCTTTAGGGGATGGACAAGATTTACTCCCAGGTGGGAAATGCTAGTAGTTGTCTTCTGGGAGTGGGTTCCCTTGTGCCTTGGGAAATTTATTAGCTACCTGGTGTCATTGTCCTATTTCTTCAGTTATATTTTTTAAAGAATTTCTAAAAAATAAATAAATAAAAAGAATTTATATCAGTAATGTAGACTAGTAAACCAGTAACTCCACGTTTTATTTCTATATTCTTTGTTTGTATTCATTTGTTTTCTGATTTCTCATTTATTTACCTTAAAAGTGTCTTGACTACCTTTTCTGTTTCTTATGCTCAGTGTTATCTTCCAGGCAGTCACAACAACTCCATTGAAGAGTTCTGTCTTATCTCAGATAGTTTTCATATAAACCCATAAAATGTAACTTTGGTTTTTAAAATTTTAGCAGTGTGCAATTCAAGACATAATTTTAAAAGCCAGTTCTCAATTATCCACATGTGTATTATCCACATTTCAGTTTATCTGCAACAAAGATTTCAAGTTTTTATTGACAATGTCATATCCTTTTCTTAAATAAGAACCTTTTTATATAAATATTATTTGAAGTATTCAAAACAGTCGAACTCATAGAAACAGAGAATGGAATGGTGGTTGCCAGAGGCCAGGGGGTGGGGGAAATGGGGAATTGTAGCTCAATTGATATAAAATTTCTGTTGTGCAAGATGAATAAGTTGTATGTTGAGGCTAGATCTCATGTGGCGTGTTCTTACCACCAAGAAACAGATAAATGAAAGGACACTCCAAATTTTTGGAGTTGATAGGTATGTTTAGTACTTCGATTGTGGTGATGGTATCATGGGTATATATATGCTTATGTACAAACTCATCAAGATGTGTACAGTGTTGGTCAAAAGTAGTTTTACAATTGTGAGTACACATAACAGGGTTTATTTTTGTATTATTATTTATTATTGTATTCTTTTCCATTCGAACAACTGTAAACTTACTTTTGCCCAACCCTGTACATGAATTGTGTGCAATTTTTTGTACATGAATTATGCCTCAATAAAGCTAAGTAAATAGAATACTTGTTTACTATAACCTGGCCAGATGTGGAAGAGAAAAGTTACCAGTTCATTCAAGTAAATGTGAGAGACAACAAATTTATAAACAGTGCTTTTATAGGCTCTGATTTCAACTCGTAGGTCAATACAAGTGCCCTAAGAAATGATGCTCGTTTTTGCCAGCAGTGGGAAAGAAGATTTAAGCAATCAGATTACAGAGATGGATAACGTCTAACTTCTTTCTAAGGAAACCACAATAAAGATCATGCTGAAGTGTATTCTGAAGCAAATATACTTTTTTCTTTAAGCTGCTCTTTTGGATTACCCATGCCTAAGGTCTAACTCCAACGTGGTGAAAGGAGATCCTTCATTAATTGATTTTGTTCAATTTCCTACTGTGTGTGAAACAGTTCTTTTATCTATACTTCCTTATCATTGACCATTTTTAGTTTTTAAGTCAAAATAATTTGCGTGAAAGAATATAAACTTGAAATGGACAGTTGCTGGTATGGCGTCCACAGGCAGGGGATTTCTCAGGAGCAGGAAAACATAGTACATACAACACCTTGGTTCCAGTTAGGATAAGATGATGAGAAGCTGTGTTAGAAGCTAAATTAGAAATGCCTTTACCCAAGATTTTCAATCCAAAGGTCTCTGTCTCCAAGAAAAGTCTTTGAAAGCTGATTGAGTGCATGCTCAGAACAGGAAGCTGCCTCCAGAAAGTGTAACATCTGCTGAAAGAACCACGTGAAGTGTTGAGTGTTAACTGCCTGATATATGCAAATGACTGATATTCAAACCCTCTAAATGTGATCCCTGTCTCCGAGGGGTGTATCTTAGACATGGGTGTTAGTTTCAGCTCTGCCACTCTACTAGTTGTCTGACTTTTAAGCAAGTATCTGAGTCTAACTCAGAGTCCCTGTTTCCTCATCTTGAGTAAAATGTGGTAATAATGAAAATACCTACTTTGTTCTAAGGATGAAATGATAAAATACATGTGAATTCTCCAGTACAATAATCAGCACATCTTATATCCTCAGTTACAACAATAGCAATCATTGTTACTGCAATCTTGTTTGGGAAGCAAAATTTACACCCAAAATAAGTCAAATATCAAATTTAATAATGGGTTAAACTACTAGTGATGACTGTATACCAAGAATGCTATAGGAAGAAAGCCTTCTCTGATCACTCTATAAAAATAATGTCCAGTGCACACTCCCTCAGCAACTGTCTGTTGCCTTCTTTATACTTATCACAGTCTTTGTTAGTAGCTTATCTGTCTTTCCCACCGCACTGTAAGCTCTTTTAGTGCGCGGGCCATGTTTCTCTCATTAATTTCTTGCAGCCCCAGCACCCTGATGCACAGTAGGGACTCAATAAATATTTGTTGAATATATGAATTAGAGAGAGGAAATTATTGTCGGCCAGCATTAGCAGAGCAGCGTTGTGAAGAAGAAGAGATTTGAAATGGATCTTGGAAAATGAGCAGGATTTAGATGGACAGAGAGTGTATAAAATGCATTTCGGGTCGAGGTTGAAGGACGAATGATATGTTAACAGGCATGAAATAACTGAAACACAGTGAGAGACAGACACAGTAAGAAAGGAGCCATTTAATTTTAGGTAAAGGAGAACATTAAAATAAGCTTTTCACACTTCTTCATTTTACAGTTACAGTCTTCATTACAAAAATAAGACCCAGACAATGACAGAATCAGTATTAGAATCCATGTCTTTTCTATACCATGTAACTAGCAGAGCTCACAAAGTCATAGGGCAGACTGGAACCCGTGACTTTAGGCTGTCAGTCCCATGAAGGAGGAATTAGATGGGGACATAACTATAAGCAACAAGTGTACTTAGGAAACAATTGTGGTCATCGAAGCCCAAAGTGATAAGGGAAACCAGAACTAGAGCAAGAGTCGTCATATGTTATGTGTTATTATGTTGTTATGCTCGTTTAGATTGGATATGAATGTGTGTGGTTAGAGTGAACTCGAGGGCACGTAGAAAACTGGTGAAGGCAGATGTAACTCTGGTAGACTGCAGTTCAAAGTCTATTATATTACACTTAAACCAAATGTAAATGTAAAAAGCAAAATGGACTTTATATTTTTGGTTATTCTTTATGCGAAAGTAAACAGGTTCCATTAAACCTAGGGATAATCAAAAACTTATCTGGGATACTTTTGAAAATGAAGGCACTGTGTGTACCATGTGGGAAATGTTAGGTGCCCTCCTAACAAATCATACACAGAATAGCCATAGACAAATAAACCTTTCAAAAGTGGGCTGACGGTTTCTGACAGCAATATAAAGCCATCTTTCAGAGCCAGTAATTCAGTCAGGCCCATCTGAATCATTTCCTCTATAAATTGTCTTTAGTGGAAATACAAGAAAAAGCACCAGTGAACTAATAATTATCTCCTCTTTGTCATCAGAGTGACCTAGGTTAGTTAAATGCCACCTTGAAAATTAATTTCATCTCATTTTATCTACCTGGCATTATTCTGTTATCCTTTTCTTAAACTCTAGCGCATTTGTATGTGACCTGCTTTTCTTTTATAGGTAAGGATCCAGAAAGTCAGTATGATGATAAAGATAAATATGTACCACAGAATTATTTCACTCTCTGTAATTTCTTAAATCAAATATTTTGACCGAATTAACCATGAGTCATTTATTTAATTGACTAGTAGATACAAACTTTTGTCTTTATATTATTTTCCTTCTCTTCGCTTTAATAAAAAATATTACATCATGAATTAAATCGTAAACCTATAAATTAAAAACTGGCTCATTCTACAACTTCGTATTAATGATGCAGCCGATGAAAATAAGTATCCATAACCTAAAGATGCACAGTGCTAGGGACAAAGGTGGCATTTTACATTTTTATTAACACTTGTAATTTTCTCCTGCTCTTTTAGGCCAAGCCCAATTTCTTCTAAACCATGGGTCAGTGAGCTCATGCTGATTCTTGTATGAATGATGGGCTTGATTTTGCAAAGACACCACCAACTACCAATGCC
The DNA here is from genome assembly GCA_030848825.1 of Tadarida brasiliensis. NCBI lineage: Eukaryota > Metazoa > Chordata > Mammalia > Chiroptera > Molossidae > Tadarida > Tadarida brasiliensis. The sequence goes on along the minus strand of CM061268.1, from coordinate 25,671,748 downwards.
TAGGTCTAGCCACCATCATTACGAACAACCTAGAACAGAAAAGTATGAATTTGAATGCGTTATTTCCTTTAATTTCACTAACCAGCAGTCCTGGATGCCATCAGAATTGTATATATCTGTGAAACATTACGTTTTTAAACGTTATTAATATAGTAGTAACAAAATAGCATAGAACAAGCAAAATAGTATTCTGTTACACATATTTGTTGTCTTATTAAATGTCATAGGGAGATAAAAAAAAAAACACTGTAAATGGTCAAGGTTTATATTTAGTAAATGATCTCTTATAATCAAATGTAAGTTTAAGAACAACTGGGTTTCACCAGAATATGATACATATCTGCTTTAATAGCTGTTCTGCATCCTCCCAAATTAAAACAATATTATATTAATAAATCACAAGAGGCTTCTATTAGCTTGATAAGTACATTTAAAACACAAGTTAGAAAAGGATTTGTTTAAATAAGTCTTTCTCATACTATTCTAGTGATGTCACATATAACTTTCATTTTTTAAAGACTTTAGTTGGAAATTTAATCTTTGAAAATATTAATAACAGCTTACAGCAGGTAAGCTATAAAATAATACTGGATGCTGTCTATTTAGTTTCTGGTTGAAAAAGCACAGCAGTACTTTAGTTCATTACCTTTGAAAAAAACAGTAACAAGATAATACAGCTGCCTCTGATTAAGATGTAAATTCTTTCTAATTAGAATGTAAATTCTTACATTTAAATGAAGACATCAATTGTCAGGATGCCATATGATATCTTATTCCACCTTGCCTGAATGAAGCCCTCACTGCTCATCTATGGCACTAAAATAGTTTTGCAATCCCTTTGTTCTCTGATTCTTGTAATATTCTCTCTTCATGTTCCCTTTTCACATTGCTTTTGTTTGTTTTCCCCCTTGCATCTGATATTGCTGTGCCTTGGGATTTTGCAGAAATTTGGAATGAAAATTGAGTTCAGTCAGTGCCAGTATTTGCTTGTGCCTCAATTACTTCTGCTGAATTTTCCTCAATGCAAATCAGGCAGGTTGCATAAAGTGGTGCATGTATTTGAAATAATTAATTTTCCGTAAAATGATGGATCAAGTCCAATCAACCTTCATGAAATCTAAATAACAGAATAGAGAATTAGAAATTAATTAACATTTTGTGTTGTTATACTTTATAGTATAAACTAGCAATAGTAAGTTTTACTGTTGATTATAACTTTTGCTTTATTAAATGTTGATGAAAACCTCTGCCTCAATCATTTTTTGCCAGAAATATGCTAACAAGGAATCCTGTATCAGTAACATTGAAGCAAAGGTTTCAAAGATTATATAAATTATTAACCAGTGAGTCAAATTACTCATACTTCTCTTCACAGAGCAATAGTCAAGAGTTTTATCTTGAATAATATACACTAATTTATAGAAATCTACTGTTATATTGGATAAGGCTATGAGCATAGCATTGTAGCTTTCTTTTATATCATGTTTCTTCAACCAAAAGAGGTCTAAGGGTAGAGGTGACCAACTCAACCAATCTTATAGTGCTAGGGAAAGAAACACCTGGAAATTGAAAGAATACCTTACAGATAGAAGGGTACCTTCCTAGGTTTTTTTTTTAAACTTATTATCATAATAAAATGTCAAACATATGCAAAAGTAGAGAGTAGTATAATGAACCCCTGTATACCCATCAGCCGTCATCAATCATCGAGGAACTATCAGAGAAGCAAAACATACAACCTGAAATAATAGTGACTAACATGTAAGTAATAGAGAATAATGGGCCATAATAGAAGCTAAAATGCAGTTCGAGAATATGAGTGCTATGAGAAAATTAGTTTGTGCTGAATACGCAGAAAAGAAGAGAAAGAATATTCCAGGTAGAGTGAAGATGCTGTAAGAAAAGATTTAGCAATGAGAAGAATGTGTTGATAGTATAGACGAGGCTAGCATGATCAGAAGTTTAATGCTTACACACATACACACACACACACACACGTGTGTGTGTGTGTGTGTGTGTGTGTGTGTGTAGAGAGAGAGAGAGAGAGAGAGTTAACTTTGGTATGATGGAGGGATTTGAGAACCAGGCAATACATTTTAGTACTAGTTAGCCAAAGAATTATTTTAGGCTTTGGAATGACTAAAGAATAAATTGTGAAGAAAAATGTTGTCTTTACTCCAGCTAATTAAAAACAAATGTTAGTAATAAATCTGTAATGATAAATTTTACTATAGTACATTTTACTTAACTTTTATACCCAGTATAATCAAGAGAAATATCACTGTTGTTATTCATATGGTCACTTGAAAGTTTTTTAAAAGCACAATTTGTTTTTGCTCAATTCCAAATTTATGGTATTATTTACATACAATATTAGTCTCTCATTGCTGCTGTAACTAATTACCACAAACTTAGTGGCTTAAACAGTACAAATTTCTTGTGTTGCAGTTCTGGAGGACAGAAGTCCAAAAAGAGTCTTACGGGGCTAAAATTGAGGGGTCAGCAGGGCTGAGTTCCTTCTGGAAACTCTAAAGGAGAATGCATTTTCTTGCCTTTTCCAGCTTCCAGGTGCCACCTACATTCCTTGACTGGTGACCCTATTCTCCATCTTCAAAACTGGCAGTGTTGGGCTGAGTCCTTGTTAAGCTGCCACCTCTCAGGTTCTCTCTTACTCTCTTTCACTTTTAAGGACCTTTGTGATTATATTGGGCCCACTGGGATAAACTGGATAATCCCCCTATTTTAAGGTCATCCATTGGGCAACATTAATTCCATCTGTAGCCTTAATTCCCCTTTATAATGTGCAGTACCATAATACAGGTTCCAGGGATCAGGATACAGACATCTTTGAGGGACCGCTATTTTGCCTTCCTTACATTTCTTACGTATCTGTTCCTCACTAACCAGTTTGATAGATCATAGAGACAGAACTACTTCATTGGCTCAGAAAGGAAGTTTTTCTCTGATTTAAAAGAAACTAACATTTATCATTTTAGCTAACTTTGAGGAAAACAAAAAGGATAAATTAAACTAAATACTATAAATCACAACAATTGCACAACCAAATATAAACATTTGCACAAAATTGTATACTAAAATCCATCATTGTAGACATGGCCAGAAAACTGTTTCAAAGAAGGGAGTAAGAAGCTAGCATTTGGGGGGAAGTTATGCATCAGGCACTATTATAAATATTTTAGAGATATTGTTGTCATTTAATCTTTAAACACCCTATAATTAAGTATATTTTTCTCCTTTTAGGAAGCTGAAACTGGAAGACTTTAGGTTGAAATTCCCAAAAGACACAATTAATGAGCAATCCCAAAGTCTTCATACTACACCTTGCTGAATTCTGTGGAATGTCAGTTGTATCTATCTATCAAGAAACATATTTTTTAGTATTGATTAAGATTAAGGCATTTAGCCTGACTGGAGTGATCAGTTGGTTGAGCATCATTCTGTGCACCAAAAGGTTGCCAGTTCGATTCCCAGACAGGGCACATACCTGGGTTGTGGCTTTGATCCCCAGTCAGGGCCCATACAGAAAGCAACCGATCGATGTTCCCTCCCTCTCTCTCTCTCTCTCTCTCTCTCTCTCTCTCTCTCTCTCTCTCTCTCTCTTTCTCTTCCTCTCTCTAAGCATGTCCTCAGGTGAGGATTTAAAAATAAATAAATAAGATCAAGGCATTCGAAGTATTATGGAATAAACAAACAAGTATGAGATGTCATCCCAGCCTTCAAAGAATTAATAATCTAGTTGTAGAAGTAAGGCAAAAACACATAGAGAAGTTGTACAGTGTGATGCTTTAAGCATGGATTCGGACAGCCTTATGTTAGAATCCTAGCTCCTTTACTACTTAATCTTGTACTTTATGTGAGCCTAGGTTTTCTTCCTTTCTTCATAGGGTTGTCACAGAGATTAACTATACATGAAATCGCTAATCCCAGGATGTGGCACATAGCAAGGGCTCAGTAAGTATGGCTGCTCTTATTGTATTAAATTCTAACAGTACAAAGGCTGAGTTCATGATTCCCCAGTCAAAGAATATTGGAGTTCTGTGGAAGAAAAGCTAAGTGTCAAATGAGTGATTTCATGTTAAACTTGCAAGAATATACAAGGATCTCTTGTATTTATGAATATCGTGACTGCCAGTGTGGTGTACTGGGTAAGTGCACTCATTTTGGAAAAGAGTACCTGGTTTCAAATGTCATCTCTTTACTAATTTGTCCCTGCCTCAGTTTCCTCATTTGTAAAATGGGGATAAATATAGTACCTACATCATGGGGCTGATTTGAGGATTAAATGAATATGCAGAATGCTTAGGAGAGTATCTGGCATATAAGCATAAATGTTATTATTAGTATCAAGGATACACTTCGTGTAGCCTACCCTCCGTGATCCATTGTTGTTGACAGTGATAGCAAAGAATACACATAGTTTTGGTTTCCCACAGCCGGACAGCATTGCCAGTAGGGTGGACATTGTACAAGGATGTATCGTATGCCTGCATTGTACCTAGCAGCATGCCTTGGGTGTAATACAAAGTGTCAAACAGTCTCGATTTCTCTAAACCTCCCTGACTAGATGAGGAGACAAAACTGATGGTAGATGAAATAGAGACTAATGAAGTGCTAAAAAGAGAGTCAAACTGACTCAAGGGCAGTAGGAATTCAGAGGAAGAAGAAATCATTATGGATCGTATCATTTTACTAGAGAAAGTAGGACTTGAACTAGGCCTAGAACAATGGATGGAATTTTATGAACTGCTAAGAAAATAATGGACAATTCTGAACATAAGCTGCCCCAAAACTGGCTTCTCATGCATCGTTTGTTCTAACCATTCTCCCCAACTTGTTAAATAAGCAACAGCAAAGAAAGAAAAAAGTGGATGAGTATGCCACAGATGCCATAAGGCCATGGAATCATAAATAAATGTTTGTTCTGTTGAAGGGATTTAATAACAAGGGATCCATGGATAGAATTCAGAGGTTCCAGCAACTCAGGTGGGAGAGAAATTTACATCTCTGTCTTCACTGACCTGCCACTGAAATTTCTTAATTATGAATATAGGTAACAAAACACAGTAACATTAGCAATAACCATGACTTTGTCATCAATAGATCACAGATTTTTTTCATATAAGATTATAAGTATGCAGGTATCTCAAAATATCACTTACATTCATCTCTTTTGGTAAATATTAGGCCCACTACTACACTTGTTATTTAGTAGTTAATTTCTAAAAAGTACAAGTGCTGGCAGGTGTGGCTTAGTGGATTGAGCATTGTCCCACGTACCAAAAGGTTGCTGGTTCGATTCCTGGTCAGGGTACATGCCTGGGGTGTGGGCTTGATCCCCAGTATGGGGCATGCAGGAGGCATCTGATCAGATGTTTCTCTCTCTCTCCCTCTCCCTTCCTCTCTCTCTAAAATCAATAAAAACATTGTTTTAAAAAGCACAGATCTTACTATATAAAAAATGAGTTTATTATTTTATAACATTTCAATGCCATTATTTCCTTTGTAATCTAGTGTATTTTATTTTATACATTTAAAAGCATTATTCTGAAAAGGGATTCATAGGTTTTACCAAATTGACAAAGGAGTCCAAATTGGCACCAGGATAATGCTTCTATTTGTGGATATGGGAATATATTATTTTTCTTTTTTTTTTCTTCCTTTTTTTTTTTTTTTTTTTTTTTTAACCACATTCATAATTGACTTATTGAACTGACAGTCAACTAAAAATCCCCCTTTTTTTTAAACATGTTAGTTTAGGCTATATTTATTCCCTAATATAGGCAACTAGCATTACTATCCATACAGTGGCTGAAACTGATTATCATGAAATCTTAGAGCAACATTTTATAAATATTTTCACCCATCTAGATATAGAACTTAATATTAACCATCTGAGGTATTATCTTATAAGATACTTTCTATATGTAGATATATCTGCCAAGCAAAAATGATATATCACTTTTTCTAGTTTTATTAAGATATTATTGACTCCCTGGCCGGTTTGGCTCAGCGGTTAGAGCGTCAGCCTGCGGTCCAGAGAGACCCGGGTTCGGTTCCCGCTAAGGGCATGTACTTCGGTTGCAGTTTGTCCCCGGCCCTGGTTGGTCATGCGGGTGGCAGCCACTCAATGTGTCCCTTTCACATCGATGTTTCTCTTTCTCTCTCTTCCTCTCTCTCCCTCCCACTCTATCTGGACAAAAAAAAAAAAAAAGATATTATTGACATATAACATTGTATTGGTTTAAAGTATACAACATAATTTGGTATATATATAGTGTGAAATTATTACCACAATAAGTTTAGTTAATATTCCTCACCTGACATACTTAGAAATTTTTTCTCTTGTAATAATTTTTAAGATCTATTCTTTTAGCAGCTTTCAAATATACAGTGCAGTATTGTTAACTGTAGTTACCGTGCTATACATTACATCCCCAAAATGTGTTATATTATAACTGGAAGTTTATACCATTTGGCCCCCTTCACTCATATCCCCCACCCTGCAGCCCCCGCCTCTGGCAGCTACCAATCTCTTATCTGTTTCTCTGTTTTGCATTCCACATACAAGTGAGATCCTACTTCTTTGTCGACTTATTTCACCAAGCATGATGTCCTCAGGGTTCATTCATGTGGTCACAAATGGCAGGCTTTTCTTTCTTTATTATGGCTATATAATATTCTTGTGTGTGTGTGTGTGTGTGTGTGTGTGTGTGTGACTTTTTTTTAATTCATTCATTCAGCAGTGAACACTTAGATTGTTTTCGTGTCTTGGCTATTGTTTAAAAGAAAATGCTACAATGAATATGAAGCTAAAGTTGTCTCTCAAGGAAGTGATTTTGTTTCCTTCTAATATGTACCCGAAGTGGAATTGCTGGATCATCTGATAATTCTATTTTTAATTATTTGAGGAATCTCCATACTGTAATTCACAGTGGCTGCACCAACTTAGATTTTCACCAACAGTGCACTAGAGTTCCATTTTCTCCACATATTCACCAACATTGGTTATCTCTTGTTTTTTTTATGATAGCCATTCTAACAGGTGAGGGGTACTATCTCATTGTGATTTTGATTTGCAATTTCCTGGTGATTAGTGATATTGAACCTTCTCATGTACTTGGCCATTTTTATGTCTTCTTTGAAAAAATGTCTATTCAATTCCACTGCCCGTTTTTTATTGTATTGTATTGTATTGTATTGTATTGTATTGTATTGTATTGTATTGTATTGTATTTTTTAAACCTCGCCTGGGGATATTGTTCTATTTATCTTCAGATAGAGTAGGAGGGAGGGAGAGAGAGAAACATTGATGTGAGAGGGACACATCAACTGGTTGCCTCCCGTAGGACCCCAACCAGGGCCGGGGACGAACTGCAACCAAGGTACGTGCCCTTGACCACAATCAAACCCACAACTCTTTGGTCGTCGGGCCAACAATATAACTGCTGAGCCAAACTGCAGGGCCACTGCCCGTTTTTTTATATCAGATTGTTCTTTTATTTATTTTACTACTGAGTTATATGAGCTTTTCGACTATTTTGGATACAAACTCCTTATCAGTTATATGATTTATAAATATTTTCTTCCATTTTTTTAAACTGTCTTTTCATTTTTTGGATAATGTCCTTCACTGTGCAGAAGCTATTTAGTTTGATGTAGTCCCACTTGTTTAGTTTTGATTTTGGAGTCCAATTCAAAAAAATTTTGCCTAGGCTGATGTCAAATTGCTTGCCCTCTCTGTTTTCTTCTAGGAGTTTATGGTTTCAGGTCTTATGTTCAAGTCTTTAATCCATTTGGAGTTGATTTTTGTGTGTGGTATAATATAGTGATCCAGTTTCATTGTTTTGCATTTTGCTGCCCAGTTTTCCCAACACTATTTATTGAAAAAGCTATCCTTTCCCCATTGTATATTCTTGGTTCCTTTGTCAAAAAGTAATTAACCAACCCAGCCAGTGTGGCTCAGTGGTTGAACGTTGACCCATGCACCAAAAGGTCCCCAGTTCAATTCCAGGTCAGGGCACATGCCTAAGTTGTGGGCCCAATCCCCAGTGGGGGGCATGCAGGAGGCAGCCATTCAGTGTTCTCTGTCATTGATGTTTCTATCTCACTCTTCTCCCCTTCCTCTCTAAAATCAATAAAGAAAAAAAATTTTTTTTTTAAAGTAACCATATATGAGTGAGTTTATTTCTGGGCTCTTGATTCTGTTCCATCAATCTATGTCTCTTTTTTCATACCAATACCATACTGTTTTGATTACTATAATTTTGTAGTGTAGTTTGAAATCAGGATGTGTGATGCCTTCAGCTTTGTTCTTTCTCAAGATTTCTTTGGCTTTCAAGGTCTTTTGTGGCTTTATACACATTTTAGGACTGTTCATTCTATTTCTGTGAAAAATGCCATTGGGATTTGCATTGAGTCTGTAGATTGTTTTGTGCAGTATGGACATTTTAACAATATTAATTCTTCCAATCCATGAGTACAGACTACCTTTTCATTTATTTGTGTCTTCTTCAATTTTTTTCATCAATGTCTTATAGTTGTCAGTGTATAGATCTTTCACCTCTTTGGTTAAATTTATTTTTACGTAATTATTGTTTTTTATTCAATTTGTAAATAGGATTATGGTTTGTTTGTTTGTTTGTTTGTTTGTTTCTTTTTCAGATAGTTTGTTGTTAGTGCATAGAAATCCAGCTTATTTCTGTATATTGATTTTGAATTCTGCAACCTTACTGAATTTGTTTATTAGTTCTAACAGTTTTGGTGAAGTATTTAGGGTTTTTTTTAATATATAATATCATGTCATCCACAAACAGAGACAGTTTTGCTTCCTCCTTTCCAATTTGGATGCCTTTTATTTCGTTTTCTTGCCTAATTGCTCTGGCTAGGATTCCCAGCACAGTGTTGAATAAAAGTGGTGAGAGTGGGCATCCTTGTCTTGTTTCCAGTCTTAGAGGAAATGTTTTTGGCTTTTCACCATTGAGTATGATGTCACTGTTGGCTTCTTATATATGGCCTTTGTTATGAGGTATGTTCAGGTATGCCCAGTTTGTTGAGAACTTTTATCATGAATGGATGTTGAATTTTATCAAGTGCTTTTTCTGAATCTTATTTAAATGATCATATGATTTTTATCCTTCATTTTGTTAGTATGGTCCATCACACTGGTTGATTTGTGGGTATTGAATCATCCTTGCATCCATGTGATCATAGTGTATGATCATTTTAATGTATTTTATATATGCAGTTATGTCTGCCAAACAAAAATTCTATATTTCTTTTTAAAATAGTGCATGTTTTGTTTTTGTAGAGTAGGGAATAGAGAAGGGCTGTACTGGTTATTATTGCTGTGTAACAAACCATCCCAAAAATTATTGATGTATAACAATCATTTTATTGTATCCAAGGCTTCTATGGGTCAGAAATTTGAATAGGACACAGTAGGTGTGCTCCATTGATGAACTGTTCCATGACATCTAGGTCCTCAGCTAGAAAGATTTCATGGCTGAAGGTAAGAATCAATTGGGAGCATCTTCCCTTACATGTCTAGTAGTGTATGCTGGCACCTCAGTTGAGGCTGTTGTCTGGAGCACCTGTGCATACCTTTCCATGTGGCCTGCCCTTCCTCACAGCATGGTGGCCTGTTCTTACATGCCGGTCAAAATGCTTAGATGACAGCACAGGGCTCCAAAAGTCAATGTCCTAGAAACAAGGTAGAAGTTGTCAGGCCTTTTATGACCCATCACAGATCATCACATATGCCATTCTCTTTTGGTTGAAACAGCCACAAGGCCACCCAGATTCAAGGGGAGAAGAATTAAACCTGCCACTTGATCACACTGTACAAGAGTATGTGAAATGGTGATGCCGTGCAGTTGTCTTTGGAAAATACAATCTGCACCTATAAATAGGTGCAACATTGTGGTAAAGTACTTGAACCCATGGTCTGCAGTGACACAGTTTTTGTGGAATGATTGTAGGTGAAATGTCATTTGTCTAAATGACTCGGATTTGAAGTTGAGGTTTATAATTATGTTATCTATTATTCTAGTAATGAGAATTTCTCATTTATTAGTGTTGAGGGAAAGATCTGTGGTCTTTTTCAACTTGTTGCTCTGTATGTTTATCAGCAGAAGATCTGAAAGCCACAAGTGTTATCTGATACATATAATAATGACAGAGGGAATAAAATGTTCCAGATTTTCTCCACTAAAAGGTTTAATGTATAAAAGAACCATACACAGAGAAAGACAAGTACCACATGATTTCACTCATATGTGGAATCTAATGGTTAAAATTAACAACATGGAGACAGAGTCATAGAGAACAGACTGACAGCTGTCAGAGGGGAAGGGGGGCTCAGGGGCTGAGTGAAAAAGGTGAAGGGATTAAACAGAAAACTAACTAAAGTGGGTGGGTGAGGTAGAAGAGAGTATGGGGGGATAAATGGTGATGGAAGGAGACTTGACTTAGGGTGGTGAGCACACTATACAATGTACAGATGACGTATTATAGAATTGTGCACCTGAAACCTGTATAATTTTATTAACCAATGTCACCCCAATAAAGTCAATAAAAAGGTAAAAAAATAAAAATAAAGGAACCATACAGATGAATTGTATAATAAGTGAATTATATCACAATAAACTTAAAAAAGTTATAAACAAATATTGAATTCTAATTAATGATATGCATGCTGAAGTGGTTAAAGGTAAAGTGTACTGATGTCTGCAACTTGCTTTGAAATTCACCAAAAATAAGATGGATTGGTGGATGATAGATGCTTAGAGAGGTGGTAAAGCAAGTATAGAAAAAGGTGAATTGTACATTTTAAGGTGGTGTGTATTCTCTAAGAAGAATAAACTTTTCTATATATTTGAAATTGTTCACAATGAAATATTGGGAAAAGTCAGGAGACATCACTATACAATCACTAGAATGGGTTTTTTAAAATATTTTCTTCATTACAACTTCTGACAGTTTTACAGTTCTACTACATCATCTATTTTTATTCGAGTAATTGGATAATTACTTAATAAGAGAGAAAGCAGAAGAAAAGAGTTAACCACAAAACCTCAGCACAGTTCTGTGACTGCAAGGTCAGAAACCTTCTAAACAAATAATTATAATTAACACAATTTTGTCCTGAAAAAATTGAAATTGTAAACTTACTGCATAAACAGAGTATGATCTCCATTTCAAATGTTGTTTGCTCTGCTAAAATCTTACACCTATTGTTTTCTGTATAGGCAGTTACTTCTAATTTTTTTCATCTTCTTTGACCTCAGTAGTATGTTCCCTTTACATTATTCATGGAATCGTGGTCACTGTTGTTGGCCCAATCCTGAAATCATCTGGCACTTTTTCAGATTGTTTTGCTTGAATGCTATGAAGTGGTAACCTGCTGACCAGGCCTCCATTCCGGGCTCTTGTGCTCCAGTCAGGCCAGAACAAAAGAATATAAGAGGAATGAAAGTGTCTTTCATTTGCTAAGCAAAGGAGCAGTGAGTAAGGAATAGTAGAACTTCAGAATTTTTTAAGTCCTGTGGTAAAAGGGGACTCACTGAAACCTTAACTTAGAATAGTACTAACTAATCACCCGGCCAGTGTGGCTCAGTAGATTGAGCATCATCCTGTGGACTGAAAGGTCCCAGTTTGATTCCTGGTCAGGGCACATGCTTGGGTTGTGGGCTCGATCCCCAGTTGGGGGCATTCAGGAGGCAGCTGATCAATGTTTTTCTCTCACATCAATGTTTCTATCTCTCTCTCCCTCCCTCTCTCTCTGAAAAATCAATAAAAACATTTAAAAAAAAAAAAAAAAGAATAGTACTAAGTAATCAATTAAAGTCATTCCATGGAGGTTGAGTTGAATGCCCTTCTTAAGTGTCCACCAGTGATTGGTTCTAAGTGTACCATGCGGTGCAGAACCCTTGCACTTAAGAAACATAAGCAGCAAAGCTAGGGAGAAAAGTTGGAGAAGACACCAGGGCACGAGCAGATTTGCACTGCAAGATAAACCAAAAAGAAGATAACGTGCCAAGGACCAGATGGAATGAAATCATGTTCCCCTGGCTCTCTTGCCCAGCCTGAGAAGCCAGGCGAAGGGAGTTTGTGATCATGGTGCTGGAATGGGGGCTAGTGCCCAATGCTTACGCTGCCCCATCAGTCAAAATTGCTATTCAATATGGTTCTTACTCCCTATTTCGTATTTAGTCTTGGAATTGTATCTGAAATCTGGTAGCCTTGGAAGCAGACTCATAGCTTGTTATGCTTAAGACTCTCACTTCCAGGTGCATATTCAGGCTTTGTTTGCCCGGTCTTGTTGTTTGCATGGTTGAATGCTATCCCTGGGAAGATGTACTTCTGAGCGAGTATGAAGTCAGTGACTTGCCTTCAGTGCTCATGAGGAAGTTCTGAAGTTTCTGTTTCAAGGCTTTGACATGTCGGCATGTGTAAGCTTAGTCTGACGCCAAGATGCCTTATGCCAATAGGTTCCTTTTGATCTTGGTGTGCAAGATTTTCCTTGTGGCTATTAACCTGTTGCCATTAAGAGAAACAGAAAATGGTAAGATTGTGGTATGTAGCCTAGGTTGCAGACACAAATATAATTAGTACTGTACCATAACACTGCTTTTGGTGTGTGAGAATTTTTAACCATGCTAGGTTTTTTTTTTCTAATCTGTTTTCTAAAACCATGCATTCAACTCCTGATTTTCCATTCAACCCATGATGATGCTTCCCGACTGCTCAGCTGGAATGGGTTTGCCTTCTTTCACGCAGCACACCTTCAAACCAGTGGCAAGTCTTCTTGTGGGGAACATTGGGTAGCAAGTTCTAATTTGGCAGCACCCTGGGGACATTAATCAACCAGAAAATATAAATGAGGAAATCATTTCTCAGGTGAAATGGTTTGATTGAGAATAATATTGAAATGAAAACACTAAAATGTTGACCAAACTGAAAACACGCTTGCAATTCATATGATCCATGGTACTGTTGATTTTCTTATGTGCTGTTATCAGGTTTGACTTTCAGCCTTTATAATTTACATAATTTTCAGTGACTGATCGACTGTTCTGATGCTGAGTTCACCTTTACCACTTGCTCCCTGACATAACCCTCTCCACTGCCTTCCTCGCTCCCATTATGCGCCCATTTCAGTCCCATTGCCAGCGGCTCCCACATATGTTGTCCCACATAGTATATGGGAGATACTACTGATTTAAATTTGGGGTAAAAAATTGCAGTTTATATCATTGTTATGATATAAACATACATAGTATTTCAAATGTTTAAATAACTGAAATGTTCCTTGGATGACAAGCACACTTACCCAGGTTGGCCACTGGAAGTAAGAGAAGACCTCCCACAGGAAACTTTTAAAATATAATGTGTTTTTAATGTTTATTCTTTTGTCCAAAGAGCTAGTCATTAAGACTTGAGAATTCAGGAGAGAGGCAATGTGTGGTTTCTGCTGCACAGACTGAAGGGAATGGTCATCTAGGAAACAGTGAGCTACTCTGAGTTTTCTTATTTAGAAAAAATATTAGAGGCATTCCTTTTTCAATTCATATATGATGTTCATGACCACTGTAGTCTGTATTCAGATAGTTTAATAACCTATCATCTGTGAGAATGGCTGAGAAAGTGCCTGTTTAAAACCTCTCTGTGGCCCGGCCAGTGTTGCTCAGTGGTTGGGCGTCAACCCATGCACCAAAAGGTCGCCAGTTCAATTCCCAGTCAGGACACATGCCCAGGTTATGGGCATGTGTCCACATGTGAGGGGCATCCCCAGTGAGGGGCATGCTGGAGGCAACCAATCAGTGTTCTCATTGATGTTTCTATCTCCCCTTTCCCTTCCTCTCTCTCTAAAGATCAATAAAGAAAAAAAACCAACTCTCTGTGAAGAAAGTAAGCCTTGCCGGCAGGACCGGCTACAGAATTTGTGGGGCTCAGTGAAAATGAAAATGTGAAGCCCCTTGTTCAAAAAACCAGAAGTACCATTACAGGTACTAAAATATGAAGCTTCTTCCTTTCTTCCATGGTCTCTCAGCCTGTAATGGTGTTTTTATTTGCTAATTCAAGTCATGCTCCTTCAGGCACCTGGATTCTCTCAGAGCACAGACTCTCACAGGCCCTGGGGGTCTCACCCATGACTCGGGAAACAAGCAGTCCATCAAATGTCAGGTTTCCCCGCCTGCCAGCAACCAGACTGATACTCTGTGCCTTGGCCAGAGGCGGGGAAGTCAAGCCAGGCATTTCCCCTTTCGATAGCCCTCCTGCTCCAACCCACGCTGAATGGGTATTACAACCAGGAGCATGACAGGTACCTGGATCTGAGGTGGGCGAGAAGCTTCCCCAGTGCCCACAAAATGCTCCGAGGTACTGCCAACCCTGGGCAGGACAGCTGCTTCCCTGCCCCACCTGAAGATGCCATAAGGCACATGCCAACCGTGGCCCTTCTCACATCCATATCCAGGCTCTGAACAAGGGCGGAGACCAGCAACATGCACAGGGAGGGAGGGCAGAGAGAGAGGCCAGTGGGGGCTGACGCATCAGTGGATGGCGGAGCAGACAGTGGAGAACCCAGCCTGAGAGGCCGGGAGGAGGGGACTGTACCGTCGGCACGCCCCTCTCCTCTACATATGCTCCGTGTCCCATCGGACTTCACTTACAGAACACAAATTCAAAGAGCAGCAATCACAGCGCATTAAACCCCAAGCACCGAGCCTTCTGTGTGACACCCACAAGGCTGCCTGCAGATTAAACTCAATCTCGCGTAAAATAATAAAGTAATGGCTCACATCTGTTATGCCAGGCACTGTTCTAAGCACTTTGTTTGGCATGTATTCATTAAGCCTCAGAAGAACGTATGAAATATGTGCCATTGTTATCCCCATTTTACAGATGAAGTAATTGGTGCCCAAGGTCACTTTGTAGTAAAGGGTACATTGAGGATTCAAACCCAGGCAGTCTGGCTCCCGAAGATCCTTACTGGAGAACTGAAAGAGAAGTGAATAAACTAGGCATTCACTGAAAAAGGAAATCACGCTTAGAAACACTGTGCAATGATGGAGGCTATGTCTTAGAGGAGATTTCTGGAAGATAAAATCCTGATTGATTGCAGGTACATTGGGTACTCCCTGTTAATAGGCTGTTGCGTTGATCTACTTAGAGCATCAAAAACAACTATAAAACAAACAGACTTCTCTATGAAGCAATTGCAGATGACTGGAGAGATTAACTAGAAAGCAGAGGGGACTTGTGGATACTCCTAGAATTGTAACATTTTAAAACCTGTAGATGCCTGCTCCAACCCCACCCCCACCTTGCCCTGGAGCTAATTAGTGACAGAGCTGGGCCTCAGACCTCTTTGTCCTGCATAAGAAAGTGCAAAGAAAGATACCTGTTATATTCTTGGTACATGCTTACACCCTTCCTTGAGAAGGATGCTCTGGGAAGAAAAGGAGTATGGGGCAGAGAGAAGAGGGATAGCAACCAGTACCTACCCTGATGCTGACTTTTTATTTTGTCTTCCTCATTAAAAGAGGTATCATATTTCTTAGTGTAAAAATACTAATGTTGACTGCAGCCATTTCATCTTAATCATAATTGCTGTTATAAAATCACTATTTTGATCGAAATTGCCATTATAAAATCTTGACTAATTATAATCGAGGAATTGTTGGATCAACTTATCCTAACCCGTTTCTCCAAAATAAGAGAATTCAAAGATAATATGCAGTGTGATTTCTCAATGCCCATACCTTCAAAGTACCAGCAAGGTAGATCTTAATAACTCTCATTAACTTTGCTTATGGAATTGACAAGTGACCAGGCCAGGGACAATGTCTGTTGCTTCCTCCATTGACTGTCTTTTACTCTGGAGACTAGCGCGTCATCATAAAAAAAATTTTTTTTTAAACAGAAAAAGAGCCAAGGCCAACCTGTTCATTTAACCAGTTTATTGAGGATTCTCAACTCAGGAGTCATACACATTAAACAATTTTATTTGTTCTCATGGTGGCTTTCACCTGGCTTTGTCAAATGTTTTCCTGTCCTAAAGTATATCTTTGTCATATTCAATAGCTTTGGGGTCACTTATTTAGTAAAATTCAGTACTGTTTAAAACTATAGTCTCAAATACAGTTTAAAATCTCATCTGCCCTTTACCTAATGCAGGCATCCACTGGGATCCTCACTTTTTGAGCATTTGAAGGGGTTGGAGACCACAGTCTGGTTCTGAAGATTCTAGTTCTCCCTTCTCTGCAAGATCAGAGAGAATGAAAGGAGAGGTAACAGCACACGTGTTTCTTTACACAGCTGGCCACTCTTAGAGTCCTCTGCTCGTCACAACTACTTCTCTGAGCATGTCTCTGGCCCTCTCAGCGGCGACATATTGAGTTTTTCAGAGAGCCTGTAGGGTGTCCACACCCTGTTGTTTACTGGTGTCAGAGTACAGCAATTGTGTCACCTCGTCCCTGTCCACAGCTGTATGCCTCACCTGCCTCTTGCTAACAGGCTTCCCTTGCCAGGCAGGTCATCACCTTGGACAGAGCACCAGCGAGCAGACCTAAGTCAACTCCTACTTGTCCCACAGGTGTTTCCTACAAATGCGGGCTGCCCCACCATCGCCCCTTCTGTCTCTCTAGTTCTCTCTGCCTTGCTCAGAGAGGCACGTTTTCTGCCTAAACAGATGTCCAATGAGGAATGAAATGTCAATCTTTTCGTCTTTAGGTATAGCCAGTCTTTGGGGTTGTGTTTTGGAGCCCCAGTCAGCATCTTTGAAACTAGCTTCATGGTGCACAATCTTCTCTCACCATAAGCATCATACTTCCACACAGACCAGTGGCCCATAACTCTCCCCTCCTTTCCCCAAGCTTTTGATATGGAGGTTGGGCTGGTGGCTGTTATATCTGACACCTTTTAGGCTTGGGAGGTGTCTGGGCCTAATTACTGAAAATTCTCTTTAAGCCTCACTTAATCACTATTGTTTTCAAGGCTGGGACTGTCCTTTCAAGCAATAATAAAAGTACCACTCACCATGCTGTTATATTTATATGTTGATAGAAGGAATAATTTTTGATGCAGAGTGAAGTCCTTGAAACAAAGCAAAAATTAAATAAGTGTTCATTCTTCTGCCCTTTCAAAAAAGACTGAGATTCTAAGAGAAGGCTTAACAAATAACAGACTCTAACAAAATGGATAGGATTGGGAAAATATATTTCAGCCAAAAAGAGGACATGAACAGAGGTTGGGATTAGGACATTGGAGAGCAGATTTGGGGAATGTGAGTAAACTGGCTGGTAGCGGAGAAGCAGTATGTAAGATCCGAAAAGCAGGCTGGGAACATCAGATCAGGTTATTGAAGACAGGGTCAACCTGGGTGCAGTGGGAAGGCTTTTCAGCAACGTGAGTGACCCACTGGAAATGCCAAATTTGGGGAAGTTGACTGTTAGGCGACATGCATAATGGGGAGGAAGGAAGGAAACCAGAGAGGCAGTATTTTAACAATTTTAAAAGGAAGGAATCAGAGGGTTGGGGTTCAGGGGAGCACATGGAAAGAAGAATGTAAGCAATATTGGGTCATTTGTAATTTTTTTTTATGACTAGTCTTGTAGGATACGATATGCCAACATGTCCCAAATGCATGCTGCAGGCCACTAATTAATCCTACGAGTCAACAAAGAATTCTCTGGTCAAATAAACTGAGGAAACAGCATAATGTAGTCCCCACTTAGAAATTCATAGTTAAAGTAACAAAGCAATTCCAAAGGGAAAAAAAACAACACACAGGACTTTGTTTAGCCCAGCATTTCCCAAAATTCTTTGATCACAGAACCCTCTTTTGCATAACTCCTACCAAACAGAATCAGTGTTCCCCAAAACACACTTAGAACCACTGCACCATGTTATCTGCTACAAATTGAGTGAAGTGTTGATTTGTGGATTAATATTGTGTATTTCTTTAGCAAACATCAGAAACAAAATATAATTTGTGATGAACTTTGTTTCTGAGAAGAAAATCGTTCTTGGACTCTCTGAGCTTGAGCTATATATCTTTTGAAACTTGACCTTGTCTCATTCCAAATTAAATATCTTTTCATAGCACACAATCAAGAATAAGCTCCAGTTTTATAATATTATAATAATGTCTGGGATTGACGTTTGTGGCCTTTAGAACATATGCATCGATCTCAATGTCATCAGCTTTGAGCTCAGAAGGAAAAGAGCTTTATTTACTTTTACTTTCAAGGGAGCACATGTAAAGTAAGGGGTTTGTTCCAGAGAATAATGAGAGGAAAGTTGTCACATTTGTGGTATTGTTACACATACTAACTACTAACTAAAAATGTGTTTGATGATGCAAAGAAGACAGATATGAATTACAGTTTATACACAAAGAAGTCTGAGACTAAAGATGGTCATTTATAGGCTCAGGGTAGTTAGTTTATGGTCGAACCAGGACTGGAGAGAACCAGGTCTCATGTTCTTTCTGATGCAGCATTTCTCCTTAAAGAGTAAAAGATAAACTAACTACTTTTGTTGAATGTCAAAAGGACTTTTCCTTTGTTTGTAAATTATTCCAAAATCCAAGGGGGTCTAACCACAAAAGCTACTGTGTTCACAGTTACTCTAAGAGAGAGGTCCCGTCCTCCACACAATCATTAACATCAATGAATGTACTAAATGTGTCTGTCGTGCCTTTCTTTTTTCACTGTATCCACTAAAGAATAACAAAGACTAGTAAACTTTACTCTTAAGACAGGAATTATGCCCAACTGAATAATAAAGAAACTGGGACTCAGAAAGGTAGCGACTTACCAGTCTTTGGGCAAGTTGATGAGACACACATCTAAACCATCTTTGTAGTGCAAACATCATAGCACCAAGCATTCAGGATAATTACTCCAAGTGCACAGCTATTGAGTAGCAGATTTGAGGGGCTGAGGAAATAAGAAGCACCTTGTTCATATACCTCCAGTATAATTTTTCACTTAGGTTTATCTCAAAAGCAAAGGTTCCTGTTACTTTAAATCAAGCATGAGTTATTGCTCTATTATTTTTTAAAACTCATAAATAAAAGCTTATAAAAGAAATTACTTCCAACAGTAGAAAAATTGTGAAATAGATTTTTAAAGCCCTTTGCTTTATTTCTTTAATAATGCTCAAATACTAGGTTAATAAAAAGGGAACTTTTTATTTTTTCATTTTTCTCATAGTGCATATTTTTGATGTGTCATTTATAAAAATCTATTTCAAATCTGTTTTGTGATCAGATTTGTAGTTACATATCTGTTCATTCTGAAAAGTACTTTTAATAATAAAGAAGAATACATAATCTGTTCAAAGGAAGGATGGTTACCGCAGACAATGAAACTAGTCAATTAGGAATAGGCAGGGACACTTCTAGTTTTTTATTATTTTCCTTTTCCTTTTCATTGAATTTACTGGAGTGACACTGGTTAACAAAACTACACACGTTTCAGGTGCACAGTTGGGAGGGGCCCTTGTAGTTTTTGCTCTCTCTCTGTTTTATATTATCTTTTAAAGTATGTTCATTTATCATAAGCCTATTTTACTCTTATAATTTCTTTCAAAGTTCATAAAAATTGGTTTTAACGAATCAAGGCATATAATTAACTTAATGGGCATTTAAACTTTTGTCAAAAAAAATTCAAACATACACATATTATAAAGAAGCTTCTGTGCATCCATCACCTAACTGTGACAAACATGAACATTTTAGGGAAGTAAAACGCCCTGCTGACCAGGAGTAAATGCGAGTTCTCAGGCTTTCCTGCCCGAAGCAGGACTGGTATAGAAAACGGCAGGTGCTGTAACAGCTCCAAGCCTATGCCGCCGTGCCCTGCTGCAAAACAGGTGTAAGCATCGGTTGCTGGGCAATGGACGAAACAGCAAACCCAGCTCCCTTCACTTCCACATTTATTTATCTAGATTAATGATGTAGACCATCATAAACAAACAAGGTATTTGTTGTACAAATAGAATGGCTAATGCATGTCAGGAAATTTTAAGATTTTCCTTAGCATTCATGTGTACTTTCAATGCTTTTAACCTTGAAAGAGATATATATTGTTTGGAAACCAAAATTAAAGTTATATTGAAAGAGTACAATATGATCTCCTTACCTCATGATAAATAGTACCATGAATCTTAGGAAGGTGCATTGGGTTTTCTATTTCAATTGTTTCCTAACAAATAGGAGTTATAGAATAATTCATTTATAGGAAGGCACAGAATAGTCTTAGCATTTAGAGGAGAAAAATCACAAGTTATTCTTGGCTTTCATTCTCTACAAAAATCCAAGGAAAATCAAATCCAAACAAAAAAAATTTAACCAATAAAACAATGTTCTAATTACAGCTCATTTAGAATGTGCTTGTTCATTTATAAACGCTAAGAAAGTCATAAATGCAATATATCTCAAATGTTTTCTAAGATACGACATCTACTGTGGACTGTAATGGCTCTACTACACCATATTAACAGTCAGTACAAAAGCTCCACCGTCTCTGAACAGATTGTTTCCGCAATTAGTATCTATGTACTAAGTTAGCAATAAAAATACATATAGGTCCATTTCCTCGGGCTCTACCTCCCAAAAGTGTTGCAAAAATAAAATGAAATAAAAGATAATCATTTCAGGAGTAAAATGTGAAATGTCAGCCATGAAAAACATGTCTAATAAAAATAATAGTATACTGGCTTACTGGAAATTAGACTGAAGATCTCAAAAAATACATTTTTATTATAATGTTCTACTCTTTTGTTGATTATCGTGGTAATTTATATTACTGGGAACACTTTGGAGCTTTTTGTCTGCATAACTGCTTCTGGTGAAGATGAATCGACCCATTTACTAATGTAATTCCAAAGCTGACTACCCTCCCTTTACACCCAGTCAGTTCGATGAAACAACCAGTCAGCTTAATCAAAATTGTCAAATCGGTTATGAGTGTGCATGGGTGACAGCCTGAATGCTTGTGTTTTCTTCTTCTTTGTCCACATATAATTCAGCCATTAATTGGTGAGGTTATCTTATTACAAAGGCCAATTTAAGAAAAGTCTGATTGTGTCATCATCAAGATGGCACAATAGGAAGCCCCAGACCTTCCTACCTCCCACAGAGACACCAACTCAACAACAATACGTAGAACAACTCCTTTTGTGAGACATCTAGAAACCAGTTAAGAGGCTTCCGCACCCCAGGCGAGCTCAAAATTAGCCACATTGAAACCAGCAGGAAAATTCATGGCACCCTGTCACCATAGTCCCTCCCCTGGCACAGTATCAGGCAGTTAGGAGGACATTCCCACCTCCCACCTTCTCCCTGGGGAGAGAAAAAGAAGACGGGGCCCTACGTCCTATATTCCAGCTTTTTTTGGAGGTGGGGAGGCTCTACTTGAGAAATTGGCTTCTGTCTTGCCTGCATGGGACCAAGCATACTCCAGATGCTTGGGGCCACGGAGAACAGAAAGGAGCTGGGCGCAGCTGCTGCTCTACGACACCAGCGGTGGGGCGGACAGGGGCCGGTGCAGCTGGGCGGCCCCTCCTCAGGAGGAAGGAGAAGCATGGATGTGCGTCCGATGTTCTGGCCTTTCAGTGAGGTGCCCAAGGGACTAGTTTCTGTCTCTCCTCCTTGACACTGGTCTGGGCATTCATTTCTTGGATATGACATGAAAAGCTCAGACAACAAAAGCAAAAATAGACAAGTGATACTTCATCAAACTAAAAAGCTTCTTTACAGTAAAGGAAACAACAGAGTGAAAAGGCAACCTACTGAATGGGAGAGAATATTTGCAAATCATATGTCTGATAAGGGGTTAATATCCAAAATACAAGAAACTCCTATACCTCAATAGAAAAAAAGAATAGTAATATATTGATTTTTAAATGGGCAGACAAACTAAGTAGACATTTATCTAAAGAGGACATACAAATGATCAATAGGTATATGAGAATATGCTCAGAATCACTAATCGTCAGAGAGATGCATATTAGAACCACAATGAAATACTACCTCACACATTATTTTTTTAAAAGGAGAGAAATAACAAAGTGTTATTTTCAAAAACCTCCTAACAAAGAAATGCCCAGGGTCAGATGGCTTTTCTGGTGAACTCTATCAAAAAATAAGCAAGGTTGTGGAGAAATTGGAACACTTGTACACTGCTGGTGGGAATGTAAAGTCACGTAGCTTCTATGGAAAATAATGTGGAGGTTTCTCAAAAAAAATTTAAAAAGAACTATATGATCCAACAATTCCATGTCTGGATATTCATCCTAAGTAATTAAAATCAAGATCTTGAAGAGACATTTTCACTCCCACATTCATTGCCATATTCTTCACAATAGCCAAGGGGTGGAAACAACCTAAATGTCCATGGGTAGATGAATAGATAAAGAAAATATGATGAATACATACAATGGAATATTATTTAGCCATGAAGAAGGAAATACTGTCATATGCTGCAACATGGATGAAACTAAAGGACATTATGATAAATGAAATAACCCAGTCACAGAACAGGTACTGCATGATTCTATTTCTATCTGAAGTATCCAAAGCAGAAGGTAGAATAGCGGTTTGCATGGGCTAGAGCTGCTATTCAATGAGCATAAAGTTTTCAATCATGCAAGATAAGAAAGTTCTGAAAGTAGAAGCCTGCAGTTCAGCATTGTGCCTACGGTTAACAATATTGTACTGAACACTAAAAATGTGTTAAGAAGGTAGATCTCATGCTGTGTTTTACCACATTTTTTTTTTTTAAGTCTAGTTATTTTTATCGTATACACCAAAATTCTTGTGGCAAATAGGGAATGTTAGGATGAGATAAATTTGCATTGAATAAAATAAGTATAGTGAGACAATTAAAATTTTCTAAGCCTGATGATTTCCAAAAAATATACGTGACTATACTACACTGAAATGCAGCTTTCAACTAAAGTCTGCTTATATGTTTATTTTCAAAAGTGTGAAGTTGGTATTTATTATGGCTATCAGAGGAAATTTTTCTTTACTGTATTTTGCCAACTTTTTTGTGTGTGATTTATTCTGAGGAAAATTTCAAATATAGTTTTCTCATGATAGACACATTATAGAAACTGTTTTCTTGACATGTACAATATGTTCATAATACTTTTTCCAATCTTTCTTTGGTGTCCAAGGTTATTAATAGTGACAAACTACTTTGTTTGAAGTAAAATCTAGTACTACTTAATATTTAGTACTTTTTTATTTTAGTAGTAAGGATTATATTTACATAATCTCTTGTTGAAATTCATGCAACATTATTATTTTAGAACTGTGCAACCTGTATGAATTTTTAAAGAACAAGTTAAAAATACCAATAAATAGTGATATTCAAATGCCACATGTTTATCCACAAATATCTTACATTTATTACTTGCTGAACTTCCTCCTCTCTGTGTACAAGTAAGCATACTTGCCAGACCAGAGCAAACCCATCATTTGCATGATTAGTATCCATATTTCCATTTACTTTGAATGTATAGCACATATTTATCTGAATCACGGAGTCTTCATTTCTTTACGTATTCTATCACCACTTGAATTCTGAAAATGAAGCAAATTTTTCTTTCCAAACTCTTAGACACGCTTTACTCTCCAGTTTTAAAACAGCAAACACAGTTGCCAAGAGAAGCTTTAAACCGCCAACTTTATACCCGGAGGCTATAGAGTTGAAGGAATTGTGTAGACATCATTTTGAAATTTGTACTGAATTATCTGACTTGGCTTTCTGACCTAAAGTTCACCAGATAATTTCCAGAGCTATCATCTATTTTCAGTTATGAGACCTTATTCAATTACTGGAAAAAAGGTCTTCTTTTTCCCCCTCTCAAGTTTTTCCAGTAATGCTTCCATGTACCATTAAACTATTGGCACATTTGACTCCCAGAGGATAGATTTTGTTTGGCATCCTGAGGAATTTTGATATATTTAAGAAGGTGAGAAGTACACATTGGCATCATTTTTAACAACATAAGTCTAAACCCAAATTAGCTTTTACATGCCAAAGATGTGAAATGAGCCAACTGTCTAATAGTACACAGTAACTGTTCAGCTACATAAGTTGATTTCAGCAAAACAGTTTGGTGTGTGTTGCATCCTGAATCATTTAGATACAATTATGCCTGATGGTGCCTTAATAATAGAGGCAAGTCGCCCATGACTTTCACATAAGCAGACATGGGTAACGTTGAAATGTCAGTCATACTGGAGTTGAATAAAATATAAGAATGTTCCTGAGTTCAAAGAGCCTCTTCAGCGGCGGCTGTGCTGCCCACAAACGTGAGATAGGAAAAGAAACTTGAGGCTGATGATTGTAGACAGTGAACCCTTTAACTTATTTTAATAAAATAAATTGGGATATTTAAGTGAATTGGGGAAACATATTACAGATTTCCTTTACTTTTCAAATGTTAAAACATGTATGCTATTTTTTATTTTTAACTGGACCAATATTTATAGTGCGTGCGTGTGTGTGTGTGTGTGTGTGTGTGTGTGTGTAAAATATGTATATATATGGGATGCTGTGCAATATAGGACGTAGGGCTCTATGTCCCATATAGAAGGAGCAAGATACAATCTTCTTTAAAGAGCTTACAGTCAAGTGGGGACGCCATGCAGTGAGAGAGCACAAGTGCTGACTCCGCCACAAAGCAGACAGTGCTTGTGTTTTAATGTAGATGAAACCCAGAAGTTGGAGTGGCAGAAGAGAGTAAGAGAGTGTGCGTGGTGGTAGAGGCTGTCAGAAAGGATGGTCTGGGAGCCTCGTCTCAGTAGACTTTAAGAATGATCCCTATGGTAGGGGAAGCAGAGGAATAGAAGTAAGCATAGAAGCCAGAGAGTGTGGAGAGGGGAAGGTGGAGGGGAAGAGGTTGGAGTTATATTAAAAAGGTACTTTTCTCTCTGTTACCAAGTCAAGGGAAAGGGACTAGGTGGGATTTTACAACATATGTAGGCTATATGGGATGACCGTTATATATTAATTTCACGACCCGCGTAAATTTCACTTTGGGTAATCTGGGGTCGCTCCAAAGAGATAGGCATCCGTCCTCCAGTCAGCCAAGCTGAGGTGCATTGAGAAGATAATGGGACTCCATTCTGGAGAGTTGTGCCTTTGGCAATAGGTCTCATGGATAGAGAAAAGCAGCAGTACTTTTAAATATGAACCCCAGATAAAAAGTCGTGAAAACAGATGCTCTAATTTGGGCTGCTTCTCTCCTAGGCAGCCCTTTGTAGCGTGCTCCCGAGTGAGCAGCAGCAGAGGTTTGCTTATTTAACAATAATTAATGATTCCTGCAAGCAACCTCGGAGTCAGGTAATGGAAAATAAAGTTGGAAACAAGTTAGTGTCTCGTCATGAAAACCTCCTCTACAAGATGAAATGAATTAAAGCATAAAAATTATTACTTAAAATTATATTTGGACTGTGTCCAAGAAAAGGCCTTTTCTTATAATATGCAAAACAGAATATTTTACAATTGTATATTATAATTTCTTTTAGAGATAAGCAGCTGAAGATAATTTTAGACCAGCTTCCAAATGTTTTCTTTTTCTGCAATGAGCAGATTCTTTAGTTGTGTTCCCCTGAGGCAGTAGTTAATATTACTATCTCTTCCTCTTATCTAAATAAATTCCTCTACAGCAAAGTAAACCCAGGTCTTACAGCATAGAATTCTGGTTGACATTTACTTTAAGGAACACTGAACTTTGTATGTTATTGCTGTCTTTCCCCACACACACACACATCAGACTCAGTGAACTTTCAAATACAGTAAGGCAGAAGAGGCTAGTAGAAATATTCATATATAATGAAATGTAAAATTGTCTATGTAGTCTATGTTTGTAGTTCAGCAAGGAAAGTCAATTCGATCTAGAATAAGGAAGGTGCTAGGACTTAGCCAAACCTTGAAATGTGGTAGAATTAGGGAAACATTGAAAGAGGAAGGTCTTCCACATAGAGAAAAACATGAGGTTGAATGAATGCCAGTAGCACACTTGGGAAGTCTAGAAACTGGCCTGAGAAAATTTGTGTTGGGGGAAAGAACTGTGATGGGAATGATTTGTGGATTGCCTTGAATACCATGGAGCATATGGAGAACCATTGTAGGTTCTTGTCAATATGCTAATAGCAACATTTAATAAATGTTAGGATGGTAGAAGTATGTAGGACGTATTGGGAGAGGCAGTGAAAAGAGTCAGGGGTGTGATTATTTTAAGTGTGAGGTTATGAAAGTGTCAAAAACTATAGTAAAATGAGGAAGGAAAGAAACACGTAAATACCTTTCCAATAAATGATCGACAAGGCTTCGACACAGATTAGCTACAGAATGAAGAAAAATCTGATAAAATGCAGCTGTTACATGTGGCCCTGTATAGTCATCTGGCTTTTCTTTTCCTTTCTTTTTTGGTTAATCTTCACCTAAGGATGCTTTTCCGTTGATTTTCTCTAGATAGAGTGAAAGGGAGAGAGGTGGAGAGAGAAAAACATAAATCTCACATCAATTGGTTGCCTCCTGCATGACCCCAATGGGTTCCGGGGATCGAACCTGCAACCTAGGTACATGCCCTTGAATCAAACCCGAGACCCTTTGGTCCTTGGGCCAACGCTCTAACCGCTGAGCCAAACCGGCCAGGGCAGTCATGTTGGCTTTTCCAAGAGATATTTCGCCCCGCAACTTGGGCCTAAATTTTTGGTACATATCCACATAACTATTATTCCAAATTGCCTCCTATACCATTGATTTCTAATTACCATAAGTGATCTTTAAAACATCCATTATTTAATTTTTATTTTTAGTCCATCGTGAGAATTTGGAGATGTTTGCACGTATTAAACTCGGTCTCTGTGAAATGTAGGTAAAAGGAGGAAAGGAATTGTAGGTGAGAGAAGGAAGGAGAAATACTAAAAAAAAAAAAAAGTAACTATGTAAATTGAACTGCGTAGTAATTCCTGTAACTACAAAAAAACTAAATAGATGCTTTCATTGAACATCATCAGGGTCACTTAAGCTTCTTTATTCCCTTCTATGAACTTCCATGAACCATTATAACTTTAATAGTATTGATGAAGTACTTCCCAGAAGCATATTGTTTGGCTGGTAGATGTTCTTCCAACCGTTTTGCTGGCACAGGAACACTTCCAGGAAGGGAATCGGGTTGGCGATGGAGCTCAGCCTCCGTGTGGATACAGTAGGCCCTTTTCCAGAGAAACGGGGCTTTTCAGAGCAGGGACACCTCCCGCAAAGCAACTGCTTTCTTCTTAGGGCATGGTTAACTCGTTCTCACTCACAAGCATCTTTCTTCCCTGTCACCGTGGCCTTTCCCTCAGGCTACCTGGGATGCAGTCATTGGTTTTCCAGAGTTCTTGACTGTCTTGCTTGGAGGTACAACCTGACCCAGATGGATGTGACATGTTGCCCTTGTCCTGTTGCTCTGTTCACTCCACAGAGGTTTTCTTCCATAAGAAGTATTGGAGGTTTTAGGGGGTTGTTTTGTTTTTACACTTTCTGCTCTCTGCCCAATGCCTCTGAGTCCTCAAAGAGTGAGAAATACCTGCTTTCTGAGTCCTCCGTCCTGTGAGAAGCCCTCTCCCTGGTAGCGTGTTTCTTAAACAGGGCTCATTTAAATGCCTTCTGTGATAAAAATTCAGGCTTTTGTCTGTCTTTTCCCAATTTCCCTGATCAGTTCTGTCCACGTTAAGTTCCCTGTGTTCATGATTCACCTTTTCTTTCTGTAGTGTTTAGGCAGACATGCATTTAACTGAAACGTACTACAGAAGCGTATACCTTTTCTAAAGAACTCCACAGAGAAAATTCTCCGTCCTCCAGTATTTCAGTATCTCATTGTCAGGATCTCTACATATAAACTATATGAAATTTTAAAGGCTGAAAGAATCTAGGAAATCACCAAGTTCTTATCTTTTAGTTTAGTCTGAGAAGGTTAAATCTTAAAGAGGTATATACAATTCACATCCTAAACCCTCTTCAACTCAGGGTAACGTATGCATTTTAAATGATGTCTTTCTAACTAGTCTACTGGCGGAAACTGGCTTTGGCACCTGTCTGTAAAGCCGTTTCTAGCTATAGCCAAGAACAAAATCCAAAGCCCTTTTAAGGGCTTAATTTATCTCATACATTAATTGCATTTCTATTTTATGTCCAGCACGCTTCCAACTTAAAAATTAATTTCACTATATACAATCTTCCTTCTCCTCAACCGCCCATCAATCATGTGTCCTCTCTCAGGTCTACATTTTGGAAACTCTGAGAGGAGAGGGAACCGGTATCTAGTGTTAGAGAGGAGAAGCCCGGGAAATGCAGCTGCTGTTAATACCACGTGCAGCGGGGAGGGGGCGGCGGAATAATCCCTGTCCGAAAGGCGGAACTGGAAGGAAAAAGAGAAAGATTGCATACCCAGAGTTTAACATTGAATATACACTCAATTAATATTTTTGAATGAATAAAATGAAATGAAATGAATCAATGAAGCATAGACCCAAGCTCTGTCTGTCTCAGCACAGCCCCACGAAACCTCTTGGATATCTCCATTTGCTGATCCCAAAGACACTTGAAATCAAACATGTCAAAAACAGAATTAATCACCTTTCCACCTCTCTCCTACTCTTCTAACGTTCCCCATGTCCCTATTCCCTAGTATGAATCGAGTCACCTAAACCACTCACGTAGGAGAGTCATCCTCTCTCATTCATACCTCACCCATGAACTCTAACTTCACAGCATCCAAGATCTAATTGAAAGTCTTCCCACACACAAAAAGAAAAGATACAAAATGTAGATGGTTTATCACAATTTCAAGTAATCCCTCTCTTATAAAAGCTGTGAACAGAGAAAGGGAAAGCTATTCAACTTATGTTATAAAACATGTATTAACAAAACTAGTAAGGGATGCTACAGAAAAAAAGAAAACTATAGATCAGATTCACTTGTGATCATAGGCACAGAAGTCCTAAATTAAACACACAAAACACTGTCAAATAGAATTTGGCAGCTCATTCCCTCTTCTCCCTCTCTCTCTCTCTCTCTCTCTCTCTCTCACACACACACACACACACACACACACACACACACACACACACACACCATTGCCAAGTAGGGGTTCTGTCATAAAAACAGAAATGGTTCAATATCACAATGATCTCATGAGGGCACAAAGAGCTAAAGCATTGTAATGGTACAGGGATAGACAGATAAGCCAACTAAGGACAATAAGAGCCTAGAAAAAGAAACCCTCTCATATGCAGAAAAATGAAAAAATGTGGCATTACAGTCATTTGGGCCATTGGTGCTGGGATAATTGGTTGTTCTTATGAAAAAATGTATTCTAACAGAAAAAATAATTCCCAGTTAGTTTTAAAGATTAAATGTGAGAAGACAAGCTTTAAAACTTCTGCGAGAAAAATATGACAATAGTCTTTGACCACACATTTTCAAACCCCTAGTTGATGAAAGATATCATAAACTAAGTGAAGAATTTTCAAAATACATCACCAATGTACAGTATGCATCCAATGAGTATGTCATAAAAGAACAACTCAATAGAAAAAAGGGCATATTTAATTCACAGGAGAGGAAACATGAAAAAATGTTCAAGTCACTGGTAGCCAGGGAAAATGGAAACTAAAATAATGTCTATCATGTCATGTCTGTCAAATTGGCAATTTTTTTTTTTTTGCATTTTATCTTCAGATAGAACAGGAGAGAGAGAGGGAGGAAGAGAGAAAGAGAAACATCGATGTGAGAGAGACACATCAACTGACTGCCACCCACACGACCCCAACCGGGGCCAGGGCCAGACTGCAACTGAGGTATGTGCCCTTAGCGGGGACCGAACCCAGGACTCTGTGGTCCGCGGGCCGACGCTCTAACCGCTGAGCCAAACCAGCCAGGGCGGAATTGGCAATTTTTTAAAAAGTCTGGCAGTCAGACCCTGGCCGGTTTGGCTCAGTGGTTAGAGTGTCGGCCCGTAGACCAAAGAGTCACAGGTTCGATTCCGGTCAAGGGCAGTTGGTCCCCGGCCCCGGTCAGGGTCATGCAGGAGGCAACCAGTCGATGTGTCTCTGTCACATGAATGTTTCTCTCTCTCTCCCCGCCCCCACCTGAAGATAAATGAAAAAAATATATATCCTCGGGTAAGGATTAAAAAAAAGAAAAAGTCTGGCAGTCAAATAAGTTGGTGAGAATTTAGAGAAATAGGAATTTTTATACAGTACTCATGGGATTATAAATTGCTACAACTTCTGAGAACAAATTAACAATGCCTTGTAATATTGAGCGTGTACATATCTTTTGACAGAGAAATTCCACTTCTGGATACACACTTTAGAAAAACTTCAGCATATGCACAAGAAGAATGAAAGAATGTTGAATATAGCATTTCTTGTAGGACAGAAAAATTGAAAACACCATAAATGTCTATCAACAGGAGGATGGATAATTAATTTTATACATGCACACAATGGAACACTACTACAGAGCTGTTTAAAATAAATGAGCTAGAGCTACATGTATCAACATGGTAAATCTCCAAATCATACATCTGTATGAAATAAAACAAGTTGCAAAATGATACATTATAATACCATTTATATACAGTTTTAAACATAAAATATATATTATTTATGTGTATATATAATCACACACACACACACAAGGTGGGGCAAAAGCAGGTTTGCAGTTCATATGGAAAAGAATACAATAATTAATAATAATACAAGAATGACTGTTTCACGTACTCACAACTGTTAACCTACTTTGGCCCCGTCCATCCTGTGTATATACTTAATGGTAGTTCAAACTGTCCATGAGAAAAATAAAGGTCAGATGTACTTAGTGCTCACCCCTGGAGAGTTTGGACTGGTGAGGATCTTCACTGCGCTTGTATTCTAGGGCCAATGTGGCCAAATGTTGGAATGTGATGAACTCTAGTGATGAATGTGGGGGTGTAAAATAACACTTAATGTTATTTTCTGAGTCTTTTGTATGCTTGAAATATTTCCATATAAATAGACACATACACCGAATCTCGCCACTTCTTACCCCTCTGCAGCTACCGTCCTGACCCTGACCCCCATTGTCGGGCCCACCCAGCTGCAACCACACTCGTCTTGCTGTCCCTTGCCAAACATGTTCTTTCTTACCTCTGCGTCTGCACTCGCTGTGCACTCTGCCTGGAGTGCAGTTCCCAGGTCGGCATCGCTCCCTCCTTCGCTTCATTCACGTCCCTGCTGCAGCGGCCTCCTCCCAGAGGCTGCCCGGGCCTGAGCAATGACACCGCTCCCACAGTGCACACCTCGTGCCAGGTCACAGTCTGTAGACACCATTTCCCAATAAAAGAAACCAGGGCTCCTAGGAGAAGTGCCTGACTAGGGCCAGGGGAGGAAAATATAAGATGAGCTGAGTATCCTGGTTCAGAAAGTTAAGGAATGATTTCTAAAAAAGCATGGAAGGAGCACAGGATCCAGCATGAAGGAGCTCCTAATGACCAAAGCTGAAACAGTTTGAGCCACAAAATAAATAATGATAGGTTGATTTTTTTAAACCCATAGGATAAAATAAGTCCATACTAATAGAAATAATCTAGTAAGTTAATAAATGCAGAAGGATAAAGGGACATAGAAAACCTCCATTAGGCAAACACCACAATAATAAATGTGCAGACTTGCGGAGGAAGACGACAGATTGGTGGTTACGGAGAGGAAGGTGAGTGGAGGGAGGATGAGACGAATGAATGGGGTAAAATTATGTGGTGACAGATAGACACTGGACTCTTGGTGGTGAGCACAAGGCAGTACAGACAGGTGTCGAGTTGTACTGTTTTTCACCTGAAGTGTATATGTAATGTTGTAAATCAGTGTTACTTGAGTAATCATTTCAGGGGACAAATCTGGTTGTGTCACTTCTTGCAATTAAAATCCTTCATTGACTCACCATTGCCTTCAGAGTGAAAGCCTTCCACGTGCTGGCCCCTGCCTAATTCTCAGCTTTGTCTTTGCCTGTTTTCTAACACGAACCATAAACTCTACTCATACCAAACAACCCAGCCTGTCACATCCCTCTTTGACTTTGCATTTGCCATTTATTTTCTTCTCCTGGGAGTCTGACTGCTGAACTCGAACTTGCCCTTTAAATTCAGCTGGAGCAGAACCTGCTCTTCAAAGCCTTTCCTCGTCTGCGAGTCACACAGTGACTTCAGAACCTTCTTGAAAACAAGGACTCTGTATCTCCAGCTAGCTGGTTGCCTGGTACATAGTAGGTGCTCAGTAAATGTTTATTGAGAAAGGAAGGGAGAAAGGGAAAAAAGACAAACAGAAAGGGAAGATTTTAAGTTATATAAATATTAAGCAAATAAACTTCTCTGACTTTTCTCCTATATTTCTATGACTTCAAGTTCTTGCACACGTGTGTATTCAATTTATTTTACCTGGTTCTCTGCTTTTCCTTTGACATAGATGAAACATTTATATCAATTAACTGAGGAATATTAAAAAGCTGGCCACTTTGACATAAACTGTTCTGGTAAGCATGGTATTGAGCCAGATTGAGACTGTAGGATGCTTGTCTCATTTTAACCTTCAGAGAATCTGCTAATCCATTGAAATCTAAAGGTAGACCCAGAAGTATGTTTTAAAAATGTGTGCCATCAAAAGAAATCAAAATATGCCTTCCATTTACTGATTATGTTTCCTCTTTATAATGTACTGAGACGTTTAATTGGTATTTATTTGTTGTACCCAGAATGTGGAAAGCCTTGGAAGAGGCTAAATAAATTAACCTCTGAGTTTGGGGTCTACTTAGGATGCAGTAAAAAGAAATTTCTGAGGGCAAATAGGGGAAGCCTAAGGCTCGTGAAAGAGGGAAGGTCCTGGTTACATTTTTACCTCAATGAATTCTTTCCAAATCAGGCTGCAGATTTTTCCTCATTTACCACGCCAAGCTCGGTATTTTTAGTAACAGTGATACAGAGCAGCAGCCTGTCGTTTGGAAGCTGACAAACAAGCATACTGTTCCTCTTACACACAATATGCCACACATCTTTATTTCCTCTCATCCTCACAGAAGCTCTTTAGCTTGCCATGTTTCTTTAAGGAGGTGGCGAGGAGTCCTGGCTAATAAGCTCTCGGGGTTATTCAGTATCCCTCTTCAGCGCTCGTTTTCTGAAGTTGAAAACACTCATGCATGTGCACACACGCACACTCAACTTTGTCGGGGTGAAGCACTTCCAAAGGCCACTTGAATGTCATTAAAAGACTCCTGGGCTTGATAGGACTCATTACCCAAGACGCCAGGCCTAACTGTTTGCTCAAACTTCGGTCTAAGGAAAGGACGTGTCTTGTTTTTTTGTTTTTTTTTTTAAAAAGGCTCATAGAAATGGAGGTTAACAGTTTTTTGTATTTCTATAAAAATGTATGCTGGATATATCATTTGAAAACAAAACAAGTAACAGAATTTCTTTTTTTTTTTTAATCCTTACCCAAGGATATGCTTACTGATTTTAGAGAGAGGAGAAGGGAGACAGAGAGAGAGAGAGAGAGAGAGAGAGAGAGAGAAACATCAATCAGTTGCCTCCTGTACGCACCTGGACCAGGGATTGAACCTACCACCTAGGTATGTGCCCTGACTGGGAATTGAACCCAAAACCTTCCAGTGCACGGGATGACGCTCCAACCAACCGAGCCACACTGGACAGGGCCAGAATTTCTTATTACAGAATATATGCTAGAAAAGCATCTGTCATTTCTTTGGCTTCAGATAAGAAATCAAAGTCTATTTGACTTATTATTGCTCCTAGTTTCTAGTCTAGAGTTGTCTGTTTTCCCTTCCTAGTCATTATAATTTTCTACAAAAGTCCAGGACAGTATTAAGCAATTTTATGTTTAATGTCATTAATTAATTTTATATTTAATTTGAAGTCACTCTATGGTTAATAGTGTTATTTTAAAATGCCATTATAAAAGTCTCCCAGTGCACCTTGAAGTTACTCTAACTCTGTTTTCACCTTCTCATCTCAGAGAGTAGTCCCAATTCCATCCTATGGTTGAGTCTACCCCTCGGTAAATTCCTCAGATCCACTAATTATAACATCCCAGATCCACTGATTCAATCTGTGAATCTCACTCAGGTTCACTCTTTATCATTTGAGCAGTGGGGTCTGTTTGAGGTGTGCAGTAACATAGCTAAGAAGTTAATGGTTGTTGAAATCAAATAGATAGACTTGTAGGAACTTAAGACTGTAAATCCAAGGTTTTGTGGATGGTGACTGCGCTTACTCTTTGTGTCAACCAGACTAGACTATTTGACCATGGAAGTTGTCGGACTAGAAATTTCTCTGCTTTTGCTTTTTTTATTAAATCCAGCACAAGTTTTATCAGGCAGTGTGTGTCACAAGATATTCTGCAAGACCTCACCTCATATTAAAACACTTTAGATGAAATGATTTCGCTTTGATTTTCCTTCTATTGTTAGTATGTTAACAAGGAGAGTGGGACTTTTAATAAAAGAAATAACATTTAAAGATCTTAAATGACCTGTCTTGACGTCTTCTTATTGCTAGATACCAGCTTGTGACTCACTCTATCCTTCTGTTCAGTGAAAATGAACAAAATTGCTTAATTGGATTTTGTTTAAATGACTGTACATGTTGAAAAACTAATGGTATATTCTGGTACCTATAAAACAAATAGCACAGCCCAGACAGTGTGGCTCAGTGGTTGAGCGTCGACCCCTGTACCAAGAGGTTCAATTCCCGGTCAGGGAACATGCCCAGGTTGTGGGCCCGATCCCCAATGGGGGGCGTGCAGGGGGCGGCCATTCGATGTTCTCTCTCATTGATGTCTCTATCTCTCCCTCTCCATTCCTCTCACTCTAAAAATCAATAAAAAAAAAATATCTTTTTAAAAATAAATAAAACAAATAGCACAAAGTAGTACCTGGTGTGCCCACATAATGAATGAATTATTCTCCCAAGTAATTAATTTACAAACCAAGAAATTCTTCCCCATTGACATTTTCCTGTAGTAGAAAGGAAAATTAGAGAATTTAAGTTGTTAGTCTTCCCTTTGCTTTGAAGTGCTGTGAATGTTTAATGTATAATTCTATAAGAATACTCTGCTTAAAAATCATTGATTCTATCCTAAATGACTGACTGGAACAGTTATATTAACATTTGTATTACCATATGGGGTAAGAAAAATGTATCAGTTATGGATATTCAACTATCCTTTCATTTTAAAAAAGTTTTATCATAAAAGGTGTCTGAAATAGGAATTCACTTTCCTTCTCCAAAGCTACCAAAAGTGTATAATTCTACTACTATGTAAATCATATCTTCTTATAAACCTCTGCTAAATATAAAACAGTCTATTGCTTTGTTTTTATTAATGCTCATTTTCATACACCACTCACATTATTTTTCCTGTAATGTCATACCTTTTTTAAGTGTTTGCTAATTACCAACTAGAGTAGTTTGTATTCATCAGCCTCAATGATTGTATGAAGTCATCAGAAATATTGATGAGCCTGACCGCCATAATTAAATGATACATGCCCATATTTCCACCTGTCTTGGGATGAACTATTTATCACCTAAACTCCCAGCAAATTACACAATAGCTTCTCCAGTGCTAGGGGGGAAAATCCTGCACTGCCTACATGGACACTGGAAAAACTGAAGTTTGGGCTGAGTAATATCTTTGACCTGTTTTTTCCAAAAGGCACAACTTTGAAAACACACGTGTCACCACATTAAATGTAGCATTGATATTCTGGACCCAAGAGGACCTATTCCCTTTTCCATATGAGTTTCATGATCTTTCCAGGACACCTCTGTTCCTGGAAAGAACATCGCTGTAAGCTCCAGCTTAATAGATCGGGTTATGTCTTGCCCCTCTCATTTTATCTTTCGTGCTTTGGCAGGTCCTTTTCCTTAAGTACAGGAGTACATCAGTTTAAGCATGCTAGATAGTTTTTTTTTTTTTTTACAATTTTCATTAATTATTTTTGTTATAGATGTTTCTCCTTTTTCCCCCATTGATATCCTCCTCCCAATCCCGCCTCCACCCCCAGCATTGTTGTCTATAAATATGGATTTATAAAAGCATTAGGAGAGAATATTTCTAAAAGACTTATAATATAATCCATTTAAGTATAAGTCGAATAGTGCATCTCATTTCATAACAACTTAACTTAGATAAAACTTTTCAGGAATTAATCTACCTGTAAACCCCTGTACTTAGGAGACTTCCTGAGATATTCCAGGTGAGTCTGAAGGAAAATTAACTGCAAATTAATTTTTTAACTTGATTAATTTTATGACTTAATTTTTTAACTTGATTATATTATGATCATAATAGTAGGGCTCACCCAACCTTTTACCAGAATGCTGTATGTTTCTAAATGATATGATGTAATGCCTTTTCCTGTCCAGAACTGATGTAGTTTAATAATTTACTGCTATTTTCAAACAGGTTAGGATTTTCCCACTAGTTGTACACCCCCAAGAGTGGGGGACTGTGTGGCTTCATTATTTTTTAAGTATTTTATGAACCTTCAGCCCTGTCAGGAATTAAGCTCTATGTTCTGCCCTATAATTAGCTTAGGTATCAACTCTTTTGGAAATGTTATCAATTCAAAGTCTATTAAAATGCTCCTTATAGTTATAAAGCAGCTTTTCATTTATTTGTTAGTTTTTGA
Organism: Tadarida brasiliensis; assembly: GCA_030848825.1. Lineage (NCBI taxonomy): Eukaryota > Metazoa > Chordata > Mammalia > Chiroptera > Molossidae > Tadarida > Tadarida brasiliensis. The sequence continues at coordinate 25,634,969 of CM061268.1, read as the reverse complement.
TAAAATAAAATACCCAAATTTAACTTTTATATTATTTATTGGAATGGAATGGTAGTAGGGGTAATGATTTACAGACTCTCTCACTAGAATAGAATTTTAATCTGGTAATTTTACCCTATACCAGTAACTATGTAAAATCTCCGTAGTTAGAGATAAATATGTATGGAACCAAAAAGAAATGTGAATTTAATAAATATATTGTATTAACATGGGTAATAAAGGATAGGGATAGAGGGGAGAGATGGTAATAGGAAGATATATCAAAGAAAATTGCAATAAGAGTACGTGTCATTTAGAAAGATATTAGGGAAAATGATTTATTAAGCAAACCAAATAAGAAGAAGTATCTTAGTAAATAAGGACAGTTGGCATGTATGTAGGTGTGGTCTTGGGACGTTGCCACCCAGACCAGGGATTTGGGCTGTGGGGAAGGATGATGACCATCTGCTCCAAGTGACTCCTACTGGCTGACACAGAGAGCTCAGTTGGCATCAGTCTCAGAGGAGACTGCCAGCCTTCCAATCAGGGGAAAAAAGCAAAACAATGGCATTGCTGTCAGGCACAGAAATGAAGTTTAAGATTTAAGTAGGTGGCAACTCAAAATGGGTCAGGGAAGCTTAGAGTGTAATCCAGACAGATATAAGTTAGCTTGGTCGGGGAACAGGCCACCCCCGTAGTTAATGGAGGATTCTTAAAAAGCTAGGCAGAAGTGATGTACAATGACTTTGGTAAGCAAAGACAAACTATTGCATCTCACAAGATACTTAGCACAACCTCTAACACCTAAATCAGACACAAAGACAAGACTATCAAGGGAAAAAAACCACACCCCATAAACAAATTATAT